>CAOLHI010001485.1:0-544421 GCA_948474755.1 Ctenosaura bakeri | reverse complement strand
TTGCAGATTTGTATGTCTTTGCATCATGACATTAGAACATTACTGTGTAATTTCAGCATAATTAAATATAAATTTAAAAATGGACTGATTATGAGGTGTGGAGCAAGGAAAAGGACTCAGCAATGATGCTGTACTGCGGAGGGAAGAACAGTGTGAATGATCCTACTAATCTGCAGGTGTTGACAAGGTGTGATGGAGAGCATTAATAACCTGATACCATCACGGGAATGGTTGTAGTGGGATTTTAGTGGAACAATGTGGGATTAAGGTATGGTGTGATAAGCCCACCCTCATGCCTCCTTAACTCCTTGTCATCCAACTAGAAATTTTTAGCAGCATAAGCATGGGGGAGGACACTGAAAGAAGGTTGGAGAAACACAAACTTTTGGTATCAGGTTTCAGCAGTTTGATTGCAGTAAACAATGCAATAAACAAAGCTTGAGATAGGAAAGAATGAGATCGTACTCTAGCTAATCCTACTGGCCACCTGTGTTCCTGCATCCAACAAGCAAAGTAAACAGCAGCTGCCTCCAAATTCCTTACCAAGCATGCATGAGCAGTAAAACAGAGGAAAGGAAAGGCAGCAGGTAAGCCTACTCACTGCCTGCCCTGAACCTATTTTTAAAAAGCATAACTCTACAAGTTTAGTCACCAAAATTGAATTATGGGAAGAGAAGAAGCTGGTGAAATTAAAAAAAAAAATCATTCCTGGCCATTTTGGAGGAAATCTTGGTCTCTATAAGATTTGAAATGATTTTGTTTTCGCATGTAAGACTTACCTAACAATGGCCACTTCTGCACTACAGTGTTATAGTGTTATTATTTCATTTCCAACATCCTATGGAATCCTGGGGTTTGCAGTTTAGAGAGGGGCCTTTAGAGTTCTCGGCCAGAGAGCTGTTTGGCCTCAGTAAACTACAAACCCCAGGATTCCACAAGCTGTTGAAAGTGGAATAATTGCACTATAACAGTGTACTGCGGAAATGGCCAATGTTGTGTCATTTCACATTTGCATTTCTTTTCTCTCTAAAAAGTCTATTGAAATATGATCAAAGCTGCTCTTCTTTTTTGTGGTGTAGGAACTTTCTCCTATTCTTTCCACGCTCTGGTACTACAGCTTCTGGTTTGAAAAAGTAGTGCCAAGGAACAGATCTATTTGATTTACTGGAGTATTGTTGTTGCTGTGTGCCTTCAAGTCGTTTTTGATTATGGCCACCCTGTCACGAGGCTTTCTGGGGCTGAGAATATGTGACGTGCCCAAGGTCGCCCAATGGGTTTCCACGGCCAAGTGAGGAATCCAGTCGTAGTTAAACGCTCAAACCACACCGGCTCTCAGTACCTGCAAATCCACGTGTGTAGGTGGAGCATTGGGCAAAGGCAGATAGGAACTGCAAAAGAAAAATGTGAATAAATAAAAGTTGATTCGAGTTTCCAGCCAATAGCCTACAACTTTTCTCAGGAATACCCCACCCCACCAGCAAGCAAACCGTTAGAAAACAACCCGTGGCTCTGCCCAGTCTTTACTGAACTGTTCTGGGGCAAGATGAGCCCATTAACTCCCTCTTTAACTGGGGAAGGGAAGCGCCTCTGGAAACCTTGAGGGCTGCCTGGTTAAGTGTGAGTGGGAAACATGCCGCGCTCTCTATCTTTGCTAGACTACAATTCCCACCGTTCCTCACAATTGGCTACACTGACAAGCGCGGCTGGGAGCTGCAGTCCAACCACCGGGAAATTATAGTCCTCCTTTCCCCGTCTAGCTTGTGGTGACACACATTTCATAGAACGGAAGGATACAAACTCCGATGACTTCGACGTTATAATATTCCTCGGAAGGAGAAAGGGAAAGTTTACTGCTCGCTTCCCTCACAGCGCCGGCCGCCATTACCTGACTCCGAGACCCGCTCCTTTCCGCCGCCAGGGCCCCGGTCACGTGGTCCCCCCGCGCGTCCAATCCGAAGCTCCGCGGCGCCGTTCAAACTGACAGGTAGCAGTTGGCCGAGGCTGGCCGTGCGCCTGCGGCTCCGCTTTTCATTCCTCCCAGCCGGCTGGCCGCAGCATGGATGGCCGGGTGGTGTCCCCGGGCCCCTATCGCGCCACTAAACTGGTAAGAAGGACGGAGGAGCGGGGTGGCCCGGCCCACAGGGACGACGACGGCAGTCTTTGCTGCCGGTCTTTGGGAAAGAGGCGCATTGCTACCGCTTTCCGTGTGTCTGTGTAGACGCCTTCACGTCCCCTGTAGAGTCACGGCGACCCCGTGAATTTCATACGGTTTTCTTAGGCAAGGACGGTTTAATTCCTTCCTGTTTAATATAAGCGTACAGCGCTGGGTACTCCCTGCTGTTGTTAACTGCCCTCAAGTCAGCTTCGTCTTAGGGGAACCCTGGGAATGCAAGGCCTCTCAGTCACCCTGTCATCGACTCCCCTGTGGCTTCCTTAACTGAGGCCATTTCCGCACTACACTCTTATAGCGCGATTATTCCACTTTCAACATCCTCTGGAATCCTGGGGTTTGCAGTTTCGGGAGGGGCCGGCCGGCCCCTCCCGAAACTGCAAACCCCAGGATTCCAGAGGATGTTGAAAGTGGAATAATCGCGCTATAAGAGTGTAGTGCGGAAATGGCCTGAGTCTGTCCTTCTGCAATGCAGTTTTCCTCTTTCCCTGCTGCCTTCTGCCTTGCAAAGCTCTATTGTCTTTTCTAGTGAGCCATGTCAAAGCACTACAGGCTCCGTCTAGTCATCTTGGCCTCTAGGGGAGAGTTGGGGCTCGATTGGCGCTTGGACCCATTTATTTGTATTCTTTACTCCTCCGGTGTAGCTTTTCTATTCCATTTGCCAAATGTAAGTTTGGCCCTCGACCTCAATTGTGTGTGTTAGCAGGGTAGTCAAAACGGTAGTGTGTGTGTATGTGTGTGTGTGCCTTAAAGTCGCCTACCGACTCATGGCGACCCCATGAATTTCATAAGATTTTCTTATCGCCCACCGCACCTGGTATTTATTGGCGGTCTCCCATCCAAATGCTAACCAGGAATGACCCTGCTTAGCTTCCAAGATCTTCAGTGCTAAAAATCGCAGTGAAGAGCCCAGCGCAAGTGGGTCGTCGGTTTTCTGTTTTTCATACTAAGCGATGCCATGACTAGCAACCCCCAGAGTTAAAAGTCATGCGGCCAGGGAAGAATTGTGTGATGCTGACTGTGAAGCAGTCCATGACAGCCTTTCTCAACCTTTTTATTTTGGATAAACCCTTGTAATAATATTCAGGTCTCAGGGAGCCCCTGCATAAACATGATTATATCTACAGCTCAGAAAATGCTTAGGTTTTGTTTTTCATCACAATCTCTCGCAGAACCCCTAGTAACCCTTCCCAGGGATCCTTAGGGTTCCAGGAACTTTGTTGAGGAACCCTGATCCAGGAGTTAGGGTGCACTCTTCCTATAGTGGCTTCACATGTCTTACCCAACTGTCACACATGTAGCTATTCTCCTCTCAGGAATGTTGCCAGGTTTTCCAAATAGCAATAAGGGAAGGACGACATTCATGACAGACAGGGTTGACAGTCAGGAAGCAGCTGTTAACAAGTTTGTGTTCTTCCTGAAGACCAGATGAAAGTATGGATTTTAGTTAATTTAGCCCTGTGTTTCTCTGTAACATTAACATATTGTCCGCATTAATAAATTACATGATGCTCACATGTCTGTCTTTACAAAGAGCCCATGTCCTAAAATATAGGATTTTTCACATCTCATTCAATCTATAGCAAGGGGCAAGCTTTCCAACCTGCAGATAAGGGATATCTCTTATAATAAGAGACACATGGCAGTCCATATGCTAGTCAGCTATATGATTGTGCCTCTCATGGACAATTTATTGGGTGGACTGTAGACTCCACACATGTGATTGCTGAAGATCCACACAACAATTTGCATGCACGATGCAAGTTCCTTCCTGTTGGAAGTTATTGCTATGAAACATGTTTTAAAATATTCTCTCACCCAACAGATGTGAAAGTTGGTATTACTTTACTTGGTTTGCTTTTTCTTTTAGGACTGCATGCTTAAGCTTACATACATGATAACAGCTAATCCACATTAATTCCAGAGGCTTGGCAGTGTTACTATATTGTTGTAAAAACTATTAATAATGTTGTGATACCTCAAAAGAGTGAATAAGAAAACCTTCAGCCCTCCTTATATTGAAGACCTAATATTTCCATAATGCCTACCCATCTGCTAGGCTGGTTAGTGGTGTCTAGATGACAGTTAAACAACATCTAGAGGGTCACAAGTTCCCCAGCACTGCCTGAAAGACTTACATGCTTATCATGGCATTGCTTGTTATTGTCTGCAATCCATTCCATCAGATGCATGAAGTATTATTCAGATTTATAAATGTTATCCTGATATAAACACACACATGTGACTGGTGTGTGTGAACAGTGGGAAATGGTCATTGTTCATCTGTTACACTTTTCATTTCCCTTTGACTTCCACGCACCCCTGTAACTTGGGACAACACTTCATAGATCCAATGAAGCAACCTAAAGTTCTTAAAAGGTATTGCAGTCCAAAAACATCTGGTGAAATGCACATTGTCCCCCACAATCTGATCTATAAGTATACAGTGATAGACTGTTGAGGGGTTATGTATTTGGAGTTTTGGTTAGTTGTCTTATAGAAAACACTGCCTGTATTAGAGGCCCTTTCTCATTATACAACTATAGCACTAAGATTCCATTGCAATGGTTCCATCCTGTAGAATCTTGGAATTTATATGCTGGGGATGCAGATTTGGAATTCTCAGCTAGAGAGCTCTTAGTGCCCCACCAGCGAATAAACCCAAGGATTCCATAGGATACTGCCATGGCCATTAAAAGGGAAGTTGTAGTGCTATAATTTGAGTAACATGAAAGAGCCCTAGGATTGAGGAACAACATGTGGCTTTATAGGGTAGTTAAACTGCAACTCCCATTGATCCTCACAATGTAGACAGGGTGAATAAAAAACTGGTGGTCAACATTTGGAGGGAAGTGGGTTCTCCAGTAAAGAATCAGGACTTTGAAGCCAGCATAGTACCATCTCTGCCCACCAACAGAATCCACTCTGTTGAGCACATCTGTTTTCTTATAAATCAGCTATTAGTCAACTATTAACACTCTTTTAGTTGTCCTACTTGCACCTACAATGGCGAAGAACTGGGCTTGTGGTTCATTTTGACCCTTTGCAACTGAAATGGAAATTCTGCCCTGCTTGAGTAATTTACTGTTACAGAGGTTATCTGTATTTATGCTGGGAAATAGTCACATGAACAATTCTAAACTGAATTCTGTTGAGTTTCTCTTGTCTGTGATTTTTTAAAAACTTCTATTTAATTTATCCCATTATCCAGTGGAATGAAGTTACTAAATATTTTCGAGCAGAGATGCCACGACGGAAACACAGGCAACACTTCAAAAAATATGGGAATTGTTTTACAGCAGCAGAAGCAATCAGCTGGCTTCATGAATTGCTCAGGAATAACAATAATTTTGGTCCTGAAGTTACCAGGCAGCAAACTATTCAGCTGTTAAGGAAGTTTCTCAAAAACCATGTGATTGAGGATATAAAAGGAAGATGGGGCACAGAAGACCTGGATGACAACCATAACTTGTATAGGTAAGGTATATTGATAAAATAATTTTAAAAAAAGAGTACTCAAATTCAGTTGATCCCCCGCCAAACCCCATCCAAATTTTGTGAGCTATTATCAAGAGTAGCGTAATGAATTTATTCATAATGTTTGCCAATAAAATGCTTATGGACTTGAAAATTAGCCACATTTGTCCAGGGTCCATCAGTTGCCAAGAATGCCAAAGGTATTGGATTGGTACTGTAGGGGTTTGTATTGACAAGAAAGAACTGATTGGAGTTGCAGTCCAGCAACATCTGGATGGCCTCAAGTTTCGTATCTGGTCTGCTTTTCAACCTACATTACTTTTATACAACAGTCCTCTCATATAGTGAAAATTATTGATTTTCATTACTTCAAAGTTTTCACTTTCTCAAAGTGAGTTTTTCTGTGTTAAATTATAGATTTCCTTCAGTATCTCCAGTTAGAATTCTGCCACGCCGGTGTCCACTGAGTGAGAGCACAGAGAATACACCTAAAAAGTCAGAAAGTGTGTTTAAATTACCACATTACTCCAGGAAGACTCCCAAAAAATGTGATTCCCAGGAATGTCAGGTAAAAGATTATTTTTTCATTAATTGTAAGTCTGTGCTCCACTAAATAAAATAGGACTTATTTCTGAATAAATATGTATAGATTCCACTGCATATGCTGGCTGTTTTAGTCCTTTCTCAAGAAAAAGAAAAATGTTATTGATGTAATACAATTTCAGCAGAAAGCACACCCTGCAATTTATTTTCTGTGATGCTAATGAAGCACTCCATTCAGGTGTAAAGACAAAGTAGCACTGCTAAACCAGGCAGTGTAGGTCTTGGCAACTGATGGGCCCTGGTCAACTGTGGCCTACAGTGCTAGTTGCCAATCTACTTTATTTACAAAAGCATTTCTGTCTTTTCTTCCCATTTTTAGCACTACACTCAAGAAAACAGATTAAACTAGAGAAGTGCATAAGATAAAATTGGCAGAGTGTGTAGTCAAGTATATTTACATTCCATTCAGGTTAAAACACTTAGAAAGGGGCCCATTGTTTCATTAGTACTTGTGGTTATGTGACTTCAAGTTGACTCTGTCTCAAGGGGATAATATAATAGGGTTTTCTTGGCAAAAAAAAAATTCAGAAGTGCTGCTGTAGCAAAACTTACTTTAACAACCATATCTCCCTTTATCAATCTGTTTGAACTCTTTAAGATTTCTAGGAGAAGCCATTCTTTCAGTCCCACTACCTTCCCAGACTCATTTGATGGGAACAAGGGAGAGGGCCTTCTCAGTGGCTGCTCCTTCCCTAGGGAAGATAGGATGGCTCCCTCTTTGTTGTCCTTCTACCTTCCACCTTGCTGTTCTGCAGAACTTTATGAATTGACTGTGAGGAGCTTTTGATGATGTGCTGCTTCGTTGGTTTTTTAATTCTATAGTTTGTCTAAATATTTTTTTTAAAATAACCACTATTACTGAGGTTTTGTATATTCTTAATCTGAATTGGTTTCAATAATTTGTAAGTTTCCTTGAGTCCCATTACTGGCAGAAAAGGTGCAAGATAAATAAATATAGTAGTAATAATTGTAATAATAGCAGTCTTTTAAGCATAAGACAACATGACTTGCTGAAGATGACTTAGTGAGTTTCCACAGGTGAGTCTGGATTTGAACTCTGGTGTTCCAGAGTCCACCACTCAAATCATTATACTACGCTGATGCTCAGGGGAGGGAGTCTCATAATCTGAAGGCCATAAGGGAGAATCTAGTGATCTAGTGTTGAAAATAAGCATTGATGGTGAGTATTTGAGATGACAGATATCAGAGCACAATAAGTTGATCTGTATTTTAATCAGTTGCCTCCTTGTTTTGTAGTAACCTGCTTAAGACATGTTTACTTAGAGCCAGGGTAGACATCAATCAGCTTTATACGAGTTGTTGGGCTGCAATTCCCATCATTCTTCATAACTAGCTATGGTGGCTAGGAGCTGCAGTCCAACATCTGGAGGACCTTGTGATTCTCATTCATGATCTAAGCACACTAGTAATTAGCAAGTTGTTACAAAAAACAAGAAGGCAACTCATTACAAGGGAGAAATGGTAATGACAAATCTTCTGCTATTCAAAGTGACTGCTTTTATTGTGAGTTTGTGGAATTTTGGAATGGCCACCTTTCTGAAGAATGAGTGTGGAAATAACCACTAGCGATGAGGTGAAGATGAACAGTCTTTAACCCAACTGACCCTTTCCCAACTCTTATGTGAAAGTATACAAATTTGTAACACACTCTTTACGACCTCTTTGCAGGAGAACAAAGAAAATGTGCAAAGTGAAGCTATTGGAGAAGAGAAGAAAAAAAGAGCACATAGGAGGCAGATAACCCAAGCAGACATTGAAGAAGTCTGGAGAAACATCATTATGATACAGTAAGTGATACATAGTTTTTTGTCCAACTCATCATTTCCCAATAGACCCTGAGGATGGAATTGTTGTTTTCTGGGTCAAAGGTAATTCCCAGTGATCTGACCATGTCTTCAAAATATTCTGTTACTGCTAACTGCTTTTATAATACATAGTATTGCACTAGCAAACCATTTTGAGCTTTGGAACTAAGCAAACTTTTTAGTAGTACTGGTTAAAAATATATGCATTTATAAAGACATACTGCACCATTAAAAATCACTGATGTGTTTTAAAAGCTTGAACTGCTAAACCCAGGAATGTTTTAGAAGTTTTATTGTGATTACACATTGGGATATGGCTTTGATTCATAGGCTGTGGCACAGACAACACATTTAAGAAATCATGTTTATCAAACCCCAAATTATGTTGAATGCATCCCAAATTTCCTTGTGTTTCACTCAGATTTGGAATTCTCTACTCCTTTCTCCCAGTTTACAAACTATTTTAGGAATACCATCATTGGAAGAACTCTTAAACCCAGCACAAGTAGTTCCTCAGTACATAACGTACAACATGACTAATACAAGTAAACGTGGTGTTGTTCTTCTACAAGACAAATCAGGCAAGTCCTATAATATAATATCCTGCTACTACCAGACTAATATTCTGTTTGAAAGTACTTCCAGATGAGGTCTCTGTCGAGGCTCACCAGCTTCATTTTCATAGGACCAAGATATAATTTTGTTCTTGTAACCTTCCGGTGGTTTTCCATTGTTGTTTCTACCTTTCTTCTTTCTCCATTTTCCTCCTAGTGAGGAGGAAAAGACAGTAGCTACACAATATATCTTGACTGATAGTGATAGGAATCCTCCATATGGAATTACTCTGGGAATATAAAATTTGTATTACAATAAAATCCTACAGGGTTGCAATAATAACAGCAAAACATCCAAGTGAATATGCTTTAGCATTGCAACCAAACAGAGAGGGAAAAGGGAACAAAGTTCTTGGTGGCAAGAAATTATTTTGAAAAGCACCCTAGGAACAGGAAAAATAAAATAAAGTTTAAAACATATGCTACGTTTCATCCTATATATTTTAAATCTGCTAATCAGCTAGTTCAAACAGTATAGCAACTAGGTTCTAATCTACACTCACTATAAAATTTATTAAGAGAGTTGTTTTGGGCAAGTGGAGAGCTGTCGACCTAAACCTCAGCTTAACATGTGTTGAATGGTTATTGCGAAGCTTAGAAATGAGGCACTGATGTTTTCCAACATATGCTGTTGAATTCCTTGGTGAATGATGAAATATAGAAAGGATGAGAATATGATGAAATAACAATGATGAAAACCTATTTTTTAACAATTACCACTTTCCTTTTTTGCAGAAGACCTCCCTCATTGGGTGCTGTCAGCTATGAAGTGTTTAGCAAACTGTAAGTTAGAAAAAAAGTGTGTGAAATCTCAAATGCTCAAACAAAAGAAATGGTTGAAAAGGACAGGCATGGTAGACTAAGATCATCTCTTAGGTTCTTCTATTCTTAATTCTGAATAACCCAACTTTAAAAGAAATGTGCATAGTATGCAGAAGAAAGGCAGAAAGGCCAGTAAATAAGACTTCAGAACATTTACTCCAACTCGGTGATGTACTAGATCTTTACAGTGACAACTCTTAAAAGAGTTTCCATGTCAAAGATCCATCTGGCCCAAATTCATTAATTCTATAGGCAACTAGCTCGCTTTCATTTTGCTGTACATTTAGAAAGACAATTCCATATTTCATACACATAACAGTGAATATAAGATTTTTACCAAAGCAACCCTAGGCTGTTCTTAGTGTTGTTTCCTGCTGTAATTTATGAATTATTGCAATCCATGTTAGTGACATTTCCTTCTTTTTGCACTTTAGGGCCTAGAAGTAATGACATGATCCACCCAACATATGTGGGTTTTGAACGAGACGTCTTCAAAACAGTCGCTGACTATTTTCTTAGTCTCCCTGAGCCTTTGCTTACTTATCAATACTATGAATTATTTGTGAATATCTTGGGTATGTATGCATCTAGACTGGGATGCTGCACAATTTCAACAGACATTTGGGAATAGTGAGTAAGATGCCATGAAATGCAGAGAATTAATCTTGTCTGTCCTAGTTGCAGAGTGAAAATAGCTGCCCACTTATAATGAGTAATCTGCTATAATTGTTGATAATCTGTTTCTGTGCAGTAATATAAATCCTATACTCTGAACTGAAACTGGAAAAGATGATTTTGTCTGTCCATCACCTTTTATATGTGCTAACTGTTGCATGTATGTTTTTACTTGTTATATATCTTCAGAATGAGCAAGTGTTCCTTCAGCATCACTAACACTGAATGTTAGTCTCTGCCTTAACATTTCTAGTTATGTTGCCTGTCTTGTCTTGTTAAACTGCCTGCATCTGAACTTGTATTTCATTTTCTGATAGTTTTGTGTGGCTACATCACAATTCCAAATAAATCCAGTGGAAAATCAGGTACCCGGAAAGACTTGGAACTTTCAAAAACTCCCCACTTAAACTCTTTCAAGTCCACTGAATGTCTTCTGCTAAGTTTGATCCGTTGTGAGACTGACCGAAAAGATAGATCTGAGACTTCTGAAACAGCTTCCAAAAGTTGTACAGCTGATAAAGGATATGGTATAAAGTTACAGCACTATCCTGTGGCTTGTAAGCATGCTGCTATTTGTGAGCTGACAGGTGGCAGCTGTCAGAATCTTTCCAGATTGCGAAATGAACAGGCTCCACCCCTCAAACTGAAGGCAAGGTGTCACTCTTTGGAGGGAATTGGAGAAACCACTTCGAGCAAGTGTAATAAAGATGGATTAAAAGCACTTTCTCAAGCTGGAATTCACATAAGGCCATTTGTAAGAAACGAAAACCAACCCTTGCACTCTGAGTACAAACCAAATTCTTTGTTGGATCTTTGTCCAGCTCATGTTAGCCAAAAGCAAACCAATGACTTTAAGAGAATTTCTGCATCAAACTTTCCTGAACAAGTGCTGTCTAGTATGGATTGCCAATCAGAGCTACTTCATCGATCGCAGAGTTTATGTGGAGATAGCAAGTGCAGTTGGTGTGGCATACATGCTCCTGTTGCAGAAATCATAGTGAAACCGCATCCTCTTGGCCAAAAAACTTCAAGTAATTCCAGAGTGAATGCTCAAATTGGAAGTAAACCCAGGGATTCTGATATGGCCATCAACAAAAGACTCTGCAAAAGTGCAACGCAACTTTCAGAAAGCACATTTTCCCCCAGCTCCTTTATGTTGACTGGCACATCACGTAAGATTGCTTTCAAGAGCATGTTACTTGTAATGGCTTTGTTTTTTTTGTTTTTTAACTAACTAGTTTGCTTTTCTGCGTTTTTTTGCCAGCCCAGGTATTTAAATGAAATGGGTTCAATCAGGCTTATCTAAAGAGATCCTATGGCCTGTGAGGTTAAGTAACTTTTAAACTAATGGTTTGTAACACTAGCATCTATTATTCAGTAGTGCATGCTAATGCAGAGTGTTTCCCTGGCAAACTCCCTAGAATTACCAGCATTTGTAACTGGGTATGACAACTTAAAGGCCTTCTCATCAAATAAATATTTCAGGAAAAAGAGAGAAATTGCATAATATTAAATATTAGACTAGTCTCTCAGCACTTCATTACTCATGCAGTTAGACTACAGAGTTCATTTTGGTTGGTCTTCACTTGCTTTACTAGAGCAAAATGTTTACTGAGAATGATCTTCCTGATGCTTACTTCCACAGACCTTTTGCAACCTCATTTAGAAAGAGTTGCTATTGAAGCACTGCAAATCTGCTGCCTGTTACTTCCACCACCAAACCGCAGGAAACTTCAACTTTTAATGCGCATGATCTCTCGAATGAGTGAAAACGTTGATATGCCACGACTTCATGATGCCATGGGCAATAGGTCTTTGGTAAGATTGTATAATTCCCAGAAGGGTCTCAAATTATTCAGTTCTACTGCAGTGTCAGACTTTTATAAATCATATTGTAGGGATTTCCCTTTACTTTTGTTCTGTCATTATTGTAGTTAAAGTAACCTTTTTTTTTAAGAAATCAGAATTCATAGTCAGCAAAAAATTTAAAAGCCTTCCGTACACTGGTATTGGCGGCATGGAGGACCAGCGCCCTCCTGCAGCAGCCTGCTGTGTTCAAGAATGTAAGCATTCTGCCAAGTCAAAAACCTGTTTTATCCAATATTTTGTTTTCCATATGGCCAGCCAGATGTCCACAGCTAGCCCATAAGCCAGATATGTGGGCAATATACCTCTCCTACTGTTGTTTCTAAGAGCTTACCAATCAGAGGAATATTGTTTCTGACCTATGGCCATAGCAACTAATAGATATAGGTAGCCTTATCCTTGATGGATCAAGCTCATTTTTCAAACTCATCAGAGTTATTCAACAGCAGTGAAGAAAGGGAGGAAAAAGGTGGTGGAAGGTGAAGGCTGTCAGCTCCATGCCACCTGTTTTCCAAATGCCTGGCTTCCATGGGATTCTTGTGCCAAGGCACTCTCAGAAGGATGGCTTAGATAATCACTTGCTCTGTGGCACACAATTCCCTCCCAGAATATCTTGGATCGAAGGAACCCCTTGAAATCCAGGGATTCAAGAAATGGGCAGCACAGAGCCAGCAGCCTGCCAATAACTGATTACTTCCGCAAGCACTAGGAAAGTACTACTGTATCTGTGATAAATACATCTGTTATATATCTGCCAACCTATTCATCTGCATGGTATTACCTGTCACCTGTAGCTACCAAGCAAGCACTTAAATACAGATTTGAGCTAAGGAGGTAGGGCTTAGTGAGACTTGCAAGAGTATTACAGCTATGCTTGGTAGTCTATGATTCATAATTGCGCATTTAAATGTTTCCAGATGATACAGACATTTTCTCGATGTGTCTTATGCTGTGCAGAAGAAGTAGATCTTGATGAGCTGCTTGCCATAAGACTGGTTTCCTTTCTAATGGATCATCATCAAGAAATACTAGAAGTCCCAACTTATTTACAGGCTGCAGTGCAAGACCACATAGAAACATTAAGAACTACTCAGGTGAGGTCAAAGTGGAAGCATATCTTTTTCTATTGAAGCACAAGCTCCTATGATCCAGAGATACAATTAATGAACTTGGTTGTTTTTCATCAGATTAAATGGGCCTTGCAGTCCTGTAATTATATTTGGATGTGGGCCTAAATCTTTTACTGAAAATGCATAGTTTGGCAGTTCTTGCTGCCTGACAAAGTTAAACATGTTGGATTAATGTGCTGTTCTTATTCTGTGACCAAGGCAATGTTTATGGAAGGAAGAGTAATAATCCAGAGAGGTATATGTGCGTGAGAATTCACCTTGGTTTTAAAATCTGTAGGAGAGGCTCTTCTCTTTTTCCTACCACTTTCAAATGTACATGTGGTGGGAACACAACAGGGGCTTCTCAGTGGCTGCTCCTGTGCCACAGAATGCCTTTCCCATGTTGATTAGGCTCGCCTACTTCTTTTGCCAAAGAAGGCAAAGACCATTTTATACAGGCAGGCCAAACTGGACCTAAGTGCAGGTATTGGGCTGCTGTTTAAATTTTTTAATTATTAAAGTGGCATATTCAAAGTGTTTTAATAGATGTTTTAAAATAATGTATAATTTAATATTTATAACTTGTTACTTTTTACTGAATGTTGTAAGCCCTAGCTTGCCTCACAGTCTGAGAGAAATGTGGGATATTAAATAACTAAATATGAGCCCGTGACTAGATTCATAAGACATTTGTAGATTTTAAAACCAATTTGTAGCATAGAAGGATTCTAACAGTGATTGTGTATCAGATGAATGAGCACATGCACAGATCCACACATCCTCAAAAAATGATGCTTTTTCAGTGCTGCTTCTGCTGCTGAAAGTTTACTGATTTTTCCAGGCAGATTCATTTTATATTTGTGCTACACTGATAATCCATTCTACATAGGAAAAAAAAATCCTGAACAGCAGGAACTGTTAAAACATCAGAATATCGAGGAAAAAAATTAAAAATTAAAATTGTAAAATTGTCAACATCAGTAAAACTCACTGTTACGTGAATCGTGGAAGACTTGTTTGAACAAAATTGCACTGAACAGACACTAGAAGTGAAGTGGGTGCATGGCTAGCATCACCAGGACTGGAGCTCTATGGAGCAGGAGTTGATATACTTGGAGTTCTACTCCCCGTGGTCTCCAGATTACAGGCTTATAGAGAACTACAGGAAGTGCCTCCTGTGATGTCCTCAGAGGGGAGGCAGGTTGATGAGAAAGAGTGTGTGAAAACAGTTCAATGAGATCATTTTGCTTTTTAATGGCAAAGACATTAGACTTACATTTAATAGCACCTAAAATGATACTGTTTCACCATTTCATCTTAGCTTTTCATACATGTTGTTACAGAGTCATAGGTACAAGTGGGACCAGACAGAAAATATTTCAATGTGAAGTACTCTTGTTCATTGTTTCAGCCATGCTCTTTTCCATGAAACTCCATTCCATTTCACTTCCTTACTCAACCCCAACTATCAGCCAGCATTCAGTCACCTCTTGAGTACACTCAGTCATCAATGGACTGTTTTTGACTTTTTAGGAGATTTACCCACAACCTTAAAAAAACAACAACTGTTTTTTAAGGTTTTTGAGTTCTTCTGAGCCTGTTGATACCTGCCTCATGTGTGGTTGATGCTGTATTTGTATATAAGGATCCATACTCACAACATGAGTTCACTATTAGTATAATTGGTATTATTACTCCTAAGAATGTTATCCAACTTCTTCACTTGTATACCTGCCCTGTATATTCTTTAATATGGTATTAAGCCTTCAGCTGAAATAAAGTTTAGTGCCATTATTAGTGCTGAGAAACTACAGTATTTTTATCATTGTTATTGCTTCTTTTCAGTTTTCCTAAGGTCTCTAATTTGGCTCCTGTTTCAGATTTTGAGGAATCTTTTTTCATCATTTCTTAAAGTTTTAAACTACACAATTACATAGCAAAAGAAAAAACATCAAGTTACATATTACAACTACTAAATATCAAAGAAAAACTTACACCAAACCTAAACAAACACATAAGAAAAAAGAAACTATATACACTCAACCTACGAAACGCTACTTTACCCTGCTTGGAAAAAAACAACTAAAGTTCTCTAATTTGGCACCTGCTTAAGATTTTGAGGAAATGGGTTGATTACTCTTTGGCCATCATTCAGTTTGTTCCTCAATTACAATTACATGGATTTCCAGATCTGATTGATAACTAATGGGAACCAAACCAGGATTTTTTCATTTTGTGACTTTGGTATGTAATCATCCACAGTCTTAAAGGCCAATGATTCTTAATCACAGCCATATCTTTCCCTGAAGCACTCTACAAGTTGTTTGGGATTTTAAGGAGTCATTTCTCCCCATCTGCAGGGGCTTTTGACGTCTAGCACAAGAGCAATGTATATATATCCTGTCTGCCTGGAAGAGCAAATCCTGTATCTTAAGGATTCTTTACTCCCTAGACAATTAGTAGTAGTAGCAGTATTCCAGCAAGAGGAATCAACCAAGAATTCCTGCTTCAGGCAAAATTTAATGAAGATTAAAACAGTGCACTCTCTGTATATGCAGGGCTTCTATTTCAGGAACCCCTACAGATGATAAGATTTGCAAATTCTCACATCCCATTTTATTCCATGGTGGAATACGGGCACTGATGATTTGGCATGTGCATGCATGTTGCCACCATTTTAGGTATAGGATGTGATGCGAATGCTCAGATTTGCATGTCCAAAGACCACAGATAAAGAGGGTGCATTGTGTTTCTGTATCCATTCAAGTAAGATCAAGGTCTCCAAAAAAAAAAAGTACTAGTTAGGATGAGATAAACCTAATATTCAGCAGTTAGATGGTGACCGCTATATGTATCGCTGAGATTGCTGCATGTATCATAAACAATAAAATTGTCTTGTTTGGAATACTCTGCTGCCCTATTTTTTTACTTCGTATTTGTGGACAAGTAATGTGGATTAAAGGTCAAGAACTAGTGCATAAAAATACAAAAGGTACCTCACTTAGTTGCTGTTATCTTTGGGAAATAACTGCAGTCCCAGCAAATACATCAATATCATTATTTCCATCTTATTGTGACAGGGGAAGCTTTGGCATTCCAGAAATCTTGAGTGTTGTCTCCAACAGCCTTACCAAGCATAGGTACTGGTAAGAGATTACAGTAAGTTGTAGTCCAAAGCATCTGGAGGACCAAAGGTTTCCTACCCCATTAAAAGTATTGAGGAGGCGTTGGTAATAGAATACTGGTTTATCAAATGATCCTTTACAGAATTGCTGTATAAATTTGAACTAGGGTTCTTTGTTACCAAATTATTACACCAGCACTGCTTAAAATACCAAAGTACTGTTTTCACTATCTTGTTTGTTTTCCAGGTGGAACATTTAGGGGATGAACTGAGCACCATATTCCCAACTTACTCCTTTTGCAAAAGAATAACAGCTCAGGAATTTGATGAGCAAAGAATTTATACCTCTCAGGCAGCAGTTGCTGAACTTTTGGAAAACATTATTAAGGACAAACATTTATCTTTGAAAGATAAGAAGAAAAAACTTAAGCAGGTATGGGTATATCTCTAGTAAAACTTGCTTAGATTTTACAAGGTCATTTGGCAGTCCTTAGAGCAGGGCTTTCCAAACGGTGTGCCACGACACGTTAGTATGTTGCCTGAAGTGTGTAGGTGTGTCACCTACAATCTTGGAAAATATGTTATTATTTATACATCATATTTTAAAAACATATATGAAAGGTTTTCATGAGAAATGTTGTGTACCCATACATGTTGTTGTTACAATTTATGTATGTGTCTGCATCTTTTATAAGGGGTTAGTTTAACCTCCCGTTTGCTAGTAAAACTGAAATTACTGTGTCATGAAATGATGCATGTCTAAAAATGTGTCACCAACATGAAAAGTTTGGAAAGCTCTGCCTTAGAGTTAATTGTCTCTAACATATCTGTACACAAAATCTGTATATCTGGAAAGAGGTACTTTTTTGTGTAAAGAACACTGACTTTCCTTTAGTTATATCTCTGCTAAGGAGTTAGCACTACATTGGATCTCTTGGTGACAGGCAGTCAGCTGTTGCTTTCTGCCTTAAAATGTTCCTTGCACAGGTGCAACATTCATGATTTCTCTAGGGCCACACTGCTTAGAGTAGCAACTATTGTCCCAATATGAGTAGAATTGCATCACAATCTTCTAACAGGAGACTGTGGCATCCTCTTGTTATAAACTAGAACCATTGATCAGTGACATACACGCTTAGATGGAATGGCAGTGAGGGTGACAGCACAGTTCCCAAACTGGATGTGCTGAGTTATTTTTTACTATAGCTCAATAATAAGCTGTAGTAGAGATTACCCAAATTTCTCCCATCAACCTGCTAACCTGATCTTACGCACATAAACTTGCAAAATAAATCTGAGTTCAAGTGGGATTTCCTCCTAAACTGTTTTTCACAATACTGCAGCCTTGAAGGGATCAAAGGGTTTGTAATTCTGCTTTGATATTCCTGCTAAAATGTGTGTCCCTTGTTATGAAAACATGCATGCTATGTTGAATAAGTAGTCATTTTTTTCCTGAGTATTGAGCTTGGTTTATTCAAGGTCATCTGACACCCACTTTATGGTAATCTGCTTTGTACCAAAGTGCAACAACTTTGACAGAGCTTAATACAGAGGATTTCTGGTCTTCTGCAGAAAACCTTTGGGAAATTTTTCAGAACAAAATACAACACAAAATTGTACTTGTCCCAGAATTCACTAAGCAAGTCTTGTGACTGGAGCCTAGCTGTAAACAAGTAGCTTTTAAATTGCCACCTTGTTGTCAAGTGTTCTTTGGACTTTCTCTTGCGGCAATGCAGACTTTGTAAGGCTTTGAAATGTTTCCTAAATTCAGCCAAACTTTTGAATAGACTCTTATTTCATTCCAGATAGTAAAAAGTATTAAACCAGTACTTTGTAGCAAAGTTTGACTGATACCATAAACCATAAAATAGTGATACATCCTAGCCACAGCCTCCCAATTTTGTCTTGGGGTAGTTGTCCCTGTATGCTGGTATGTGTTTACATCTCCAGTCATAAAACAACAATTTAACAATGGAGATAGTAAGACATGTTTTTAAGTTAATAGGAAATTCTCATTGTGTGGTGTGAACATTGGTGGCAATGAGCCATACTGAAGACTCCTCTTCATCCACATAGTCATATTAGGTTATGTGTACACTGTACAAAAGCTGTTGTTGTTGTTGAGTGCCTTCAAGTTATTTCTGACTTATGGTGACCCTAAGGTGACGCTATCATAGACTTTATTTAGAAGGGGTTTGCACTTGCCTTCCTCTGAGGCTGAGAAAGTGTGACTTGCCCAAAGTCACTCACTGGATTTCTATGGTTGAGTAGGGATTTGAACCCTGGTCTCCCAGTATTCTTATCCAACACTCAGACCACTACACCATGCTGGCTCTTTACTATAAACAGAGGAACAATAAGTACAATATGAAGTTCACTTGAACACACAGCTGTACACAACCATAAGTATGCAAGATACAAATGCACAGGCATTCTGTGCAGTCAGGAAGACGTTGTGTAGCCTAGTAGCCATGGAATGGAGTAGAGGATCAACAATTATTTCTTTTCCAAGTGCTGACAAAACACTTCCTTCCCTAGCCTTTGGCACCTTCTTACTTGGAGCTGCTTGAATAAACATTCAAACAGCTGCTGAATTAAAGTCTGGCCAACAGCTCTCACACATGCCCAATAGTTCCTGATTCCAACTTTTCTAGGTGAGTCTCTTTCGTCAGAGAGAACTTGTCACAAACCAGGACTTTTCCCTGTCCTTGGAAACCTCACCTTGTTTTAATTTGTGGTGGTTCCTTGTGCTGGAGCCAGGGAACCAATCCTTCCAAAATGGTACAGCCAAATCAGTTTAGCCCACAAGATTATCTGATAGAAACCAAGAAGTTTGGGCCTTAATTGCATGGGCCTGAAAGAGGAGAAAGGCATGTGTGCATGCACAGAGAATAACAGTCCCTTCTTTCCAACAAATGAGGTGATTTAGCTGGTTTAGTTAGGAATGCATTCAAAATCTGAAGCAAGCTTTTCAAATTCATTTTATATATATTTGAAAATACTGTGGACTGAATACGTAATATATGTTTAGGCTCTGTGCTGAAATATGCCCTTTATATTGATTATATGAGTCCTTAGAAGCCCCTTCCAGTATCTGCTTTGGGCAGAGGACAGTATGAATTCAATCTTTTCCTTCAGCATCCCAAGCTATCAAAGGGGGATTTGCAGCATGTTCAGCAGCTGTCCTCTGATATGCTTAGCAGTTAAAGCCTCTGGGGTTATTTAGTCTTTCTGTGTAGGGGAGTTTCACCGTTCTCCTTATACTGTAATTTTGATTGCTATCTTTTGCCTTTCAGAAAGGATGGCACACAATATTCCAAGTGTGGCCACATACTAGATTTATTCAAGAAGCTGTCTCACACTGCATTTTTTTATTTTCAGTCTTTTCCCTAATAATCCCTGGTATATAACTTGTTGTTTTTATTGCCAAAGCATACTAAGATGACATTTTCACTGAGCTGTCCAGTAGGACCTCAACAGCTCTGGTTAGGCACTACCACTCTGGGCTCAGCAGTAGATTGATCCTTTGTAATTTAAATTTACAGGAGTAAGCCACTTGCCATTTTGTTCCTTTCTTATCCAGTTTGGAGACATTCTTTCAGATCTGTCCACTGTTGCATGATTTCTCATTATCTTAAATAATTTGGCATCATCAATGAACTTCATCAACTCCTTGTTCACTCTTCCTTCCAAAGGAATGCCCATCTTTACAAGAATTTTGTCCTGTAAAGTATCTGTAGCAGTTAGTAACTCTTTTCTAACATAGACTTATAGTTAAGTTCATTACAAGTAACTTGGTATTGTGTCATTCAGTTCCAGAAAGAATATCCACAGATCTACCGGGACAGATTTCCAACAACAGAAAGCGAAGCCATTTTGTTTGAAGATAAGCCCAAGATTAAGCAGCCAATGCTCAGCCTACGAAAGCCAAAGTTTCGTACTTTGAGAAATTAGTGTATACCTTTACATGAGTGATGAGAAAAGTCAGTCTGCTAAACAATATCTAAGTGAGCCAGTGTACACAAATGTGTTTTTTTTAAAAAAAATAACATTAAAATAAATTAATCTCTTCCAGCCATATCTGGAAACAAGAGCATCTCTGTTTACAAAATAATCCAAAACTGTAAATAGATATTTTGTTTGTTTTGTATGAATGGAGTGAAATGTAGTGAATGTGACAATAAATAACCAAAGCAAAAGGGAAAGAGGAGTACTGAGTAAACAAATGTCAATTTTTGGTGTTTTGTTTAGGAAAAGATGTAGGTTGACATTTCTGCTCATTTTCAATGTGTACTGTTTATTCACCTAAGTCAAAATGTGGTTTGACAAGTGAAGACGAGGAGATTCCAAGAAACTTGATTTTATACATTCAGTTATGAATGTTTGTGCATGTATGTGTTTGGTTTTTTGCATTTTGCACTTATTCTACATCAGTCCATATGCAGTTTCAAAAGTATGCATATTCAGCTACTGTATAAGGAGCAAGGTACCACACAGCCAAGAGAAGGAGCATTGGGGGATGACCACCATGTGACAAAGAAGATCATGATCACAGACCCAGTTGCTGTTGCAAATCAAGCCTTTCCGGGGGGAGGAGGAACAAAACTATATTGCTTCAACAGCCATAAAGGAGTGGTTCATTAACTGCTTACATGGATATCAATGAAAATGTGTTCTACCTATAATCTTTTCAGACAATTGGAAATGTATGGCTGATAGTCACTGAGATGTACAATGACTTTGTCCCTTTTCCTTCAGTTCAGATTAAAGGGTTGGATCCAGACTTAATCTCAAAATCAATCTGGCTGCTAGGCAAGTGCAACAGGTTTTCTTCTCTTCCTACCCACACACCCAGCCCTCTGGCTTGCTTGAAAATTGGTTCTGTGAGATGTCCTGATGTTTCAGAACAGTTTTTGGGAGAGTGCATCTGCTGGAGTAGAAGTCCTCCCACTTCTGCTAGATCCTACTGTACAATCCATGGAAGTTCAGTCTTAGATGTTGAATTTAAGTTGTGACTAACTTTCCTATTTGATTTCATTGAGACCTAAGTACAAGCCATGTTGGTTTGGATCCAACCCAACCATGTTACGCAATAAGACTACACTTCCCATATCTTCCTGGACATATCGACATCTCTGTAGATGTATGTATTCCAAGACTTTTGTATTCAAAGCATGTAACTGTCAATATTTAAATTAATAAGGTTTTAGAAGCCTATGGAAAGATTGTTCAATAAAACCTGCTTTAATGTTGATAATCCAATAGTGATTTCTTTAGAAGGATGTTTCAGAAATTGCGTATTAAATTGCCAAAATGGAATTTTAGCCAAACTGGCTACAAATCAAGAAACTGGACACAAAATTACACACAAAAACAATAGGAAGGGACCATTCCTTACATGTCATCATTTACCTGTTCTTTTTAAAGGTTCTTTTATTTTCACACGATTGGATACCTTACTCTCTTTTCAGCCTTCTTGGCATTAACTCTGCCTTTTAATATTTTATCTCTGGCAGTGGTTCATCTGCCATTCCCTCAAAACTTTAATCCTAGTCCATGTGACAGTTTCCATGTCAGCAGGATGGCAAATTCACTGTGAGTTCTATTCTCAGCTTTGCAGAAGCTACCCAAGGTGCTGAGCTCTGGGGCATATGGTTCACCATCATGATACCTTCTCTACAGTTCAGAATAAAATCTAGAATAGATACACTACCTTGCTGACATGGGAGCCATCAGCCACCTTCCCCCATCTTCCTGACTGACAAAAACCAACAGTTTAATATAATAATCATTAGGGTAAAATAACGATTGTTCTTCTAGATTATGTTAGTTATAAACAAACTCAAAATTTCTAATTATTGATCTATTTCATTTATATCTTTTTGGGGGGTATAACAGTACTGAATAATACTGTAATGCTGGATTCATACTGTTGGTTGATATCTTTTATGGGGTGTACGGTAGCATATACATATGGATCTATTGTATACTGATTTATATTTATTGTGTTGATTCGTAATGATGGTTGAACTTACTAAACATATAAAAAAAAACCGAAAAAAAGAAAACAACAGTTTAAACATTCTGAGCATCATACCAGTTCACCCAAGCAGGAGTTTACTAGCCTACATACAATATAACTTGTTTTATTGAAGCCAGGATCTATTGTTAGCCTAGAATAGACTTGCAGATTCAATGTTATTTACCTGTGTGTTGACTTAACTATTCAACAGGTCTTCTCTAGTTGAGATTAACTGATAGGACTTGAGCTCATGTATTCTGGCAAAAATAATATGAAGAAAAACAAAAGCAAAAGAAATTACTGTGCAGAACTAACAACTAGATTCCTCTACACTCCACGTACCTTCCCAATCTGAAAGTCAGGTGGGGAATTTCCCCCTGTCTAGGGGTGATTATACCATAAAATCTCTTCAGACAAAAGGTACCTTTCCCTTACCATACAGCTTAATTACAACACCATGGGGATTACAAAGAATTAAAAATTTGTAGGTCAGATGCTTTTGTGTGATACTCATTAAGAAGCTGTGTTTGTTTTGTAATATAGACACAATATTCATATTTGAGACCACACAATTTGCTTTAATATGTGCTATATCTGTCAGCCTGCTTTGACATAATTTGAGTCCAACAAAGAGTTTCGCATAGCTTCTGTACACTTGTTTAGATAACAAAAGACACACTATATATTTTATACCAATGCTTCTTAATCTTTTCTTTACCATGGATCCCCTTTAAATATCCTGTTGCCATGGACCACCAAGACTTAACTCAAGGCATCTTCTGGCTGTATGTATGGTACCAAGAAAAGTGCTTTCACTCAGCTACTCAATGTCATTTACTTGCATCTCCTCACTACATGCAGAAGTAGCAACTCTTGAGTACATTTGTTGCTAACAATTTCTTAACTTTTGAATGATTTGAGATATTGTTATGAAAATTCATACAAACAATGTCTGCCCTGGTCAAAGACTCCTGTTCTTTGAGATCAATATATGACACTCAGTTTCTCTGTCCTTCCTTCCTTCTTCCTTCCTTCCTTCCTATTCATTCTAACTAAAAACAAATTTCTTCAAGCCTTTGAGGTCCCCCAGGGATCCATGGGACCCAGGTGTTAAGAGGTGCTGTTTTACACAGTTGGCCCTCCACATTGCAGGTTCAACATTTGCAGATTTGATTATTTTTTGAAAATCTTACCCTATTTTCTGCTGCCACGGACAAAATAAGTTTCTTCTTTGTAGTCTCTGTGACTCACACAAATGGGCTGTCTGCACCTGTGCAGAGCAGCCTTTGGAACCTTTTAGAGTTTTAGACCTAGCACTCTGGTAGGAACCCCACCCCCTTCCCTGGGTCTATATAAGGCCCCTGGCCCCCATTGTCACCGGTTCCTTTCTTTCTATTATGTTAGTGTGCCTTTAAAAGCCTTTCTCTGAGTGTTCTTACAGTTATTGTCCATCATGTTTGACCTCAGCTTTCATTACCTCGATTTCATCCTTGATCATCCCTCTGACTTATGGCATCAACAGCATATTTCACAAGCTGCCAATGGTGCGATGCTAAGATCCCCAATTGTGATGGCCATTCTAGACAGAACATTTCTCTAGGCAATGCTACATCCTCCAATGTGACTTTATGGCCCACTTCTACTGGAAGTGGAGCATAGAATTGTGCTGGAGGACCTAGATATTCTTAGAAAAGTATTCTCAAGTAAGTTCATGCTTTTTTTTTAATTTTAATTTATATTTTATTTTATTTATATTTTCCTACTTTCACAGGGCTCTTGCCCCCCCCAGTCCCCGTGAAAGTAGAGAGCTCACTGTAATCTCTAGACCAGGAGTGGGCAAAGTGCCCTGAAATGTCCTCTAGTGGGCATAGTGAGTATTTCTACTATGTTTTGCACTTTCCAAAATATTTAGGCAAAAAAAGCAGCCTTCTTTTCTTCTTTTGCTTTTTTCTTTTCTTTTCTTTTTTTTTTTTTTGAAAGAAAGTGATCAGTAAATGACTTTTGCTCACATCTTGTAATTAAAATATTCTCCTGGGACTAAAATGTCCCAGTAAGGCGCCAGAACATGGTGAAAATGCCCCCCCCATACTGCCTAGAGACTGTTTGTGGCAAAAAGATTTTGGGGATGGTGGTTTAGTACAGCCCTGCAAGGTCTCCTAGACAGCTAATGTGGCCCCCTGGGCTTCCACAGTTGCCTCCCTCTACTCTAAGCAAATTCCATCATCCCAGTATTGGCAAGAAAACAAAATGTCATGATGTATTTGCAAAAATCATAGAATTGGCACAAATTATTTATTTGAAAAAAAGAAATTGTTTTGGACAGATCTTGTGTTACCTGATAAAATAGTTATTTGCATTGTTTTGTACAAAACAATGCAAATAACTATTTTATTTCCTGACTTGCAAGGGTGATTTTTTTTTAAAATGTAACTTTTAAAGAATTTTCCTATAATAGTATACATGACTGAGAAGAGGCTAAAGCATGATAGTAACTGCTCATGGTATCTGCTCCAAACTTCTCTTTGTCATGTTGCCAAGATCAGCATGCATATTGAGTAGATGCTGCTTCGGAAGCCATCACAGACTCCTTTGACTCTTGGAACCAATAGTATTCCTATGGCCCGTTCCTCTAAACTGGGCATTTAGGTAAGGTGGCAAAGAGTTGATGCCAAGGCAAGAGCACGTTACAGGCTGTGTGACTACAGTCTGCTTTCTTTTCTCTTGTTGTTTCTATGTAATCCACTCCTGCGTGGAGATTTAAGTCTCTGGAAAAACATTCAAAGACCTTTGAACAGCAGGACAAAAATCTCATAAAGCTTCAGGAGGATTTGAATAGTGAAAGATACTTCTGTTTCCTAGAGCCAAGCTAATTGGCTCATAGGTTTCCTTAAAGCCAATGCTCTTGCCAGTAAAAGCTAACATTCATATAAATAGCCAGTGCACATCTCTTAGTGCTATATTCTGCACTGAGTTTGAGAACGTTCAAATCCTTTCTTGAGGAGAAAATGTCCAGCCAGTAAGTATCCTCTAGGATTTTCTCTGCATACAGATTAAATGTCAACCAAGTGAGTGGGATTGTGGCTTGCAATTTTGTCAGGTGCAAAGACATGCTGCCATTTATGAGGCTCTTCCAATATTGTGAGAATGATCTACAGAAGCAGGGCAGTGAGAATAGAAGCAATAGGCAGTGAAAAGGATTGGGCAATTTGAGGAGCAATTAATCCCATTCCCTTTGATTTTTGAAACCTAGATTCATTTACATAGAAACAAATCCAATGAAACTTCTATATAATGAACAGAAAACTGCTTAAGGTGTTCTCAAAGGTTCTGGGGTCCTTTGTGAGATGGAATTCTCCCCCCAAAAAAGTTACAACCCTATATTTGAATCTTTTTGATTTTCAAAGACACATTGCTATGGAGCATAGAGGATTACTATTCCCTCCTCCCCTCCCCATAATGGCCAGTACTCAACTGGGCAATTATAGTTGGATACTGGACAGGATGACCAGATTATGATCATCTTTTGAATCAAATAGGGGAGGGTATGTATGCTGGAAAGTTCAATTTGGGATGAGGACCAGGACTGTCACATTTCTGGAGCATGGCAATTGGCACTTGTAAGGACAAATATGCGTTCAACTAATCGTTATTTAATGTAATTTGGTCATGAGGAAGAGGTAGAGTATATTTGTCTAAAGAAGTGTTATGCAATAGTGGTTTCTGAAATATATTCAGTTGTCTCCTTTGGCTGCAGTCTGCTCTTGTAGGTGAAAAACACTACATTCTAGAAATGTATACATCCATCTGTGCTTAGGAGAACTGATTAGCAGTGGTTTTCTGGAAATAGCTACAAGATCATATGTTCTCACTGTAGTTCCTTTGGCTTCCATTCATTTATGTCAAATAAATTCTTGTCCAACTGAAAGCTCTGTTCTTCAAAAACTTAGGGAATTCTTCAGCAAAATACAGAGTTGCTCACTCTTGGCTTTCTTAACATTTTTTCAGAGTTGAGCATCCAGCTGGTGGATACAAGAAACTCTTTGAGACCGTGGAAGAATTGTCCACACCAATAACAACACATGTCACAGGTCTGTATCTGTCCTTTTCAATCTACCTCAGGAGACCTTGCTTTCAGTATCATCCAACCAATTCAAAATGTTCTTAACTGAGAAAAATGAATGCAATTTCCCCCCCATAAAGATCTGATGACAACAGATGTTCATAACCTAAGTAAAGTTCCAATTTAATATCTCGTTGTAATCACAAATTATATTAGCTCAAGCCCATGGCTGGTCTAATTAAAGAACATATTTCTATGCCAATAGAAAGATTATATTATTGTAAAGGAACAAATGCAAGAGAGACCATCTTATAAATGCCTCTAACTTCTCCATCCTTTAGTACAATGTTCTGGTTATCAGATTTTTTTACTAGAGCAATTTTGACAGCAAATTTCTTAGCAAGTGAATTAAACCACCATATTTTCTCTTAGCTGCTTCTTATTTCAGAGGCAACTCTTTTCAGTGATGAATGAACCATTTATTGAGTCAAATATTACATTCCCTGTAAGATTAGTGGTTGCTCAAAGGGGAAGAGTGTGCCTAACCTATCCTTAGACAACTGATAGGGGAAAATGGTCACTCACCCTTATGGAGAAATTAACCTTTGTTTTGTTTTGATACTATGATTAGACACTCAAAAATGAATTATATAAAATAACTTTATTATTGGTTGATTTCTCTTTATTACATATGTTAATCAAAACAGAAATGCATCCATATCCTCAAGACCCCTTATTGGGTTTTGGAAGGGCAGTTTATCTTGAGCCATTACAGTGTTCTTGACGATGTTTTGGTACAAGGATGAATTTTGTATATAGCTCTTATCTGATACACAGCATATTATCATTGTGTATGTGGGATGCATTTGTTCTTTTTTTAAATTAAAGTTTTATTTAGATAAAAGTATTGATTTCCTTAGATTTACAAAGCTGGCCATTTGAACTCTGGTTCTCTTCTCTTACATTAACTACAAGACACCTTCAAGGATAAAAAATCCTTCCAAGATGTCTTCCAGACGTCCAAAAAATGCAAATAATGATAAAAAAGATAACAAACAATAATTATAAAAACATTCAGTCCAGTAAAATATAAAAGTGCAATAATCAACCTTCCAATAAAGTCTGAAAACAAGTGAGTCTTCAGGGCTTCTATAAAGATCTCTCTGGTGAAGCTTGGACTAT
This sequence comes from Ctenosaura bakeri, assembly GCA_948474755.1. Classification (NCBI taxonomy): domain Eukaryota; kingdom Metazoa; phylum Chordata; class Lepidosauria; order Squamata; family Iguanidae; genus Ctenosaura; species Ctenosaura bakeri. The sequence continues at coordinate 516,871 of CAOLHI010001485.1, read as the reverse complement.
ATCATATGGAAAGAACAACAAATTATTGATTCTTATAAGGAGACAAAGAAAGCTGCTTGTAGGGTTTTCTGCTTTAGATGCCAAAAGAACTTGGCTGGCTTGGGGAATTGCATAATCTGATTTGGACAGTTTCAGCACCCAACTTTCTTGGGCCATCCCATTATAGTTCTACAAATGCGGTGTCACAATCCAATTAAATAACAATAACCAAATCCCCTTGTGCTTGCCAATCAAACTTATACAGGTGGGCCCATCTAGTTCATTATTCTGTTCCCAAAATGGTCCACTAGATGTCTCTGGGAACCCCACAAGCAGAGTGTAACTGCAATAGCAACTTTCTGCTCGTGTTTCCTAGCAAGTGTTATTAAGAAACATATACCTTCTGATACTGGAAATAATATACGGCCATCATGACTAGTAGCCATAGGGCTATATCCAAAATTGGTTGTATGCTTGTGCAACAGCTAAATACAGCAAAAAAGAAGATCCTCAACATTCAACAAGAGAAAAATGGAATGCGAGTGTGGGGAATCAGGAGGCTCCAGAGAGATATACGGGTTGTCAAAGCAGCCTTGAGACAGCATGTGGCCCACAGGCAATACTTTCCCCACCTTTGTTGCGTAGAGTACTCTTGGTCTGCTTGGAATAAAGGGCTTTTCATTCACACTGTCAATGAACTAGATTCTACCTTGCTTTGCCCAAACAGGATAGAGGAAATACAGGAAGTAATAGGAATCTGAGAGAAACACACCACCATCATTACAACTAAGGTTTCACAACATGGCTGCTTAGTAACCTAATATCTTAATAGAACATAAAAAATACCCTTATTTCTAAGTCCAATAGACTAGTGTAACTCCAACAGACTAGCCTAAATATCTTAAAGGCACCAGATGCCATCAGCTCGTAGAATCTAAACAGATTAGTACTTGGATGGGAGACTGCCAACAAATACCAGGTACTGTAAGCTACATTTCAGAAGAAAGAACTGGCAGAACAGCCTCTGAGTATTCAGAATTAATGGGGTCATTACAAGTAAACATGTGACTTGGCGGCACATATACAACTCCAACAGATTCTAAAGCATTTGACAACCCTGTCTGCTGTCTTTACAATAGGCAGGATCCCAGTCTGGCTTCGGGGGAGTCTACTCAGATGTGGGCCTGGTTTATTTGAAGTTGGCTCAGAACCATTTTACCATTTGTTTGATGGCCAAGCCCTCCTTCACAAGTTTGAAATTAAAGAGGGGCATGTCACTTATTACAGGAGGTAAGTGCAAGCTGAGTAGTACTCACTGTTGCCAATAAAATTCAGTGCAAGATCTTACCCTCAACAACTCAGCCAGTGCTAACTTCCTATTTAAAATAAAATTTGTATAAAATGTAAATAAGACAGGAGAAATGAGAAGTATGGCTGTCATTCACATGTTGCATGTGTTCTCAGTGTCAGACATATTACCATGTGATTCAGCTTAACTACATGGGTGACTGTTGCGTATGGTCTTGAGAGAGCCTAAACTAATATTGGAATTAGTAACTTGTACGTGGGCCAATGCACTATTTTCACTATCTTGCATTCTTTACAGGTTTATCCGAACTGATGCCTATGTAAGAGCAATGACTGAGAAAAGAGTAGTCATAACAGAATTTGGAACATATGCTTATCCAGATCCATGCAAGAATATATTTTCCAGGTGAAAATTAACATGTATTACTGCTAGCTTAATGCATTGTTTACTTCACATGCTGGATGAAATAATCTTTGTGCATTCTATTTGGCAGATTTTTTTCCTACTTCCAAGGTGTGGAGGTCACTGACAACGCCCTGGTTAATGTATATCCTGTCGGTGAAGATTTTTATGCCTGTACTGAGACAAACTTCATAACAAAAATCAATCCGGATAATTTGGAAACACTTAAAAAGGTAACATATAGATGGATAAAAGACAGAGATGAACAAAAGTGGAATGTCTGGAAGGGGGATGGTGATGTGAATCCTTCTGAATAGAAAGTGTTTTTAATATGTTCAAGGTCTGTAGGTGAGCTTCCATGTCCCAGACTTAAAATCTCACACCTCAAACAATGAGCTATTGCAATAAACACTTTACAAAGTGCATTCCAGCAGAATATACTAGTAAATATGCAAAAAATATAAATATGTAAACATAAATATGGAATGCAAACACAGAAACTTTGGGGTTCCCAACCCAGCTGAATCCCAGGAATTGAGTACCATTTTGTTATGTAAAGATAGAAACTTAGAGGATGAGTTTGCTGTTAGTTTATAGCTATATAGAAAATTACTAAATATGTCTCAAGCATGTCACATGTACGATACAAAATTACTCCAGACAAATTCATGGCTTCCTCACAAATCACTTCATTATGTTCTCCAGGTGGACATCAGCAAATATGTTTCAGTCAATGGGGTAACAGCACATCCTCACATTGAAAATGATGGAACAGTTTATAATATTGGCAACTGCTTTGGAAAGAATTTTTCTCTTGCCTACAATATTGTACGAATACCTCCCCTGCAAGCAGGTCTGTTCCTTTCCAAATATGATCCACATACTCTAGGCTATAACATTATTATCTTCCATAGATTAATTATTTCCAACTTATGGTGACAATCAAAGTGGTTTCCTCAATTACAATAACCCCAGCATTCAGAAATATGTTTGTGTCTGAAGACAGAACACTTGTTTCTTTACTTATCCCTCTAGATGTTGTTGAACTGCAACTCCCAGCAGCCCTAGTCACCATACCAGGGGTGAGAAATGCTGGAAATTGCAGTCCAACATCTAGAGGGCTCAATGATTTCCACACTTGACTACAATATCCATTTTCTTGTTCCTGTCTGCAATTCTCACTAACTAGCTTGTATCACAAAAACTGGTAGATGACATCTGCTATCAAACACTTTTTCAGACAAGAAAGATCCAATGACCAAGTGTGAGGTGGTGGTCCAGTTTCCCTGCAGTGACAGGTTTAAGCCATCTTATGTGCACAGGTGAATTTCAAACTCTTATAAAAGTAAAATATATTATGATATAACTTTTTGTGTATCGTCATAAAATGGAGACATTTTATTCATTAAGTCAAAACATGTTGAAAAATAGCCATTTCTAGCAGTGGTTTCATCAGAGCAGGACAAGTCCAGTAAAATATATAGGATCATAAAACACAGAAGAGCTAAAATGTGACATAATATTATGCTATGTTATACATGTCCCATAGGACTAGTCCTGTCAAAAAAAATTATCTAACTGCATCACTCATTTCTAGCAGAAGTCTTACCATATGTGAAAGGAGTTTGTTAAGCTTCATTTGGTGTTGACAAATTAACTGTAACTTTAATAGCAACTAAAATGGAAAGAAATTGTTAATTTACCAAATACAGTTTACATTTATATACTGTCATTTTTATCTGTCCAAAATGTTCCATGATCTAATAAACAACACTCGATTATATTTTTCAACAGTTTTGGGCTGACTCCCAACTACATCGTGTTTGTGGAAACTCCAGTAAAAATTAACTTGCTCAAGTTTCTTTCTTCCTGGAGTCTTTGGGGAGCCAACTACATGGACTGTTTTGAATCAAATGAAAGCATGGGGGTAAGTGATGCAGTACTGTGATTTACCAGTATCACTGCATGTGTGCAGCTGTGGTGGGGCATGCAGGAGCAGACACAATTTTATTGTTTCATACAGTTCAACAGTGCTTGTTTTTAAAAGGTCTGGATGCATGTAGCTGATAAGAAAAAAGGAAAATACCTCAACATCAAATACCGGGCTTCACCCTTCAACCTCTTCCACCATATTAATACTTATGAAGAAAATGGATTTCTGATTGTGGATTTATGCACTTGGAAGGGGTAAGTACTGACACAGAAACTACACCCTGATGGGCCTCCGCGCCATAATTTGGGAGGTGCTGAACTATGTCCCATGTTTGCATGCTCTGTCCCTTCCTCCCATCCTGTGCGCCCAACCTAACAAATTACTTCTGGTTTTATATAAAACCAGTTCAAATGCAGCAAGGTATCATAGAGCAAACACACACAACAAAGGAAGGAAAGAAGGGACTATACAAGCAAAGAACATCCTTTTTATTTGTTCAATTAATACCCCACCTTTTTCCCAGTAATTAAGGTATATGGCTCTCCTTCTCCTGAATGTATCCCCACAACAGTCCTGTGAGGTTGAGAGCCACTGGGTGAAGATCAACCAATGAGTTTCAGAAGGGCCAAGTGGGGAACTGAACTACAATCTCCCAACTTTCAGTCCAAAATTCAAAGAATTACATATACCACATGGGCTCCAATGTGCTTGGAAGACTGAATATAGCCTCAGTTCAAATATAGAACCATGTTAGATTCCACTAGCTGCTTATTTTCAACAAGGGGATGTTTTTGTATTTGTGCAGGTATGAGTTTGTTTACAATTACTTATATTTAGCCAATTTACGAGAGAACTGGGAAGAAGTAAAGAAAAATGCACAAAAAGCTCCTCAGCCTGAAGTTCGGCGATATGTCCTTCCCCTAAATATAGAAAAGGTAACTGTAATCTATTCAATCCATCACTCATTTAAATAAAGATATTTTTGGAGTTTAATTTCCATACACTGCACTTACACCATTAGCTGACAGAATAGAAAAACTTAGTTGGGTTGACTCTTGCAAGTCTATAAATTATCTGGTCAGTTTTATATTTCCATAGAGAAACAGTCAAATATAAATACTAGTACTATTTTGCAGTGTTCCTGAGTTGCATTTTATAGTTTTGTCATTTTCCACTTCCAGAATCACACAACACTACTATACTGTACATGGTATGCATATTTGCCCATAAAGTTTGCACAGAGATATATTACACTTTTTTCTGAAGTTCCTGTTGAAGACGGAGCAAATTGGGGTACAAATTAGTAAGCAGATTTTGCATTCTTTGGCTGGCAGGAGGATCAATCCATCACAGATGGGTTGTGCCAGCTGAAGCAAGAAGCTTCTGTGTTCTAAACTGTTTTTTCCATTGACCTCCTGCTCTACCTGGTCAGTTTTTTAGTCACCTACGTACCAGCCAGATGTAATTTTGGTTCTATCCAGTACTGAGTTAATACATTATAAAATGGAGCAGGAGAGGGCTTTAGGAGAGAAGAAGAAGAAAGCTTAGGGAGAAGAAGAAAGCAAGGATAAATTTTACTGATAATTCTATTCAGAACACCACTGGATAGTGAGTGTCTGATGATGAGAAATGTAATTCCATCCAGAAGATTGCTAAAATGCGAGTGTCTGATGATGATGGTCTTGCTTCTGTCCAAAGAGCCGCTGCACAGTAGATAATGGACAAAATTGGACCTCAGACAATATTTCTAACTTCAAGTGAAAGAGAGCCAGACAAAGTAAAAAATCCTGGTATTTGAAAGCAGCAGGTAAATGAGAGTCAAAAAGGAAAGGACTCAGTGAAAGTAAGTACAGTGAAGAAGAAGAGAAAAGGAGAGGAAACTGAAGGTCCTACTAATAAAAAGCAAATAAAATCAGCAGTGATGGTTTCTAAGCTTACCACTGCTACTCCCGGGTGCCATCTTGAGATTCTAAGATGGCCCCAAAGCCTTCAGAACGCCATCAGGAAGCACAATCGGGAAGCACAGGGGGTGGAACTTCCATCATGTGGTTAGCTCAGTTTCCCCAGAAGTGTGCCAGCAGGACAGAGGGGCCAAATTACCAGCATGTGCAGACAAGATGGCTAACAGAGGAAGAACACTGTGAGTGGGGAAACTAACTGTTCTGGCAGCATCTCAGGCAGGAGCTAAAAGCATTTCTGTGTCATGCTCAGGTGAAGCAATGAGCAGCAACAGTTATATCCTGTCTGAGTTGACCCCATTAAATATGCCTGCTGATTTTAAAGAGTGCTTTCAAAAAAATTTAGATGAATACTGGTAGCACATGGGGTGATGACTGAAATGGGAGACTCAAATGTCTCTGCAGAAAGGGAGACTGTGAGTAAATCAAGGAGAGAACCATACCCTGGTATGAGTCAGTTGGTGAAAGAGGCAGTTCAGGCTCAGACTAATAACATGTTCAGATCACATTTGCCTCTAATGAATTATAACATCAATGATTTACAGATGCAGATGGCTTTATTTAATATGATGAATTCCTGTATCAATTCCAATATTCAAAATCAAATGAATTTAACAAGAAATCAATTTAAGATGTCTGATCCAGTTATCAATTCTAATAAATTGAATAATGTGCAGAATGATATGGAAGAGAATGAATTAGATATAGAAGAGTCATTACAACAAGAGCAAAGAGAATGAAGATGGATAGTAATACAACATGGAGAAAAGAAAAGGGCCACAGCCAACTAATGGCAGGAGAGGAAGGAAAGAATAAGACAGTGAAAAATGTGTCAAGGAAGACAGAGAGGAATGAGGAAAGTCAAGGTAGATTGCAGCAAAATGAGGTTATAGATGAGGAAGAGGAGCATAGTGATGATGACTTCAGGTTGATGGATGATGATATTGAGCTTATGTCATCAGAAGAGGAAGAAAGGGAAATAGTATGTGACAGGCTGTTTAAAGGTAAAAGCTTCCATAGATTTCTACAAAAGGTATTGCAGACTCTAGGGCCTGATGATCTGGATACAGTTAGTTGTACAACAGAGTAAGGAATCTGTTAATAAGTTGGCCTCAGTGATTAGGAAGAAAGAGACACAAGGTATAGAAATTCCAATGCTAGAATTATTTAAGGATGCAATTATAGGCGAACAGTCTTCACAATGGAATTCAAAAAAGCTGTTAATACAAGCTCAGAAGTTGTATTCTTTCTTTAAAAAAGGATATGGATTTTCTTAAGGGTCACTTAGTGGATGCCCCCATTGTGGGCTTAATTTCTGGGGCAATTACTCCCAGGGAAGGAGACACTCAATTTAGGGAAGTGAATGAAAGGAGAGTAGAAATAGCATCAAAAAAAAGTCCATGAATCTGCAGCAGTGGCAATGAGAGCTTCTATAGCATTTTAGATGCTCAGGAGTTGGACATGCAAACTATGTTGAAAGCTATGGGTAGAATTCAGAAAGTATTGAAATATGTAGCTGATGCAGGGCATGATGCTACCATGTTGGGAGCTAGGAAAATGAATGCAATGATCATAGCCAGGAGATCATTATGGTTAAAACATTGGGAGGCAGACCAGAAATCCTGTAACAATTTGGCATTTATTCCTTTTAAAGAGGAGTTGTTATTTGGTCCACAAGCTTTAGAGAAATTGTTGATAAAGACTAAAGAAAAGAAGCAAGTTATGCCAACATTTACAGAAGAAAAAGAATGATAGGAGGCTTTTTAGAACTGCAAAGTATTCCTTTCATGGAAGAAGAAATAATGGAAGAATGTCAGAATTCAGAAATACTAAATTTCAATGGAACAGACAAAGATTGCAGTTTAATAGACCAGGTCAAATGTCTCAACAAGGACAAGAGAAAAGGGGGTCTAATGCTTCTAAAAGGAGCAAGAATCAATACTGACAACCAAGAAGTTCCAGTGGGAGGCAGACTTTTGCAGTTCGGAGAGCGATGGAAGCAAATAACATCAGATCAATGGATAATGAAAGTAGTAACTTGGGGTTACAAAATTTGTTTCCACAGCAAACCAATAAGCAGATTTCTGCCCTCACCAGTATCCAAAGACAAATTCAACCAGAATATAATTTGGCAGGAAATTCATCATCTATTGAAGATTGGGGTTATAGAGGAGGTACCCTCAGAACAGAGATTCTTCGGAATTTATGCTACTGAGAGGTGGACTGCAGTAGAGAAGAAATTCAATATAAATTACCTAGAAATGAAAGCAGTACAACTTGCATTGTTAAGATTTGCAAAGATGGTGAGGAACAGTCATGTATCTGTTTGTACAGACAACATGACAATGAAAGCTTATATATGCAAGCAAGGTGGTTTTTATTCAATACTCCTGGTGATGGAATCTTTGAAACTGTTCAGATGGGCAGAGAAGAAATTGAGATCAATAACAGCTGTGTACCTAAAAGGAGTGTTGAATGTGCAGGTGGACTATCTAAGCAGGAATTGGATTCACACAGGGGAATGGTCCCTCAACAAGGAGATATTTGCTCAGTTAGAGAGACATTATGGTACCTTGCAGATAGATTTGTTTGCTTCTGGTGAGTATACCAAATTAAGATGATTCTATTCTATAGATGGAAGCAGAAAAGCAGAGACTCACAATGTCTTAGCACTTCAGTGGCCTCAAGGTTTTCGTTATGTATTCCCTCTGATCAAAATTATGCACAGGGTTCTTCTCAAAATAAAAAGAGAAAAGGCCACAGTGTTGTTGATAGCAGCATTTTGGCTGAGACGACCATGATTTCCATTGATGCTACAAATGTCTACAGAACCACCAATGCAATTGCCAAATCACATGGGCTTACTCAGACAAGGTCCAGTGCTCCATCCGGATTCAGATTGGCTTTACTTAACTCCATGGAAATTGAACAGAAACAGATGATGGATCAAGGTTACACTGGTGATGTTGTGAAAACTATTTTGTCTTCCAGACAAGAATCCACTCAGAAAATCTACAACAGAAAGGGGAGGTGTCCTAAAATGGTACAGAACAATGTCATTATCAGTCCATGCAATCACAGTGCCTCAGATACTAAGATTCTTGCAGGATGGAATTAGCAAAGGACTAAGGCTAAACACATTGAAAAGGCAGGTGGTTGCTTTATCAGCCATACTTAATTTGGAGGGGGTATCTTTATCAACACACCCACACATAAAGAAGTTTCTGAAAGGTGCCACCTTGAGAACATTTCCAACAATTCATAAGTTTCCATACTGGGACCTGAATTTGGTTTTGAATGTTTTAACATCTGCAATGTTTGAGCCATTAAAGGAGACATCCTTGAGGATAATGTCCTTTAAGGTTGCATTTCTACTGGCAATAACGTCGGCCAGGAGAGTTTCAGAGTTGGCCACTCTGTCAATAAATACGAATCTGTGTAAATTTGAATAGGACAGACTGACATTATGTCTTGATCCTACATTCTTGCCAAAATGTGTTTCAGCAACTCAGACAGTAGAGGATACTTACTTGCCTACTTTTTCTCCAAGGCAAGTACATGACTTAGAGTGAAAGTTGCACATGCTAGATGTAAGAAGAGCTGTAAAAATCTATATTAAACAAACTAGTCAGTTTAGAAAACTGGAGGCATTATTGGTGTCTTACCATCCTAGGACTTTAGGCCAAAGGCAAGTAAGACTGTGATAGCCAGACAGATAAAAGCTTGTATTTATTTGTGTTATGATTCCTCAAAGAAACCAAGACCAAAGAATGTATGGTCACACTCAACAAGGTCTACGGCAACTTCGGTAGCATATTCTCTATCTTTGTAATTGGAAGATATTTGTAATGCTGCTGGATGGAAGGAACCATCAACATTTATTAGACATTACAAGTTGGACAAATACAAGTCAGAGCAGGTGGTGTTTGGGCACACTGTGTTGCAAGCAGTAGTTTAGCTGTATTTTCAAGATGCCCACCCACAAAATCAGGCTTGGGAATATCCCATCTGTCATGGATTGATCCTCCTGCCAGCCAAGGAATGAGAAGTTGGTACTTATGCAAATGATCATTCTTGGATGGCAGGAGGAACAATCCACAACCACCACTATAAAGTACAAAGTTGGAACTTATTTTTACACATTACGTTATATAGGTACAGCTAGACAAGGAAACTGACCGGATAGGGCAGGAGGCAATGGAAAAAACAGTTTAGAACACAGAAGCCTCCTGCATCGGTTGGCACAGAAGGGATCAACCCATGCATCATGGATTGTTCCTCCTGTAATCCAAGAACAATCATTTACGTAAGTATCAACTTCTCATTCTGCTTCAACGTTGTCCATTCCTAGGAACACTGAATTTTCCCTAGGATAAAGTGACATTGATTCATTTATACTGGAGGAAGCAAAATCTTGTGGTTACGATTGAGATGAACCTACTCAAATCCTCTATGTATATAAATTGATCCTTAATTCTGTTTCTCAATCACATTGTTGGGAACATGGGTGAAACACTGGAGTATGTATTCATTCTCCCTTGCCCATTTACGGAAATATAAAACTGATCTTTTTCTCATTAGCTTCCCTTTTTTCTTCTAGGCTGATACAGGCAAAAACCTAATCACATTACCCAATACCACAGCTACTGCCATTCTGAACAGTGATGAAACCATCTGGCTAGAGCCAGAAGTTATTTTTTCAGGTCCACGTCAAGGTAAGACCAAACCTCAGCCAAAAGCAACAAAACCAACTCAGTGAATAAATGCAAATGATTCACTAATGTCTGTTTTGTTTCATAGCTTTTGAGTTCCCACAAATAAACTACACAAAATATTCTGGGAAACCATATACATTTGCGTATGGCTTAGGACTGAATCACTTTGTTCCAGACAGGGTAAGCATTATACATTGATGGACTGATGTAGACTAAACTAGCACTTGTTGAAAGGCAAACAACGTGTTATGAAAATGCAAAGTAGCATTGGCATGTCCAATTTGAGCACCATCTCTGATACCTGCTTTTGCTGTTTCAGCAAGTGCCCAGCAGAAACCTGAATATATTATCAGGCCCAATTATCTGTTTAACTCAAACATAAAGTATATTTTAACTCCATACAATCCCAGCAGGAAAATATTATGTACATGCCCAAACTAGCAAATGGAAATATTTAACTCTGTACATGAGAACACATCATCAAACAGTGCCTTCCAAAACTATAACTTAATAATCAATATATAAACATGCAATACAGAAAAGAGGAGAATGTATTTTATCACCAGCTAAATGCTTCTGTGTAAATGGGCCAAATCCAAACCTCACCAAGTTATAATTCCAATTACACACTAGGATAATCTATTCTCAGTGATACTAGTCTAGACTTCTTTTAAGGCCCAAATCCTCATTTCTGATACCATGAAGTCATATAACAATCGTTGTCCTCCACCATCACAGTAGCATACTTTTGGAACAGCCGCTCATATCACATATCAACAGTGAAGAGTATGTTAATATGGATGAACATTTTGCATGGATTTGAAGTATCAGCAGAGATAATGACACTTTTTTATCTAACCAGCTTATATATGTAAACTAAAAATAAAAAAAAAATCAATCTTTTTCCTTTAATCTCTTTCTAGCTTTGTAAGATGAATATTAAAACTAGAGAAACCTGGGTATGGCAAGAACCTGATGCATACCCCTCTGAACCAATCTTTGTTTCTCAGCCAGATGCCCTAGAAGAAGATGATGGTAATACTATATTTTTCAACTTTTTAAAAAACTTCATCCCAAGGGAAATAGGGCAGTCTTTGATGGCCAGCCAGTGAGATGTAGTGGTTTGACTGGTAGACTGGGAGTGTAGAAGACCAGGTTCAAATGCCCACTCAGCATGGAAACCAGTTGCAGAACCTTGGGCATGTCACACTCTCTCAGACTTAGAGGAAGGTAATGGCAAACCGTCTGTGAATAAATCTTCCCAAAAACCCCTATGATGTGTTTTTCCCAGAGTTGCCATAAGTTGGAAACAACTTGAAGGCACACAACAAAATCAATAGCATGTTCTAAAGATGTACAAAACTGCGTCTTCATCTTTGCAGAGACACTTTGGCTAGCACCCACTAAAACAGTGGCTGGACATTTCCAGGGACTGGGAAACTATGTGGGTCCCCATGAGAACCTGGAGGGCTATTCTCTCTTGCAATGCCTCATGTCACTTTTTAAACTTTTAAGCCTATTTGCTAGCAAAAATGCCTCAAATGCAATGCTTTTAACTCCAGGAGAGTTCTTCCTTAAATTAACAGGACAGGTCCTCCTCTCCCCACAAAAAACTCTAAGGAGTGCCATTGCTTTGAGAGAGTCAAAGTTCTCCCCATTCTATAATAAACATTCAACAATGGATTAACAGAAAATCTGTTACAATTTTGACTGGCTGACTAGCTGACTGGTTGGTTGCAGTCCCAACTTTCTTAGATGAAGTAATAATGAATTGTTCTTTATGCTTACTAAGGCTTCTTTCAGATAACTTACTTACCTACTTACTTTATTGTTTGTTTGTTTGTTTGTTTAGGTGTTGTCCTGAGCATTGTTATTAGCCCCGGCAATGGACCAAAGCCTGCCTATCTTTTGATCTTGAGTGCAAAGGACATGAGTGAAGTTGCCCGGGCAGAAGTGGATATAAATATCCCAGTTACTTTCCATGGCCTTTTCAAAAAAGCATGATGGTTGTTTCATTAGACCTATGAAGAAAGTTTTCTTTTTAGGGCACATACTGAATCAATCAACCAACCAACCAACCAAACAACCTGCATCCTAACCTGCTGCCAGATTTTTAAAATCAGCTCATATTTCAGAACATTACAGAATATAAGCATGCTTTTGTAAAACCATGTTAATGTAGACTAAATAAACACATATGCAAATTTTAAGTATTTTGTATTGCTAATTTAACAGATAGAGATTTAAATAAAATAGAGCATCAGAATTACACTTTCACTGATAATTCTGACTTAGTGGAACTGATTCATTAGTAAACATGACCCTACAGCTTTTAAAACAAATGGACTGGGAAAGAGGGACACATTCTTTTCAACAGATAACACCCTCATACAGCAGATTATTCAGAAGCTGCAATTTACCATTTATCAAAATAATCAGTTCAGAAACAAACTAATTGTGCTAGCATGATAAATTCATATACTTTAAGAAAATAATGGTTAATACATAAAATCATTAAACTACAATACTTTTAAAAAACCTTCCCCCACTTCTGTGGGAAAACTGTAAATCACGTTTGTTCTTATTGGAAGTAAGGATTAACACAAGAATCTTTCTTGCATAAAAAGTCAATCTTCTTCAAGATAAAATTAGTATTAGAGCTGCAAAAATTCATGAGAACTGTTTCAGTATGTCTCCACATGTCCTTGAGAACAGCTCTCCATGTGGTGTCTTATTCTCAGCTTTAATCACCTAAACTGCCCATATCTCCTGTATCAATTGTGTCAAAAGTGAAAACTATCACAGCTGGAAACATTGTTTTACTTCAGTTAGCCAAGAGCTATGTAAAGAGTGATCACAATGTGTGTATCACCCCTTTTTTCTGGGTTTTTCAGACGGATAACAAAGCGTATCTTTTCTTTCCAGCTTATGCTTTGGTTGTGTCTATTTGCTTATATTTTTTTAACACTGTTCTTCTTTATTCTTATATTTTTATTTTTTCCCCAAATTATTAATGTAAACTGTCTTCAATCTTGGAAAAGCATCTAATAAATAATGTATTAACGTATTTCATGGTCCTATTTCATATAAATTTAAAATATCCTGCCAATCAAGTATGGAAAAGCACAACTGAAAAGTGATGTATCTCTTGAAATCAGCTACATTTTCATACATCATTATCATAATGGTATTCTATTGTATTAATATATGTCTGCTTAACATTTGGCATCAATACAGTCAGACATTCATATTCCATTCTTTATAGGCAGGCATTCCTGCTCACATTCTTAAGACAGGCATAGGTGACTGCTGCGAGGACATGATCTGGTGTTTCTGCTGTTTTATAATTCTTAAACATTGTGCAATAACCTGCCAAAAGAAGAATATATGGGTAAGAATAACAAAACTATACACACAACTGTCACAACAACTGCCTTTGATCAAGTCAGTATGAAACTACACTGAGTTTAAGATAGCCTGTGAAGATAACCTGAGAAGTATCATGTATCTCAAATATCATGTCTTCAAAATTCAGTTCTGATGGATTACCTTTGAAAAGGAGTGTGAAGAGGCTTTTTGTGCAGTTCTTACACCGCAAATTAAGAATTAAAACCCTTTGTCTTTGCTACTTGTCCATTAACTTCTTGAAGCTACATCCTAGTTGTCACTATTCCAGAGAGAACACTGGACTTGTTGGGTGGGCACTAATTTGAACATATGTGAAGGAGGAAGTAACTATCCTCAGAAGCTGTAGTAAGTTATAAAGTTCCAAGCAAGTCATCAGTTTAGATATTCATAAAGATAATAAAAACCAAGGGGCAGAATAAACTGCAAACAGCTGATAGTGATAGCCAAGCATATGCGATGGTCTAGGTCAAATTCATGAAGCAAAGGTAGCACTGAATGATTCTTGGGGTCCTTTTTCCCCCAGGATGGTTTTCAGATACTGCATGCTTTCTATGTCTGCTTGATACTGTGGAGAGCAAAATTCAGAATACATAACAATTTTGTTTTACTATAATGTGAGGTTTTTCCTCCTGTTTTTAACTTTAACATTTTGCCTAATTCTTATATACTGGCAAAAACTAAAAGATGACAAATTTCTTGGCAGTTCAGCAGTTTATTATGAATACAGTTTGCAGAATAAACTATACTTTTAAATTTAATATATCAGACCATAATAATTTTATGAGAAAACCAAGTTATGAGTATATATGTATATGAAACATTTTACGTTCATATGTTCATATAATAACAAAGTGACTCAGAGTGCTTTAAAAAGGAATGCATAGTTTTGTTTTCTCTCCCCCAAATTTGCAGAACTTGTACATCTCCAGTTTAAAAATTTAAGAAAATAGCTAAGAGTGCAACAGAATTGTGAGAGTTACTTCTGAGTAAACATGCTTAGGATTGTGTTGCACAACACTTTTTTCGACCTCAACATAAGCTAATATGGGAGATGAATGAACTATACAGTGATTTTCACAAAAAAATAAGTGGTGCAAAAAATCATAAACAAATATAGCAAGGCATGGGAAAGAGAAAGTCCTTTATATAAGTATATACATGGAGAACAGAGCCTACCTTCCTTGAACTTTGAGGCAGGATGACACCATCATCCCAGATCCTGGCTGAAGAGTAAAATGCACTGCTTTCTTTCTTTAGTCTATAAAGAAAGGAATTTTATGAAGGTTTTTTTTTTAAAGAAAAGGTAACATTTCTAATATCCCTACAGAGATTCTATCTTCTAATGAGAAGAAACAATATACACATTGCTTAAAAAAAATGAAGACTCAATTTTATGTAAAACACCTGAATTTTAAATGCAAACAGAAGACATGCGTTTCATTTCAAAAAGATAACATGAGAGACACAAAAGATGAGAAAATCCATAATTCAGATTAGAAGGGGTATCCAATCAAAAATGTCACTACCATTAATTCAGTCATAACATTGAAAATGTGGGAGTTTTTAAAGGTTACATACTTTTCCTTTAAAAGATTTAGGTCTATTCCTGTGTCTGAGCAGTCATCATCCAAAGTCAGTGAGAATGTGGAAAAATGTCGTGAATCCACAAGGGCAATTCTTGCATTAGGCCATAGGAACAAGAAGTTTGGATCAAATGATCTCCCACACTAAACACAAACACCACAAGAAGAGAGTAAAAGTCCTCTGAAATACTGTGGGACACAATCTCCATCTGTTATAAGCACAGATTTAATACTTCATTACAACCAGGTTCTTTGCGATTGCAGCAGTTAAAATAGCACAAGTAGCACTCTCAGTTGTACAGTTATCACAATATCATATTCTTATAGGTACTGACTCCCTGCTCAGCCACATAAATGCACTAGGTGCCCCTGGGCATGTCACATACTAGACCAGTGATAGGTACGCCTTAGGGTCACTGTAAGTTGGAAAAGACTTGAAGGCACACAACAACGGATACAATTTACATGCCAAACAAAGCCCACACTGGGCAAACAACATTTTGCTACATTTTTATAATACAGTTATATCCGGCGACCAATGAGAATGACCCATTAGGTAATCTATATGTTTCAATATATAGAATCCAATTAAGAAATGTATCTCCAGAGTCAGAAATCTGTTGCAATTTTCCACGTGTACCATTTTAAAGTTACATTATGATTTGCATGAGCATTTTTAACTGCTGTATTGTATCCAACCTTTCTCTCCTGAAAAAAAGAAGTTAGCTACATATTCCTAACATTGATAAATCCCATTGTTAGTCCCATTTAGGGCAGGCTGAATCCAAAGGATTTATTTAAGTGCTGATTTGGAAGGATAAGGGAGATAAGGGAAATAATAAAGTAAGTTTGTTTGCTCATGGTATCCTGTTGACAATTAAAGATCTGATAAAGAAAATGGATAGAGTAAATGAACATTTTAAAAGAATTTAGGGAAATGACAGGGTTACAAATAAATTGGGCTAAATCATACTTGATGTTGTTTAATTACACTAAGATGGGAGAGCAACATTTTTTAAAGGAAAGAAAAACAGATATTAAATTAAAGGAAACAATCAAATATTTAGGAATAAATATCACATAAAATCTACAAAGATTAGAGGAAAGAAATTATAATAAACAGAATTGAAACAGAAATTAGAGGAGCATAAAAATATTAAGTTATCATGATTTGGAAGAATTACATTAGTAAACATGAAAATATTACCTAAGATTAATTTTTTATTTAGAATGCTACCAACAAAAATATCAGAAATAGAACTGAAAAACTGGCAATTACTAGTGAATATTTTTTGTAATGGGAATAAGAAAGTGAGGATCAATAAGACATTTTGGTACAAATCTCAAAAAGAAGGTGGATTGGGCCTCCCAAATTTAAAATGGTATTAAAATGCAAATCAATTGAGATATGTTATAGATGGAGTCTTGGGAAAACGGGATTTAGAACGGTTAGAGATGGAAACAACAGAAATTGAGAGAAAATTAGAGAATGTCTTTTTCTGGAACTTTGGTAAGAGAGAAGAAAAAATAGAAAACCCCTTTTTGAAAAATATATTAGAAATTTGGAAGAAAAATAAGGAAAAATTAATGACAGCTATTTCACCATTAACCCCAGTAGTGATGATGGAAAAATTTCCAAAAAAGTTGAGAGATAAATTAGAGAAGGAATTAAAGAAGCAAGGAATATATAAGTTAAATGATTGGATGAATATAATGATGAATAAAGATAAAATTAAAGAGAGATTGCAGGGTACTAAGATATCATAGTTTAATTACATTCAGTCAGAGCAGTGGACAAGGAATGGGAAAAGTAATAATAAAGATGAGAATACACTAGATTTGAACAAATGATTAAACAAAGAGATGGAATGGAGGACAATGAAATACTGAAGGGTACAACAGATGAAATATATAAAATATTGCCAATATAGGAAGATGAAGATGAATATCTTAGAAAAATATGGGAGGAAGAACTAGCACAAAAAATAGATATTCAAGAATGGGGAAAGATTTGAAATCAGCGTCATTTAAAAAATTTATCCATAAGGATAAAAGAGAATTATTATAAATTGGTCTGGAGATGGTACCTAACACCAGTAAGGTTAAATCATATAGATAAGAAACGCTCGAGTTTATGTTGGAGGGGTTGCCAAGAGATTGGCATATATATTCATATGTGGTGGAAATGTGGAGTTGTACAAAAATTTTGGCAAATTGTGTTTAAAGAGCTAAATCAGACAACAGGAATTGACTTACAAATATGTCCAAGTATAGCATTATTATCTATATTTGATAAGATTAATTGTACCCAGGCAATGAAGGATTTAATTACAAATTTATTAACTGCAGCAAGATTAATTATATCAAGAAAATGCAAGAAGATTTTCAAATAAAGGATTGGTATAAAGAAGTGTAGAAAATAGTGATTAAGGATAAGCTAACATGTTGAATTAAAGTCAAAAAAGGAATAATGAAAGGGAATGATTTTGAAGAAATATGGAAGATATTTGTGGGGAAAGTCCTAATAAAAGAGGGAAGTGTCACACCTCCACAAGAAGAATTAAAATTCTGGAAAGTGAAGTAAGCTGAAAGATAATTGGCTCAGGGAATGGGTTTACACTTAGTGTTACGGCTTATATTTAAGGTTTCATTTAAGGTTAGGGTTAGTATTAATATGTATAGTAATAGGATCATATTTAGCAACAGCAATAAGTTAAATATAGCTGAAAAAGAGAGAGTTAAGAATGTAACAAAAATATATAAGCAATATGATATACAACATGTGGAATAAGTATATGATGATAAAGGATCTGGAAAGAAATAATAATGTAAGCTATTTCATTGTAATGTTTTCTTTTTCACTTTTATGGTAATCACACCGTGTTATGTTTTGTTTTGTTTTTTCTTTTATAATTAATAAAAAAATTTAAAAAGTGCTGATTCATCATTCAAAAAGTGATTCAATGAGTTTGCTCTGAGATTACCAACATTATTCAAGCCTTAGAAGAAGATACACTGTTTTGTTTCCAGGATGGACACCCAAAAATAATTTTAACATTTCAGTTTTCTAACACAAGTAAAGCATAGCATAGATGCAGAGTGTATGCCATAATAACCATCTAATGTGATAGGAAGAGTAAGTGTTATTACAATAATCATAACAACATGGCCTAACTTAAGTCTGAATTCTGTGTAATGCAACTTTAATTACATTAATCCAGCTAAACTTTACTTAAGTCAAATGTGTATACTGATTCCACTTCTCTTTCAATAAGTAGCATGCTAATTAGCTGAGCAAAGTGGCAAGATCAGTTGAGTGGTGTAACTGCAAGTACAGGAAGAGAGGCAAGTTGGCTATCTGCTACTACAACCTACTGAATGATCATATAGAAAATCTTACCATAGCATAACATTCATTTCCATAGCAGCCACCAATAACAAGGGTTATCTTGGGGACAGCAGCACAGGCAACTGCAGACATCATGGAGGCTTGTGCCTTTAATCTGTTAGTATGGTCCTCTGCCTAAATTAAAATCGAAAGCAATGCCGATTATTTATTTTTACATACAGAAATTACCTCAATTTCTTCATGGTCTCAAAATATAATGCTCAGAAAATCTTTAAAAAAAGGAAACCCTTTTGCCAACACAAGAAGAAAAAGAGATGGATGGCTGGTATAGAAAGGAGCTGAAAGTCTCTACCAAATATATAGACCTTTTTACCACATGACCCTTGCCTTGAGGACAGCCTGTTCTTAGCTTTCTCCTTCACCAGATAGGTAAGTGTGGCTTTTTTCTCTTCCTTTCCTGTCTTTCCTCCATCCACCACCCCCAGGCATTTTAAAAGCTATATATTTGTAAAGATGTAAAAAATTTTATGAAGAAACTTCTCATGATATAAAATTAATAAAATACCAGCAACCAGCTTCCTGCCTCCCTTCCATTGGGCCTTCCTGGCCAGCCAATCAATTAGCTCCCTGCTTTCTACAACCTGCGCCAAGCATCATCCTTTAGGATTCATTTTGCTCAAGTGCTTCATCTTTAGCAGAGATGGAAATGAATTTAATTGGGAGACAATAATCTTGACAAAAAGCATTTTCACTTCTCTCAAGACCTCCTGCAAGAAAATGTGTACCTCATCTTCACCACTGCCATGTCTGCAAGGTTTATAGGGCATTTGTGAAAAACAAAGTACACACAAAATAATGTACACATTTTAAAAAGAAACAGATAAAATGCACATAATTGAAAAACATGGAAAATCACACTTTATTTAAAAAGGTAAAGTTAATATCAGGTAAACTGTGAAAATAAATGAGTAAATTAGGAAAATGTATAAAAATGTGCAAATTTCTCCGTAAGAAGAAAATGCCAAGTCTTGCAAAGTCCAAAGAAGCAAGACTGGAAAGAACATGCACTTGATATTTGGAAAACTCAATGAAATTGAGAGATTTTCATAGTCGCAGCGGTTCTCAACCTGTGGGTCGCAACCCCTTTGGGGGTCGAATAACCCTTTCACAGGGGTCGCCTAAGACCATCGGAAAATATGTATTTCTGATGGTCTTAGGCTCCATTCCCTCCTCAGTGGTGGTGTGCAAGCGCGAGCCATGCACTTGCGTCCTCCTGCCCCCTTTGGTGGGAGTATGTGCAGCCACAGCGTCACCACAGCAGGAGTGGTGGTGCGCAAGCGTGAGCCATGCGCTCGCGTCCTCCTGCCTCCTGTTCAGAAGGGACTGAAATTGCTCCCCTTCTCCGCTACCGGGAAAACCTCCCGTCTCATGGGCCAGCTTGGGGGGGTGGCGGCAGCTTGGGGGTCAGCCTCCCTCCTCGCCATGGCCCCCGCCCCACTCGCCACAGAGGGGACGCTGAGGAAGGGCCGGGGGGCCGCAAGGCAGTGCTTTTCCGGGGGGGGCAGCTGCACCCGGCGCAAAAGACAAAGGCGCTGGGATTCCTCCCCCCCAGCCAGGGTCGACACTCTGGAAACTTTTCCCACACTGCCCCCGCAGTGGAAACAAGAGCAAAGCAGAAGCAGAGCCCAGGGGGGTTCTCGGAGTTTTTTTCCTGGGGGAGACGTGCGGCTCCTCTTCCCTCCCTGCCCGCCCCCCGTTCCTGGCCGGTGAGGCGGCCTTTGCCGGGGGGAGGCATTGTAAATAATAAATAATTTTATGGTTGGGGGTCATCACAACATGACGAACTGTATTAAAGGGTCACAGCATTAGGAAGGTTGAGAACCACTGATCTATAGCAATTCACCCATACACCAGAGGAAGAAACAAGGTCACTGGTTTTCAAATTTACATTCAGGAAAATAAAAATTGCTACAAATAATCTGAAAGCACACTGCAAGGAAGTGGTAGTAAATTTCATAGTAATTTGCCTACCACAACTTATCTTCTCACTAAAGAAACATAAATAATCTGTCTCCTGATGACTCAAGATTTTTGCAGAACAACATTTAAAAGACCATTGCCCTAAACAAACATCATGTTCATTCCCTGAATGGTGCAAAGAAAATCTGGAAATCTAGAACAGCTTAGAACTTTGCTTATGTGTGCTGCTGAGCCCAGGTTCTTGAAACAGGAGATTTAGACCCACTGGAATGTGCTTGATGTCAGCTCTCTTACCTGTTTTGGACTACCTGGCTCTTCTGCACATGGAGCTGTATTCACAATAAATAAGATTGGAATGTTTCTTTTGTTACAAAGCTGTATGAAGTGGGAGCCCTTTAAAGAAGCATCATGAGTCAGCTCACCGTTGTTAGCCACTATTCCAACCAGCTGTCTAACAAAAACATAAAATTCTGTAGTTTAAGAGCACCAGAAACCCTGAAATCAAAACAGTAATTTCTTCTGTATACATTCAGTACTATGACTTTATAATATCATCTTTAAAAGGCACTCACACAAATACTTTACAATTCTTTCATTTTAATGTACTCTCATAAATGTTTATAAATGTTTACATTAAATAGACTACTTCTAACATGCATAGCATAAAGGGTGAAAGTCTGAAAACAGTGCAGTCTTGGAAAATCACTTGCCTGAATCTCCTCAAGAAGTCAGCTGGAAAAGCAGTTAGAATAACCTGAAATAGGAATGTGCTGACAGGGAAGTGCTTAGAAGAACTATATTTTTACCATGAGGGTTAGAAACTGGGGTCTAATTCTACTGAGTACTAGGAGAATATGCTGTGTGAGAAGCAGCTTTGCACTAGGAAAAGGAGACATAACAAAAGAGCAGAACTGAAGAAAAACTGAAAATAGGACAGCAATGCCCATACCACTCAGCTCATTCTGATCTGCTGTATTCCAAGAAAGAAAGAAAAGGACAAAACCTTTCCAGAAAAAGAATACATACTCTCTTTTCCAAAATCTACTCTAGTTTTTTTCAGGGGGCATCCTTTAGTTGATTGAATTCCATTTCGGGCTGAATTACAGAAAAGTAATGGAATATTGAACTGGGACTTGGGAGATACAAATTCACCATACAGCTGGGCTTTAGATTCGGGCCAATCACATTGTCTCATCATGACTTACCACATACATTAGTTGTAAGGCTAAAGTAGAGAGGAAAAGAGCTGCACTGAATTTACTGCAAGAAAGGCAAGACATGCATTACACTCAAAAAATTAAAAAAAAGAAATAAAACGCCTCCATCCCCAAGCATTCTTGCATAAAAAGGTCAAAGATTTTCTGGTCCTATGCCTGTTGCTGAGTAAGTTTGTTGATGGCTGTTGTACAACCAGAGTGTTATCCTTGAGAGACCAAATCTCTCTTTGACAGCAATGAACAAACTACTGATGCTACAAACAAAGTCAAATATACGAACACTGAAATCACACTGGACTGCCATTGCAATGTAGAGTGTCAGACAGGCCTGGAAGACCTGTTTCAATTCCTGATATGCTACAAAGCTCACTGGGTCACTGCCTCTTAGCCTTGAGACCCCAATGTGTTGCCTATGGATGTCAGTTTGTCCTGACACATTCTTTTGTATCTGTGATAGTCCCATCCCCTATAGATCTCTGCTTTAAGTAATACCTGAAGAAGACACTGGTCTTTAAAGAGTTGAGGCTTCTTTATAAATCTGAACATGTGGAAAAACAGCTGGATACTAAACGACAAAGCCCTCTGTGCTGGTAATCTTTAGCACTGTATAACTTACTCAAGGTTACAAAAACTCAGCCTAGCTATGCAAATCTATTTAATCTCTGAGAAAACAAATCCTAAAGAAGCAACAAATCTGGAACTTTGTTAATCTTAGTGTACAATTTTGGCAAGCAAAATGTATCTGTACTCTCAGTGGCATAATTTGTCTTTCTGCCATAATGGTGAAAGTATTTCAACATGCACATTTTCATCTCAGAGGAAATCAAGAAGTTTGAGTCTGTAGCACGCTTTATTAATCCTAGCAAAATGACTCATTCTCTAACACTGCTTAAAGGCAAGCTTAACATTAAAAAAAAAAGGTTAGGCCACTAGCGGCTTCTCTTTCACATACAAAATTGACTTTAAATATTTATTTGAGTTTTTTAAAGTTTTGAGTGATTCTCAAAAGAGGTGGTGAAAGCAGACTTATTAACATCCTTAGAGAATGAAGCCTACTGTTTAGCCATTCAATTGACAGAAGACAGAAGCTGGTAGTTCTTCAGGTTTTTCATGCTGCATCACAAGTATTTACTAGGCTCTTAATCCTAGACTTGGCTTAAGGAACACATTTCTGAAACACGATCTCATAGTAAATAGATCATTACAAACTAGGTAGGACTTAATTGTTAAAGTACCATTATCCCAAGGAAAGCTAGATAGTATTGAGTTCTCATAGAATGAACTGGGGTAGGAGAGAAACAGCCAGCTGCAGGAAGTAATAGCTGTAGTAAGTAATAGATGTGAAGCCCCCTGCTAATCATTCTAAGATTTTGTTTTCTTTTAAAGAAGTTGATTTTTAAAAAACAATTTTACTGTTAAGCTCAAACTTGACATATTATGTTGTTGTTATGTGTCTTCAAGTCATTTCCAGCTTATGGTAACTCTAAGGTGAACCTATCACAGATTTTTCTTGGTCAGTTGTGTTCAGAGGAGGCTTGTCTTTGCTTTCTTCTCAGACTAAAAGAATGTGACCTGTCCGAGTGGCTTTCCACTGCCAAGTGGGGATCTGAACTTTGGTCTCCCCAGTCGTAATCCGACAGTCAAACCACTACATCATGCTAGCTCACATTATAGCTGTATGTAAAAATATATAGAGACAATATTTTTCACTGGATATGCAATTTGGTGGTTCTCATCTTTTGCTAGGAAAACTGTAAAGTGCTGCATCACCACTATAAAGACTCGTGTAAAGTTGTTGTATACAAAGCACTACTGGAGAGCACACTGTCTAGAACATATATTAAGCAAGTCTCATAAGATGGCACAACACTGTTATGGAAGGGCTAAACTGCAGTTTTGCTAGTGCTTGCCACATTTACCCTTTACCCAGAAGTATAAGAGTACCTCTGTATCAGTGGGGGTTCTGTTCCAGTATTCCTACAAATGGGGAAAAAATGTGAATACTCAGGTCCCATATTATTAAATGGCAGCAATGTGCATGCCAACACTACAGTGCATCCATGTACACATCACCACCATTTTAGGTATAGAACATGATGCTCTACAATAGCTAAAATTCACAGATTCAGGGTTGCTTATATGGGTGGTGCACTGTACTCTCAGTGGAGTAGTAGTACACTGGAGAAAATTCAGCCTATACTGAACTGTACTATAAAAAAAACAAAAACAAACAAACCCTACTTCTACAAGACAAGCTACATGGCCAGACTTGTGCTAGTCAGCAGCCAAATAGGGCTGTGCAAACAAACATACGTATTTCATAACTCATGTTTTCAAAGGATACGTTACTTGACAGGGTCACCTTAGGGTTGCTGTACATCAGAAATGGCTTGAAGGCACATGACAACATGTTACTTAACGGTAGCAATGGCAGGAAAATAACATTTCCCTAGCAACAACATACTGCTATTTATCTGGAAAATGTATTTCCCAAAAAGTTAACCTTTTACAGAGAAGTAGTCCCCAGCAATAGCTGAACTGAACGCTCTTTGGGCAGGATCAATACTTGACTGGAAAGATCCCCCTCCCCAATCATCTGGAATATATTAAATTAGTTTGAACCAAACCTTTTACAGAAAACCATAAAGGATTTTAATTTACATGGGACACTTGTATTTGGGAAGTCACACAAACGCTTTGCTAAGCACTGAAATTTTATAATGAAATTCAGTAAACAAATATTGGAATGAAACTACAGTAGGACTCCTGTATCCGTGGATTCAGTTATCTGCTGTTGGTCGGGATCAGCCAGGGGCAAGTGGCAGGTGGCAAGGAGTGCAACTCTGAACTCCCTGCTGTTTTCCTGCTGGTCTGTCACCACGATCGGGCTTGGGGTCAGTGACAGGAGGTAGGAAAACAGTGGGGAGCACTCCTGCACTTCTCGCTGTTTTCCTACCTCCTGCTGCCGGCCCTGGGCCCGATTGCGGTGGCAGCTGGCGGGAAAACAGCTGGGATAGCGGGATCACGCTCCCCACTATTTGCCCACCTCCTGCCACCAGCCTCAGGCCTGCTTGTGGAGGCAGCTGGCGGGAAAACAGCGGGGATCGTGGGATCATGCTCCCCACTGTTTTCCCACCAGCCACCACCGCAATTTCAGTATCCACGGTCGGGGCAGATACCCCCGCGGATACGGGGGTCCTACTATATTCAGTGCAGGTAAATCTAAAAAATGAAACACTACCAAAACCAGCTGATATATGTTTACTCTGAAGTAAGTCTCACTGAATTCAATAGGCTTATTCTCAGTTATGTTTATACAGGACTGTTGCCTAAGTAGTTCAACATTATTCTACAAAATAACAGATGTTGTAATATTCCTTAACAATGTGTACTATCATAAGACAGCAGCATCTTTTGGGTTGCAACCTTTATCGGCTCATGCCTGCACACACCCATGTGCGCACATGCAGAGACAGAAACAACTGATGTGCTGCAGGGAAGCCTGCTACAGGGTTGTTGAAGGAGAGTAGGCTAGAGCCTCTCCCTCCACTTCTGATTGGCAACCCCACCTCTGTACTCCTCCCCTTCCCAAAAACCAAAACCAATACAGCACTTTCTAGTATGGAAGTGGTATGGAAACAAAGATTCTAGTCCTCATGGAGGGGGGAACTCAACAGAGATGGGAACATACAGCAAGATTGTCCAGATAGTCAGTGACAAGTTATATTAAATCTAAGGTGCATGTAGCTCAGTACATGAAATATTATAGTTGGAGAAACAAATCAAAATTCCCCATCATACAATTTCTAAAATTTAGAAATTCTTTTCTTCTGGTCCCCTCTCATCAATAAATCTAGTTCATTTTCTTTTCTCTAAAATCCATATAATTTTTGATCCATTTTAAATCTCTCTTTAAGTTGTCTCCATGGGAACCAATTAAATTCATGACCTGCAGCTTTTAATTCTTCTTCTGTACACATTCTTGGTTTATCTTCTTCCCATTTCAATAACTCTTGATAGGTTAGTAAGTTTCCTTGTTTTGTTAAAGCATTTTTTGTATGCTTCTTGAGGTGTGGTTCACACTGGAAGTCTTCTATAAAATTTATGCTTTACTTGTAGCCAAACTTTCAATAGTGTCTTCCGAAAGCAAAGATTATTAAATTCTTTATTCACTGTTATTTTGTCATAGCATAGATATCCATGCCATCCAAGCCTATTATTTATTCCTTCCAATTCTTTGATTTGTGTATTTTCTACTTGTATCCAGTCTTTAATCATATCTAAACAACATGCTTGGTAGTAGGTTTTTAGTAACGGTACATCAAAACCTCCTCTTTCTTTTGCGTCTTGTAATATTTTGAATCTTATTCTTGGTTTTTTTCCTCGCCAAATAAATTTTCGTAATTCTTTTTCCCATTCTTTAAAAATCTTTTCTCTTCCTATTATTGGTAAATTCTGGAAGAGAAACATAAGCTTTGGTAGTAGGGACGTTTTAAAAGCATTTGTCCTTCCCAGGAGAGACAGATTTAAATTCTTCCATCTTTCCATTTCACTTTTAATCTCCTTCCATATCTTCAACTAATTGTTGTCAAATAATTCTTGATTTTTGGTTGTTATCATAATACCTAAATATTTTACTTTCTTAGTTAATTGATATCCCGATCTTCTCTCCAGGTCTTGTTCTTTTTTTTTTTTTTTGGTCATGTTTACTATCATCATTATTGTCTTTTCTCTATTTTTCTTATATCCTGCCATTTGTACATATTTTTGTAACATGTCCACCAACGGCTGGATTATTGTTGTAAATTATAAATTATTGTTACAAAGAGAAATGGAATCAGAGGTCGTTAAAGATATAATGGTTAGGTGAGCCAGAAAAGTTAACATTTTCTTTGAGAAATAAACCTATCCAGAACTTTGAAAGGGAATGGAGAGAGGTTTTGAATTGGATAAAGACATAATATAAGAAAAGAAATAAGAATAAAGCAAG
Source organism: Ctenosaura bakeri (assembly GCA_948474755.1). NCBI lineage: Eukaryota > Metazoa > Chordata > Lepidosauria > Squamata > Iguanidae > Ctenosaura > Ctenosaura bakeri. Next base: position 490,048 of record CAOLHI010001485.1, on the reverse strand, counting down.
ATTGTAAGTAATGCAATGTAGTAATGTAGCAAGGTAAATAATAATGTAACAATGTAACAAGATAGTAAGGTAACAAAGCAATTGTCTAACAATGTAAGATGTAACAAATCCCTTGAGCAATAAGTATGTATGAATGGAATGGATACACGCAGATTCAACTGGAAAACAAGCTTGGAAGTGAGGAGTTTTTATTTTTATTTTTAATTAAAATCTTCAATAAAAATATTTCACACACAAAAAAAATCCCCATCAACATCTCGGCTTCAGAAATCCAGCCACAATAAGACAGATTTGTGTTGTCAAAACAATACAGAAGCCATAATGTTTGCAGTCTGGCTACATCTATGTCATTATAACAAATCTGAATAAATGACTGTTATGTCAGACTGCTCAAGATAAAAGAAACCAGTTAATATTTGCTTGATTAAATACTCTCATTTCACCCCACATAAACAGTGTTTGTTAAAACAAGCTGCTACATTTGTTTTAAATGTTACTCTTACCCTTCCATGTAGGCAAATCCTGTTACTAAGGTTGTTCCATAATTAGCTTTGAATTCTTGGAATCTGCTACCATCTATCATACGACTTAGAATCTACAAAACATTGAGAAAAATAAAAAATCAATATTAGGTGGCTTGCTTAAAAAAGAGAGGGGGGAGAAGAGACAATGAGATACATGCTTTTTTTCTGTTTGAAATGATTGACAATAAAATATTATGAGATCACAGAATCTGGTCAAAACTAATGCCATGCTATAAATAAAAATGTGAACTGAACATTACAAAGGTTGTAATTGTTTATGTTCTAAATATATGCCTGAAGTTAAATTTTACTTTTGGCTTTGTCATCTCAACTGGATAACCACATGTAGGAGTACTTCTAAAAAGCAGTACCAATAGAAGTTCCAGAAGGCTATTAGGTTCTTATAGGGGGAAAAATTGGAAGTCCCTTAAGCACCTTAAAGATGTATTAAATTTATTATGGCGTAACCTATGATGACTTAAATACACTTCATCGGACTCCTAAAGCATGATCTGCAATTGATAGCCTATGTAGAAATATTTGTACTGTAATAGATTTGTGTATATAAAAATCTTTCTATTTGAGAGTCACTACTGTATGTGTCTGATGAAACTAACTCTAGTCTGCAAAATTATGCCAGAAAACATTTGTTAATATTTAAAATGCAGGAAGACTATGTTGTTTTCACCAACAGAACAGATCTGTTTATATGGTCCAAGCAAACCAAGAGCCACAACAGCTGCCACAATTAACTGATCAGTTAAGGTATTTAATTCCATCTCATTCCAACAGGATTTGCTCAAGATTACAAAGAAAGCTTTTCTCACCAATTTTATATGTAGAGTATAGCTATAGTCTTGTGGTGCAAGTCCCAGAAGTTCATCAGCATTGTACAAGGGACTGTCAAACTCTAGAGTCTCTTCTGCAGGAATATCATAATTTAGCATGGAAATAATATTTCTAACACATTCATATGCTTCTTTTTCTGAAGATGCAAAATGATCAACACAACCGCTGATCCTGAAAGACAGAGTTCATTGATGTATGGCAAATGGTAAAAAAAAAAAACACAACAAAAATTATTAGCAAAATATTAGCAGTAATGATAAAATAAGTCAAAGGGGAAAAATTATATGAAGACATTCAGGTGATTAAAAAACAACTATTTACTGGCTCAGGATAGATCATTTATTTCAGAAACATCATAGAGTGAAGCTGATGCCTTAAGAGAGACTTTCACCTTTTCCACTCTAACTCCATTCCCAACAACAAGAGAAGCAGAATTGATATGGGCCTCTTCCATGGCCATGGCTAAACTATGGAATTTTCTACCCTGGCAGGTTAGAATGATACCCTTTTAGTATGACATCTACCTTCCTGTTTAAGCACACATTTATTTTTTGTGTTATACTCACTTATTTTAATTTGCTGAATGTATCCATTTCTACGCTCATGTTGTCTATAGTAATTTTATTCTGTCTTATTGGTTTTAGCTGTCTTTGTCCAAATTCTGGAGCTCAGCATACAACAAATTAAATATGATTCCTCTGAAAGTTCAACAGTCTTACAGGCAATTGTCCCAAACAAGAACATGAATGACTCTAGAACTATATTTATTGGATTGCCTGTCTCCTTCAAAGGGAACTCAAACCAGCACAAGGCTGAAAACTCATATTTCAATATTATAACTCAAATAAATAAAGTTTTTTTTTAAAAAAACATAGTTTAAAGCACTTTAAGAAAAATAAAGAATCTTCATGGTAAAAAGTCCCTCCTTCAGCAACGAGTCAGTTGCAAAACCTTCCTGAATGAAGTTTTTTTCTTCCACTGGAAAAGCAAATAGCTGGGGGTCTACTAGCACATCTTGGTTCTAGAGCTTGGGAGAGGTCACTCAGAAAGTCATCTCTTGAATCACCACCAAGATCTACCTTAAATCTCCCAAAGGTCTTGAAGCTAGGATAGGCTCATATAGCAGAATACAGTCCTTCAGATAGTCTGGAACTATCAGTAAAGACACAATACAATCAACATGAAGAAGCACAAAATTAATATTAGACCTACTTAGAATGCAGCATGGCTCCTCCCAGCTCCTCAGGATTAATGTCTTCTCCTGTGGCAGCTTTAACTAAAGGGGGTCCAGCAAGGAACAGTGTACCAATTTTATCTACCATAACTGCTTCTTCTGCCATTGTAGGAACATAAGCACCTCCTGCAGTGCAAGAACCACACACAACTGCCACCTAGAGGACACATCAAGATAGCTGGTTAAGAAGGAAGAACAGAGGGAATAATATATAATATTTAACTGTAAATTTTGAAACTATATGACAGTAATAACATTAGGCAATGCTAATGAAAAGCAACACTTTGTAATTCAATTCAGGGAAAACTTTTTAAAAAGTGTTGATACTCTTTTAAGAATCTATAGATACCCTAAAGACACCAGATCCTATCTGATTTTGGAAGCTAAATAGAGTCAGCTGTGGTTTGTACTTGGATGGGAAACTGCCAATGAATGCTAGGTGCTATAGGCTATATTTCAGCAAAAGGGACTAGCAAAACCACTTATGATTATTTCTTAGCTAAGAAAATCCTATAAAATTCATATGGTCACCATAAACTGACAGGGAACTTGAAGACATATAAACACACATACCATCAAAAATGTCAAGGGTCCATTTCAAACTGTATACCGAGAGCTCTAGTTAAACAAGGTAAACATATGTGCTCACCTTTATTCTCTCCATATGTGTGGGACAAAAAATATATTGCAATTTATGTCATCCTGCATAGCATTTTGTGAGATGAGCAGAAGCTCTTCCAGTGGCACCATCTGCTATGAAGATGTGGCAGTATCATGCAAATGTAACATATTGAAAGTGGAAAAGTATCTAACTCAAAACAGGTAATAGCCATCTGGATGTGAACTGCATTTAGATCTTTATACAGGTTGCAAAAGAAGGAAAGGTTCTTGACATATCCTGCTGACTACACTTTTCTTCTCAGTTGCAGAGAATTAGGGAAAGCATGGATAAATGAATAAGACAAACATTTAATAAATAACTACAGTTTCATCAATCATACTTTTGTAGATCACAGCAGATAGAATGCTTGTAACAAAAAAAATGCAAAATTTAAGATGCACTCTGAAGAGCTCTGCTCAACAGTTATACAGAATTTTGTTTAACTAAATCATACTGAAAAGTGTATTTTAAAATTTACTATCCAATATGCTGTTATACCTGAGGAATTCTTAATGAAGACAACACAGCCTCATTGTAAAAAGTTCGGCCTCCATGGAATTGGTCAGGAAATATCTCTGCCTAACAATACAGGGACAGAAAAGAACAAGAGTTTCAGTGTTATAGTTAATTCAAAACTCAACTCTGTATCTATAGCATGGACTAATCAATCAAAATTTACACTCTTTCAAACTGCATATTACATCTAAAGTAAGAAACATTTTGTCAGAGAGGACTAACTTTTTCAAAGAATTTTGTTTGTTCCTTTTTAACTATTGTTTGTGTAGCAATAATTACTCATATCTAAAGCTATCTACAGTTGACTACACTGAAACAAGACAAAAATCCACACACATTGAATCTCTTAGAAGGTATCAGAAACAACTACAGGTCAATAATTTTAGATATATCTGTAGCAAAACTGAAAGAATATAATACCTCTCACTTAGGCATTTTTTCCAAAGTCACATTCATGTCTTCCTTACTTTGTCACCTGCTTCCAGCATACTTCTAATTTCACTTTTAAACTTGGTTCTCTTACTAACTGAATCTTGCCTAGCTGAAAATAACAGTAAATGTCTTGAGAACAAAACGGTATATGAACTAAAGCCATTGTAATAGTACCTTAAATGTGCCACCCTGCACTTATCTTCCTCATTTACTGCAGAGATTATCTAGTTCATATGTTTGGGACAAGTACCATTAGGAATGAGTTCAGACAATGACCTCCCATATTACAGAACAAAGGGACTGAACTATGAATGTCCTGGGATTACAGAAGAATAAACACTCTGATCTCTGTCACCACCAAAGAAAAAGGCTTCTTTCACTTGCCCCCCATGATTAACACCATTAAAAGAGAAAGACAGAAGGGAATAGCCTTAGTTATTTGGCAGCAGACACAATTCTGCTTTATATAATATCTCACTTGTCACTGGATTGTTGGTATATTGGAAGAGCAGTCATGTCTTTCAACCAGCCAGAGAAACAATTCTGCTAAGTATTTTATTTAGTTATTTAGATTTTTTAAAATGTATTGAAAACCATCTTAGAGGTAACTTGATCAAAAGACAGCATATAAATATTCAAAATATAAAACAGAACACTATATTGCTGTTAGCAATGTTGAAGCAATAATAATGAAGTTCAGACAGTGGTGTGGGAGTTCATTTTAGTGAAGAAATGTTAAAGCTCTTTTAGTCAAGAGCTACACAGATTTCAAAGACTGTAACTTGTGCCCTGTAATTTTTTTTTCTTTCTTCCAATTTTGTCTCCTTTTGGGGGAGGGGTTAAAGGGACATGTTTCTGATTTTAGTTTTGCTTTTTAAATTTTACATAAAGCAGACAAATTTGGTATATCACATGAAGTCTAGTGCATCAATCATCTGTCTTCATAATTGTGCTAGTAGCTTGTCTGAGCCTGGCTTTGATTTTGCTATTAGGATATTATTTTATTCAGATAATATTTTTCAATCACACAAATACAGTTGGCTCTCCACATTCACTCAGGTTAGGAGTGTAGAACCCCACAAAAATGGAAAAACCAGAAATATCAAAATACGTATGAGAAGGGAGCCAAGGCATGGAAGTGGGAACAGACACTCAGGGTCCAAACCAGGTCAGGGAAAGAAGAGAGAAAGGGGGTGGGTCCATATGGTGTCCCTATACTTCCTCTCTCTTATGTATCTCCTTCCTTGGATGTGAGGGGGGGCACTGGGATAAGGTATGTGGCACTGAGAAATTAGGCTGAAACCTACCCTTGGCTGGCTAGGAAGTGGCTTGTGGAGGAGAAGGAGGATCAGAGGTGAATTTTTAAAGGGCTGCACAGCCTGATCAGAACTGCCAAGTGGGAATGTTCTCCCAGAAAAGCAGCGCTTGAGGTACGGGTACGGGGACTGGAGAAACTCACCAATAGTCAAATTAGTGAAAGTGAAACCCGTAAATGTAGAGGGCCAACTGTATTTTAAGAAACAGACCATAACATGGGCTAGAGCCCATTGGAAAGCCTATGCCATGGCAGTGATGGCAGCAAATAATTCTTTTCTGTCACCATTATATCTGCACAGTGTCAACCAGCAAAGTTGTTTCAAGTGGACTGGAGCCTTTTGCTAAAGCAAGAGCAGCAAGTAGAAAACCTAAGAGCCCACTGTGAAGTATTTGCATAACACTTTGCAGATAAAATCATCTGGAGTCACTCAACCTTGGATGCTGTGGTTAATGCAGGTCCCGTGGATGTAATCTTGGTTCCTGCTTGTTCTGCGTTAGTGAATACATTTCAGTTGGTGCAGCCTGAAGATAGGGATAGGATATTTGGAAAGGTAAGAGCTACCACATATGTACTAGACCTCTGCCCTTCTTGGCTTTATAAAACAGCCAGAGGGTGACTGACTGAATGGGTAAGGGGAGTGGTGAAGCACAGAAGTGTTCCATCCTGTATAAAAGAGACTTTGTAAGGCCTTTACTAAAAAAAAAAAATCCTCCCTGAACTTGACTGCACTAAATAACTATTTGCCAGTCTCCAACATCCCTTTTTTTGGGTAAGGTTCTGGAGCATGTGGTAGCCTCACAGTATCAGGGGTTCCTGGATGAAATGGATTATCTAGACCTATTTTAATCTGGCTTCAGGCCTGGTTATGGGACTGAGACCTTTTGGTTGCCTTCTGAATGGTCGAAGCAGGGAACCAGCCAGGGAGAGTGTCCCTGTTGGTTCTGCTAGACCTCTCAGTGGCTTTCAATACCATCAGCCATGGTAGTTTTCTAGCTACCTGTCTGGGATGGGACTTGGGGATACTATGCTACATGATTCTGATTCTTAGAGGGGAGAATTCAGAAGGTATTGCTGAGGATTTCCTGTTTCATCCTATGGATCTTGGCCTATAGCAGTGTTTCTTAATCTTTCCTTTATCGGGGACATCCTATCAATATAATTTGTTGCTTGGAATCCCCAAGACTTAATTCAAGATTTAAATATTTAGATTTATGAGAAATAAACCTATCCGGAACTTTGAAAGAGAATGGAGAGAAGTTTTGAATTGGATAAAGAAAAGAAGTAAGAATAAAGCAAGATTGTAAGTAATGCAATGTAATAATATAGCAAGGTAAAATAATAATGTAACAATGCAACAAGGTAGTAAGGTAACAAAGCAATTGTCTAACAATGTAAGATGTAACAAATCCCTTGAGTAAGCAACAATTATGTATGAATGGAATGGATACACGCAGATTCAACTGGAAAACAAGCTTGGAAGTGGGGAGGGTTTTTTTTTAATTTTTAATTAAAATCTTTAATAAAAATATTTCAAAATAAATAAATAAATATTTAGGTTTAAATGTTCAAATATTTATTTATTAATGGCTTCTGGAGACTATGATTTGAATCCCTGCTCAGACCCTGGGTGACCTTAGGGAAGCCACATTCTCCTAGACTCAGAGAAAGACAGAAGCAAATCCCCTCTGAACAAATCTGACAAAAATAAAACATAACAAAACAAAACAAAACAAAACTGTGATAGGTTCACCTTAGGGTTGTCCTAAGTCAGAAGTGACCTGAAGGCACACAAGAAACTGCCATTGATAGAGGCAGGTTATTTCTAGCCATCATGTCTCTCCTCTTTGAAAACTGACTTATAGAAACCCTAAGGCAAAACTATCATGAGGGTTTTGTTGGCAAGATTTGTTGCCTTTGCCTTTCTCTGAGTCTGAGAGAATGTGATTTACCTGAGGTCAACTAGTGGGTTTCCATGGCCAAGTGGGGATTTAAACCCTGGTCTCCAGAGTCATAGTTTGGGCATGAGTACATGCCTGCTGCCATGTCCCTTTCATCAGGTATGTGGCAGTGAGGTGTGTGCGTGGGTGCCAAAACTGCTCCCTTGTTTATTTCAGCACCTGCACCCTCCTGCTGCAGTGTCCCTGTTGCTCCTGCTCCTGTCGGCGTCCAACAGCAGGCTTTGCAGATGCCTAGTTAAGAACCAGTGGCCTATGGGGTATCTCAGGGTTCAGCTTTGTCCCCTATGCTGTTCAGCATCTATGTAAAACCATTAGGAGAGGTCATCTGGAGTTTTGGAGTTCAGTATCACAATCAACTCTCTCCTTTTCATTTAACTCCAACTAAGCTGTTGCAATGTTAAACTACTATCTGTTGTCAGTCATGAACTGGATGAGGGCCAATGAATTGAAAATTAATCTAGACAAGACAAAAGTAACAAAAGTCAATCAGAAGGCAGATTAGGGAATAGGCAGATAGCCTATGCTTGATGGGCTCCCCTGAAATCTCAGGTTTCGGCAGTGGCCAGGACTGTCTCTGCAGGGTTAAAACTAGTGTAGCAGATGTGTCCATTCTTTGAGATGTCAGATCTGATCACAGTTACACATGTGTTGATTAAATCCCAGTTGGATTATTGTAAGGCACTCTATGTGGGACTGCCTTTGGAAACTGTTTGGAAAGCCAGTTAAACTCCCACACTAGGCTGGTTAAACTCCCCTGCTTACACAGCTTCACTGGCTACCAGTCTGCTTCCAGGCAGAATTCAAAGTTATGGTTAAGACTTTTAAAGCTCTATAAAACTTGAGTTCACACTATCTGAAAAATCATATCTCCTTATACAAGCATGCACAAGCCTTAAGATCTTTGGGGCAAGGCTTTCTTTCAGCCCCATCACTTTCATAGGCACCTCTGGTGAGGACATGACAGCCTTTTCAATAGCTGCTCCCAAGTTGTGGAATTCCCTCCCACAGGAGTTTTAGTTGGCCCTCTCTGTCCTTCCCTGCCATCAGTAGGCAAAGACCTTTTTATTCAGGACTTTGGCTTATAATTTATGTGCAGAAAAAGCTTTTATCTCTTTTACTATGTACTGTGCTTTATATTCTTTTAACATTTATGTTTTTAACCAAACTGTTGTTTAACTGTTTTTAATTTTTGTACAAACAAATTTTTAACTGTAGCCAGTTTTTAAATGCTTAGTACAAGCTCCATTTTGGATCCTGCATAAGCAGAAAGGCGAGATCTAAATTAAATATAAGTAGATATATAAATAAAATAACATGAACTAAAGAGAATCATTTTCAAGCAGACTAAATTTTAGAATTCATTTCATAAAACGTATTTCTTACCTGAAGTGGCAAGAAAGCTCCTCCACTATCCACAAGGTAAATAGACGGAAGTCTATTTTTTATTGCTATTTCTTGAGCTCTTAGTTGTTTCTTCACTGAAATAGGATAAATGGTCCCACCTTTCACTGTTGCATCATTTGCTATGAAGACACACCAAATCCCACATATTTGGCCAATTCCTGCAATGAAGTTCAGGATGAATGATCTTCCAATTGAAAAAAAATAACATTTTATAAATTATCCACTATTTACGTCATTCATAAATTACCCACATGGAAATACTGTCCTACCAGATTTTTTGTAGAATTTTCTGCATACTGCAAAAGAGTTGGTAAGAGATCAGTTGTGGACATGAGCATGCCACTCTGCTTCTGTTCTACACAGAATCACTCACACCATTAATTTAGCTAAGAAATATAATCTGCCCCTGAGAAACAATTAGTTCTGCATACAGTAACAAAAATTACATTTTAAATATGAAAGGAATTTTACAAGTACTATCCTTATCTTTAATGATGATTATCACAAACAAATTTATGAGATTTAATGTCAAACAGAAATGCTTTATTTGGTATGTCAACACCAAACCTGGCCTACAACATTTGTCTTCCTGGGCTTCAAACAGTTGCTCTTGAGACTGACTCCATTCAGTTTTTAATACTGAATCTTGCAATAGATACAGCAAATAAAAAAATGCTTCTGGCTTTGTTTTTTAAGCTGTTATAATTTTGTGCTTTTAACAGAATTGTTTATTGACTCTTTAAACTTTTGTAGAAGATTTTAGCTGTACTTTGTTTTAACTTGTTGTAGTTGCACTGAGTCCCAGGACAGAAGAAAGGTAAGGTATAAATTATATAAATTAAATAACTGTTGATTGTAGGTGAAAACCCCTGACTTTACTGAGCAAGAACTGAGCAGCTGTGGCACTGGCAGAATAATTAATAATGAGATTTATCTTTAATTCTCCTTTGTGGAAACATACCAGTGAGACATCCTGCAGCAGGAACATCACCATAAGGCATATCTAGGCCTGCAAAAGGAGAGAACTCAAGGAAAGATTCATCATCAAGTAGCATCTTTAAACGTTCACGAACAAGCAACTTCTTGTTCCTCTGAGTGTGACGAAATACAGCTTTTTCTCCTCCTCCTTTGTTGACCTTCTCAAGCAACTCTGAGTACCTTACGTTAAAACAAAAGGCTCAAAACAGCTAAATACCAACATTTATTTCGAAAGACATAAGGAGCTTAAAAGCCAACTAACATAGTGCATGTATTAACTACCCATCAGACAACTGAGAAAACAGTGAGGTTAAATTACTGCTACAAGTGGAGAGGGATGGGAGTTGTTCATTCACTCAATTTAGTTCACTGCATTATTAAAGTCCAGGAAAAAAGGAACAATAAAATATTAATTTAAACTGGAATGTGCATATGAGCCACAGATATTTTTTCAAGTTTGGGAATATATAGCACAATGTAGATATAAGTCTGATAAAAATTTTAAACATGAAAATATTTGTTTACTGGGACTATAACCAGAGGGTGTATTTTTTTTTCACACTTAAAATAAAGCTATTCCTTCAGTACATTTATTTAGCAATTAAAAGCAAAACAACATTTTATCTTCATTTGGAACTACTCTCTGATCAAAAGTTGAACTGTTTGATCAGTGTGATCGCATATTCCAAAACCCTGTTGCTATCATGATGATCCACCTGAAAACTGGATAAATATACTGTTTAGAAATTATTGCATTATTTGGATTTTGGCTTCCGCAAAAGACACTATGGAAATTATTAAACTGAAGGGAAAAAAACTTATGTGAAGTCATGACTTCACCTTCAATAGCTTTCTTTCAGCTTATGTTAATAGCTCTGCATAAAGCCCTTTGGACTGTTGCCACATGGTTCTCCAGCACTAATCCATAAAATGAGTGAGTCACTGTCCTACCTTTACCAGTGAACTACAATTAACTGAAAGATATGTCAACTATTTTAGAAAGCTGTGAGTCATCACATATATATTCAAAACAAAATGTGGGATACATTTTTGGAAGTTCTCAAAAATATGCAAAATAGATAGCACAGCTAAACTTTAACAGAAGACATAATCAGACTAAATGCCTCTAAGTTATCTAATATTGCTCTTCCTTTCCCTCCTGTATAAAATAAAGACCAGCTACACATAAGCTGATAATTCATTATAAACCTTTTTTAGATAGGATAAAGTTTCATGAACGTCAAATGTGCAGAGTTAAAATCCACAGACTAATTAAGCAAGAAGTCATCAAACCTCACTTGAAAAGCACAGAATAATTCTGAGTTTGGATTTGGGATAACTACTTTATAAAATCCTAAAATGCATACACAACTCCCAAACTGCTGGATAAACAAGTAAAAAACGAATGTTGTGATCTTAACAAGTATGTTACCTTTGAATGCAAACCTCACTGTTCCTCAAATTGCCTTCAAATACATGTCTATAAAGGGAAGGGATGTCCCCATCTAATACTGGGATTTTTGTTTGCTGGTGTTTATTTTTTGTTTTAAAGGTCACAGAAGAATGTATTGTGTTACTTGGATGCACGTTGACCGATTTTACTCTGTCCTCACAGTTCCATAGGTTCCATATTTTCTTTCTTTTCATGTGAAATTCCTGGCCTTTGTTCTTGGAAGTGCAGAATAATGGGGCACAAGATGTAGACAAAGGGCACCACAGATACCTAGTGAAAGCAATATGGTTCCACATGACCCTGGAATGTGACGAAAATATTTATTACTTATTTTTAAAATATATATTCCATGTCACCCCTAAGTCTGTTGAACTTTTGATATGTACTGACATATATTTTACAGTCTAGCTCATTGCTATCCAAAATGGTGGTCCAGGGATCAATGCAAGCCCCTCAGCCATTAACCTCCTGAATTTTCCAAGAGAGAATGAACAGGAACCAAAGGGCACAAGTATGGTGCTGGTCCTTGCTACACTGAAAGAAAAAAACAGAAGGTTCCCCCACATCAGATAGCTTAAAAAGTACTGATCTAACATATATGTAAGCACATTGCTAGCAATTAATCATTTTAAATTGTGCATAAATTCTATCCAAAGTATTTTCTAAAGCAAAATTTCCACTATTCATTTTAATCCAATTTCATTAATTACAGTATATGTAAGGGAAAGAGCAATCCTAGAATCAAAGATGAGCATTTTAATGTCCAGGAGTAGAGAAAGAAACTTTCAGCTTGTGGGCCTAACAAGCCATGTAAGACCTGGGTCCCACTGTCTCCTCAAAACTAATGGAGAAAATCCTCCCTATATACCATACTTGCATGCATGGTTTTCTTCATATATCTTTGCTACTAAAATATTCATTTTATTTGCAGTACTGGAACCTGAATTATACTGAAGCAGGATTTATGAAGGTATGTGACCTTTGGCACCTAACTATTCAAATACATATCCTTTTCTACACTTAAACATTTAAGTCTGAGGAAATTATGTCTTCATCGCACTGTTACTTTTTTTCTGTTCACCTGTCACAAGGAGCAGATACTGCCTGTGGACATATCATGAGAAGACATGTCTCCACTGTTCTGAGTTTCGTCAAGTCATTTCTGACCTACAGCGACCCTAAAGCAAACCTATCAAGGGGTTTTCTTGGCAAGATTTGTTCAGAAGGGGGCTGTCTTTGCTTTCCTCTCAGGCTGAGAGTGTGTGACACACCCAAGGTCACCCAGCAGGTTTCTATGGCTGAGTGGGGATTCAAACCCTTGCCTCCCAGAGTCCTAGTCCAACGCTAAAACTAGGGCCATTTCCGCACTACAATGTTATAGTGCTATTATTCTACTTTCAACATCCTGTGGAATTCTGGAGTTTGTAGTTTACTGAGAAATCTAAAGGCTCCTCCCTAAACTGCAAATCCCAGGATTCCATAAGATGTTGAAACTAGAATAATAGCACTATAACAGTGTAGTATGAAAATGGCCTACTAAACCACGCCAGCTCTTGAGAAGACATGACTCATTAAAAAAGACAATAGTGCTTGGCAAGGCAGAAAGCAGCAGGAAAAGTGGAAGACTATTACACTATAGGTCTTTTATAGCATCCACCGTATCCAAAGAACTCTTTTCCAGCCTCATAGTCCAAATGGGTTGATTTTCTTTCTATCAGCTTTGTTCACTGTCTGGTTTTCACAATTGTACCTAGAAACTGGAAATAGGACAGTATGGACAATCTTAACTGATAGGGTGACTTGAGAGGTCTCTCATTTATAGGGTTGCTTGAGGGCAGCTGATAAAACTCTACAGGCGGACAGACTCAATCAAAGAGGCTACAGCCCCGAGTATGCAAGACCTGAGCAGGACAGTGAATGACAGATCATAGTCAAAGTCAACTTTTGGGGGCAAGGAGCAACCACCACTCTCCTGATCGCTTGCCATTTCCACCCTACACTGTTACAGTGCTGTTATTCCACTTTCAACATCCTGTGGAATTCTGGGGTTTGTAGTTTTCTGAGGCCCAAGAGCTCTCTGACTGACAATTCTAATATGTCCCTCCCTAAACTGCAAACCCCAGGATTCCATAGGATGTTGCAAGTGGAATAGTAGCACTATAAGGGCGTAGTGCGGTAACGTCCTCTGTGTTAAGGATTACTGACACCATCAGCCTTTCTGCACTATGCTGTTATAGTGCTTTCATTCCACTTTCAACATCCTATGGAATCCTGGGGCTTGCAGTTTAGGGAGGGGCATTCAGAATTCTCAGCCTAAGAGTGCTTTGGCCTCAGTAAACTACAAATCCCAGAATTCCACAGAATGTTGAAAGTGGAACAATAGCACTATAACAGTGTGGTGTAGAAAGGCCCCATGAAACTTATTGTAACACTGAAACGTCGTCAAGCCATTTTTGAAAACTAGCCCAACTTTTTCTTAGTGATGGAGCTTAAACAGGTACTCTCGATGAGCAGACTCAGAAGATTAAGAAGGAGAATTTCGTGAACGCGCGCTTTTAATATGTAAACGCCCTCGGAAGGGGTGCAAAACACCTCAGAGCACAGGAAACCGCCGGCAGGTTACTTTCCGGCGAGAGGGCGACCGGGCCAAACAGGCGCCTGGCGAGGCCTCGTCCGTCGCCCGGGCGTGAGGGGAAGAAGAGAGAGAGCGCGCCCCACACTGAGAAACTCCAGGCCTCGCCATTAGCCTCCCCCACCCTCTCCCGAGTTTCTCCGGTTGAAGCGCCACGGGAACGGGACGCGCAGTGGTTCTTTCCTCCCACATGGCGCCGAAGGAAAAACTCGAAGTTTACCGTATGCAAGGCCTGGCCTTTCCCAAAGGGGCCATTTCGCTCCAGCCCAAAAGGCGCCTTCTCCGGACAAAGGACGCTTCCCGCCCCCCAAGAAAGTTGAGCAAGCCCGGAACTCCCTCCCCGCCGAGCCGCCGCTGGAAGTAGGCGGAGGAGGCGGCGGCTTTCGGCGCCATCTCCAGGAGGACGGAGGGTAGTGCCTGACTAGAGTCTCGCCCGTTCCCTCTTCTTCCAGCTGCTGCTAAGGAAGGAAGGCGGCCTGGGCTCGCCCGGCTCCCTCAGGAGGCTCGGCGGGAGCTGCAGGCGGGCGACGGACCATGAAAGACAGTTTTCCTCTTGAAGTCCTTTTGAGAGCCAGACCATTTCCGCACTAGACTGTTGTAGCGCTATGATTCCACTTTCAACATCCTATGGAATCCTGGGGTTGACCGGCCTCTCCCGAAACTGCAAACCCCAGGATTCCATAGGATGTTGCAAGTGGAATCATCGCGCTATAACCGTCTAGTGCGGAAATGGCCCCAGACTGGGTTTCTGAACCCGCAGTTTCCTCCTGGGTGGAAAAGTTTCCACCTCAGCCAAGTTGGCAAGCAGGAATTAGTGTCGTTTTCCCTGGAGTGCCCAAAACTAGTCGTTCGTGGTTCTTTGGTACGGTACAGCACGCAGTTGTTGTTTTTGTTAACTGTGTAAATTTAATCTTGGTTTCCTCCTGTACTTTCCTTCCGAATGAGTTTCCTTCCGAAAAACAAGTTTCAGACATAAGCATTATGGACTCAAAAGTAAGACCCATTGACATCAACGCGGAGCATCTTGAACGAAAAAGACTATGGACAGTTTACAAGAAAGAAAGAAACAGTTGCTACAAGTGGGCACAAAGATGTTACTGGTCCCAGGAACATTGGGGGGGAGATGGTCTGATAGCCTGACAAACACTTAGATTACCAGCAAATATTCCAAAGAAAGGGACATAATGAAAAAATTTGTTAATCCAACTTGCATTTCACTAATTGTCCTGCAGAGGTCTCCAGAGGAGCTGTTGATAAAGAAAATTCTACTTTTCTCTTGTTGTCTTGTTGAGGGCAGCTTTTCTGCCTCTGTCTTGAGGCAGAAAAAGAATTAAGAATTACCATAAATTATTTCATGTGTTAGTCAAAAGAAATCTCCATCATTCGTTATAGTCTGTTTTGCTGTATTGTTTGCCAGAACTGTCGTCACTTAAACACAAATAATTAAATCCTTATGTACTGTCATATTTTGTTTTTAAAAATCTGTTTTCCACTAATACTAATTATTATATGAAGCTAATTTCTAAAGAAATTAATCTAGTTCTTTATTCACCCAGGTGTTTTGAACTACACCCCAGAAGCCCAGCCAGTATAGCTGATGATTAGAGATCCTGACAGTTAAAATCCAGAGGCTGAGAACCACTATTACAAAGCCTATGTCCACCTTTAAGTGCTAAAAAGAATACAGCTGTTGAATCAGTTGGTGAAAGGTAAATGAATACATGTATACATCTGATATAGTCAACAGCGTTTACCTGAGATTAACAGTTGAATTCCCTTGTTCTGAGTGATAGTCTTTCAACACCATCTCATATGTGGCTGCTCAACAGTTAAGCACAGCATGTTCAAGGGGACTTAGTTCCCAGGAAAGTGTATGTGAGCTTGCAATCATGTATTTTATGTAAGGTTTTCAAATCCCACTCCTTAGCTGAAATGGCTCTCTAGATAGTTTATGTATGCAATCAATCAAACAGGACTGTCTCTGTCCCCAAGCTTGCAGTCTAGAAGATGTAACATACAAGGGATAGGGAATGAAGTGGGGAGTAAACAAAGTTTAAGGGAGATGATAGTTATTCTGATGACGAGCTGGAATGGTAACAGTTCAGAGAAAATGATAGGAGCTGCCCTTTCAGCAGAATTGAAGGCAAGGCCCTGCTTCTCATCTGCAGTTTGATGGAATGGTTTCTATTCGATAACACAATGTTACAAGGAAATTAATTAGGATATAAATTCTGTTCTGTTGAACAGAGGTTACTGGCTAGTCAGTGTGTATTTTTTTAGGAAGTGAGAGTTTGGAAAAGTTAATGGACTCACTCAATCTCAACTCAACATCAAATCCTCCTCTCTGTTTTGCATCTTGTAATATTTTGAATCTTATTCTTGGTTTTTTTTCCTTGCCAGATAAGTTTTCGCAGATCTTTTTCCCATTCTTTAAAAATCTTCTCTTGTCTTATTATTGGTAAGTTCTGGAAAAGAAACATAAGCTTTGGTAATAAGGACATCTTAAACGCATTTATCCTTCCCAGGAAAGACAGATTTAGATTTTTCCATTTTTCCGTATTGCTTTTAATCTCCTTCCATTTCTTCAAATAATTGTTATCAAATAATTCTTGATTTTTATTTGTTATAATAATACCTAAATATTTTCCTTTCTTGGTTAGTTGATACCCAGATCCTCTCTACAAATCAGCTTGTTCTTTTTTTTGTCGTTTTTAGTGTCATCATCATTGTCTTTTCTCTGTTTATCTTGTATCCTGCCATTTGCCCATATTTTTGTAGAATATCCGTCAATCGACTCTTGAGGTTCCTCCAAAAATATAATTACATTGTCTGCAAATGCTTTAAATTTAATTTTCTTATTTTTTATTTTCAGACCACTTATCTGTGGATCTTGATTTATTGCAATCAACAATACTTCCAATACTGCTATAAATAGTAATGGTGATAAAGGGCACCCTTGTCATACCCCCTTATTTATGATAAAGCTTGTCGTTGTATCTCCATTTATAATTAGCCTTGCTGATCGGTCCTTATAGATCATCTCAATCCATTTGCAAAAGACTTCTCCCAGATCATATTCTCTCAGAACTCGGTGCATAAATTCCCAGGAAACATTATCAAAAGCTTTTTCAGCATCCAATAAATTAAGTGCTGCCTTCTTCCCTGGGTTTTTATCATAATATTCAGTCACATTGAAGAATGTTCTTATATTATTCTTCATGTATCTGCCTGGGAGAAATCCTGTTTGACCTTCATGGATCCTGTCCTGTAATATATGTCTCAATCGTTTTGCCAACACTACTGCCAATATTTTATAATCTGTATTCAATGAAATTGGTCTATAGTTTTTAGCCTCTCTTTTGTCTTTATCTTCTTTGGGTATCAATACAGTATTTGCTTCTCCCCAGGATTGTGGTTTCCCATAGTTTTCTATTTCTTTCAAAGTTGCTTGGAGTGGTTGAATTAATTCTTTTGCAAATCTTTTATAACACAGTGAAGCCATCTGGTCCTGGTGCCTTATCTGCTTTTAAATCCTTTATAGTCTCTTCTGTTTCAGTAAGTGTTACTGATTTAACTGTTCTTGTTCCTCCAATGATATTTTTGGGATCTTAACCTTGGAGAGGAATTCTGTCCAGTTTTTCTCATTTCAGTGCAATGGATTTTTTTCATTAAATAGTTTTTCAAAATATTCTTTAAATTTCTGCTTTATTTTTTCATGTTGAGTAATCATCTTCTTTCCATTTTTTTTAATTTGGCTACTATATTCCTCTCTCTTCTTCTTCTTAAGTTTATACGCTAACCATTTCCCAATTTTATTAGCTTGTTCAAATTGAGTCAGTTTCATCTGTTTCATCTTTTTTTCTATTTCCTCCGATGTAGTCAGCATTACCTCTTTTTGTATTTTCTTTATCTCCACTTGTAATGATTTCTTCAATGGGTTTTCTCTGTACTCTCTTTCCTTCTCTTGAAGTTTAGTCATCAACTATTGATGTTTCTCTCGCCTTTTTTTGTTCCGGATTTGTCATTTTTGTATAAAAAAATCCTCTCATTACTGCTTTAGATGCATCCCAAATCGTCTGCATCTTCATATCTTTTCTTATATGTTCTCTGAAATAATTTTTAACACTTCTTTCGCTTGCTGTACTATCTCCTCATTGTTTAATAAAACATCATCTAAACGCCATTGAAACTGTTTTGCCTTCTCCTGCATTTGCATCATCACTGGGTGATGGTCTGAGATGATCTTAGGCAGTATTTCTATCTTTTTTATCTCTGCTAACAAATGTTTGGAGATGAGGATCATATCTACTTGGGACCAAGATTGATGTGCATCTGAAGAGAAAGTATAGTCTTTTACATTTGGATGAAGCATTCTCCATGCATCTGAAACTGATATTTCTTCACACATATCAAAAAAAGAGTTTTCAAATTTGGACAAAGCTAGGAATGAGACCCAGAGCACCCAGCAGGAACTCAGTCATGTCAAGTATGGAAAACCATTCCATATTGCAGTGATCACAGTGTGCTTGTGATTCTTATGTAGGATTGAGGTGTTCATTTTCACTAAATTTTATGAATTGGATAAGAACAATTTATTCGACACAATATGCACGTATTATTATTAATGGTTCTAGAGCGGAAAAATTTGAAATTCAAAGAGGGACTCGTCAGGGGTGTCCTTTATCCCCACTCCTGTTTCTTTTAGTAATAGAAGTGTTAATTTTAAAAATTAAAGATCAGAATAAGATTAAAGGTATTACGTTACAAGGAAAGGAATTTAAAATCAGAGCATTCGCTGATGATCTGGCAATCACAATGGAATACGATGATTGTTATTTAAATACCCTAAAAAATATCTTAAATAATTTTGGAAAATATTCAGGTTTGAAAATCAGTAAAGAAAAAACTATGGTCTTGACGAAAAATATGTTAGAAGGGGAAAAGACTAAGGTGGCTCAAACTACAGGGTTTTCACTGGCATCCAAAATAAAATACTTTGGTATAATGATTTCAAATAAAACTTCTGATCTTTTTAAGAATAACTACACCAAAGTATGGAAAGAAATTCTAAAAGACATTAAGAACTGGAACAAGTTAAAGTTATCATGGTTAGGAAAGAGTGCAACAATTAAAATGGCAGTACTACCAAGGACGCTCTACCTGTTCCAAACTATCCCAATTATACAAAATGACAAGGTGATTAGCGATTGGCAAAAAGATATCAATAAATTTATTTGGTCGGGGAGGAAACCTAGGGTTAAAATGAAGATTTTACAAGATGAAAAAAAAAGAGGAGGTTTGGCGTTACCAAATTTGACCCTGTATTTTCATGTGTGTGCTTTATATTGGATTCAGGATTGGATTAAATTAGAAAATAGTAAATTACTTAAAATAGAAGGTGATGGATTGGGCGAAGGTTGGCATTATTATATCTGGTTTAATAAAGGGAGAAGCAATAAAGAATTTGATAGACATTATCTAAGGAAAGCTCTTCTTAAGGCTTGGAGAAAATACGTGATGAGATGTTGCAGGACTACTCCGAATTGGGTGTCATCACATGAGGCTTTTTTCAAAAGAGAGAATATCTTATTTGATAGGTGGATAAAGTACAAGGATATAATATCAATATATCAAAAACAAATTAAAATTAAATCACAACAGGAACTAAACAATTCAGGGATAAAGTATCATTGGCTACTTTATAGACAGATATATGAAAAATTAAAAATTGATCTTAAAAATAATGACTATCAAATAACAGAGGAGGAGTTAAATGGGGTGTTATACAAAAAGGATGTTAAAATTATCTCTAGTATTTATAAAATATTATTAAAATGGTATACAGAAGATGAAGTGGTAAAACCATCCATGATAAAATGGGCCCAAAATCTTAATCATCCAATATTAATGGAACAGTGGGAACAGTTATGGACTAAAACTATAAAATATACGTTATGTCAAGACATTAAAGAAAATGTCTATAAGATGTACTTTCAATGGTATCTAACCCCTCAGAGATTGGCAGTAATGACTAATAAATATTCTAATAAGTGTTGGAAATGTGAAGAAGAAGTAGGATCCTTTTTTCACGCGTGGTGGTCATGTAAATCATAGAATCATAGAAATGTAGAGTTGGAAGAGAACCCAGGGGCCATCCAGTCCAACCCCTGCCATGCAGGAACACCCTCAAAGCACTCCCGACAGATGGCCATCCAGCCTCTGCTTAAAAACCTCCAAGGAAGGAGACTCCACTACACTCCGAGGCAGCACATTCCACTGCCGGACAGCCCTGTCAGGAAGTTCTTCCTTAGGTTCAGGTGGAATCTCCTTTCCTGCAGCTTGAATCCATTGCTCCTTATCCTGGTCTCTGGAGCAGCAGAAAACAAGCCCTCTCCATCTTCCACATGGCATTCCTTCAAATATTTAAACATGACTATCATGTCCCCTCTTAACCTTCTCTTCTGCAGACTAAACATACCCAGCTCTCTAAGTCTATCCTCATAGGGCATGGTTTCCAGGCCTCTCACCATTTTGGTCGCCCTCCTCTGGACTTGCTCCAGCTTGTCAATCTCCTTCTTGAATTGGGGTGCCCAGAACTGGACACAGTATTCAAGATGGGGTCTAACCAAAGCAGAGTAGAGTGGTACTAGTACCTCCCTCGATCTAGACACCATACTCCTATTGATGCAGCCGAGAATTGCATTGGCTTTCTTGGCTGCCGCATCACACTGCTGTCTCATGTTCAGCTTGTGGTCTATGAAGTCTCCTAGATCCCTTTCACACATACTGCTATCCAGCCACGTGTCCCCCATCCTATATTTCTGTATTCCATTCTTTCTACCTAAGTGTAGGACCTTACACTTCTCTCTGTTGAATTTCATTTTGTTCGCCCTGGCCCAGCTCTCCAATCTATCCAGGTCATTTTGAATTTTGATCCTGTCCTCAGGCGTATTAGCAACCCCTCCCAATTTGGTGTCATCTGCAAATTTGATGAGCATGCCCTCTATTCCTTCATCCAAGTCATTGATAAAAATATTGAACAGCACTGGGCCCAGGACAGAACCCTGTGGCACCCCGCTAGTCACTTCTCTCCAGGATGAAAAGCAGCCATTCGTGATCACCCTTTGGGTTTGGTCGGTCAACCAATTACAAATCCAACTAACAGTAGCCCTGTCCAGCCCACATTTTACTAGCTTCATTGCAAGAATGTCATGGGGAACTTTGTCAAAGGCCTTACTGAAATCGAGATATGCTACATCCACAGCATTCCCTTCGTCTATCAAGCTAGTAACTCTATCATAAAAAGAGATAAGATTAGTCTGGCATGACTTATTTTTGAGAAATCCATGTTGACTTCTCATGATTACCGCGTTGCTTTCTAAGTGATTAGAAACTGACTGCTTAAAAAGTTTTGGAATGAGATCCACAGACAGATAGAGTTGATATTGAAGATAAAATTTGAAATGACTGCTGAATTATATTTGTTATCGATCTGGGGAACTGATCTTGACGAGAGAGTGGGGAAACAATTGTTTTATATGACAGTAGCGGCTAGGATGCTTATAGCACGTAAATGGAAAGAAGAGGTCATGCCATCGATAGAAGAATGGAAATTGAAATTAATTGAGATTATACAAATGGATAAATTAACAGGTATAGGAAGAGGAGAAAATAAGAACAATTTTGCTAGACAATGGGAGATAGTGTTATGGCATCTCAGAAATTCATGAGAGGAGAAGGAAGGGCCAAAATTGACTGTTATATATTTGTTAAGGGATGAGAATGATGATCGGGGAGAGGAGGAACCTATATAGAGATTGAGTGGGGTTTAAATGACTCAAAGGTCAAAGATGGAAGTTGGTGATATAGCTATGTACGTATAAATATGACAAGTTAATTTGTGTATTGTTATTGTAGTGTGTAATGTTATTGTATTGTAATGTTGTTGTAATTATGTTGGTTTGTAATGTGTCGTGTATGTTTTAATAATAAAATTTAAAAAAAAGAGTTTTGGCAATTTACCTCTACCTCCTTTATCTTGTTTACTTTGAGAGGTTGTTTTATCCATTTTAACATCCATGACTCCATTCCAGTCTCCTGCTAAAATCTAGTCTTCATACTCATATCCTGATATTTTTTCTTGTAATTCCTTATAAAAAATTTCTTTTGTTTTCATTTGGGGCATATACTCCTACTAAAAAATTTTTTTGCCATTTTTAAAAATTTCTACTCCTAATATTCTTCCTTCTTCATCTTCCAATATTTTTTTTGCTGGGATATCTATCAATAAAAACTACAACCCCTCTTTTTTTCTTCCCGTATATAGAGAGAGAAAACATTGACCGATTTTAGAGTTATATAAATACTTTTCTTGATTTTTCTTTATATGAAAGTCCAATAGTATCGTAATTTGAGGTCTTAATCTTTCTATGTGATGAAAAATCTGTCATCTTTGTGCTTGTGAATTTATTCCTTGTACATTCCAGGTTATTATCTTCATGTTTATTTCTTTACTAACTTTACTTTCCTTTCTTCTTTTTCTCTTCTGGTTCTGCTGGTTCAGACTCTTCTTCAGACATTGGACTCATTTAATCTGCCATTGCCATGCCTGTTTTTGTTGTTTCCGATGTTGAATCCGATTTCTTTTCTTCAGTCCTCACTGTTGCGGTTCCTGATTTCAAATAATTCTCTTGAAATTCAGTTGCTTGTTGAACAGAGTTTTATCTTCCTTCTTCTCCCCTCAAAGAAAAAGGAAAGGTCTTCTAGTATCTCCCATCTATATCTTACTCCCTTTGATTGCAAATCTTTTACCAGAAACGCATATTCTCTTCTGCTTCTCATCACACTTGGTGGTACGCCCTTGAAAAATTTTATTTCAGTATCATCCACAATTAATTTTTCTTTATAATGTTGCTCCAAAATCAAATCCCATGTTTTTTCTCTGGTAAAGTATACCACTATATCTTGTGGGAGATCTTGCCGTTTAGCCACCATAGATTCAATTCTAAAGGCCTTGTCTATCTCATGTTCAAATCTTGCTCTTCTTTGGTCTACATATGGTGCCAAAACATCTGTTACTCTTTGACTTAAATTTTCCTCTTTCTGTTCAGGGAGTCCTCTCAATTTCAGACTTCTACTCCGTTGACGTATTTCCAGTCGCATTATAGTTTCTTTATCTTTTTTGTTGCTCTTTTTTCATCTGTTCCAGCTGGTTTTCCAGTTTTTGGCTTTTTTCTTAGATATCTTCAGCTTTTTATCCATTGTTGATAGATCTGTTATGAGTTTTTGCAGGCTCTGATTCAGGTTTTCTACTTCCTTTTTCAAGTCTTGTTTTATTTCTGTCCTAGTTGTTTTTATCTCTGTGCTTGTTGCCTTTAATTCTTCCATCATATCATTCCTCATTTTTTGAAATTCTTCTAGCAATCTGTTCATCTCCATAATTTTAGATCCAATAGATCCTCTTCTTTCTAAAACTTGTGGTTGAACTTGTGTCTGTGTTGTCTTCTTTTGACCTGTTGCCATATCTTCCTTCCCTTATTCTACTATTTCCCTCCGCATTACCTTCCAGGTCCTTAGATAAGTGTCTTTTAATCAGAGTAACTTGTATAAGAAAGTTCACAATATAATTCACTTATCACAGACAAAATAATCAAATACTAATAATATATCATGCACAATCTAGTCTCCTCTTTATTTTTTTTCAAGATGTAATTACTGGTTTAATTCTCACTTTTATTTCTCTGAACTTGGTGGGGAAAGGCCACATTTAATTAATAATGCATAATTAGTACTTTCATTGTACAACAGTTTCATGCTGAATAAAATTTACAAGCAGGCATTTAAATGGTTCATTTGCCCTCAGCATAAAACCAGCTCAGTTTTCAAAAACTTTTGGAAGAAAATGTCTTCCAGAAGATATTTTAAAAATGCAACAAGCAGCCCCTCTGCCAAGAATGACATGAGTGGACACATCTCTGAGAATGACTGGCAAAATCCAGGGAGATATGAGAAAGCATGCTTTTTAGACCATTCTGGAATAGCTGCGAAAGATATCTAGCATTAAATATAGTATGTCCACTGTGTGGCGGAGGATCTTACACTTGATGGTAATTACAAAATACTCAAATTCTCAATAGTCCCAGAGAATCAGCTGCATGGATTTTATGTTCCTCCTCAGTTGTTGTTATGTGTCTTCAAGTTGTTTCCAGGCTAAGGTGACACTATCATGGGGTTTTCTTGGCAACATTTGTTCAGAGGTCTTTGCCTTCCTCTAAAGCTGGGAGAATGTGGATTGCCCAGGGTCACCCAGTGGGTTTCCATGCCCAAGCAGGGATTTGAACTCTTCTTTCCGTATAGTCCAACCTCAAATTACTACTCCATGCTGTCTCTCCTTTTCCATAAAATAACTGAATTGTTAAAAATACAGATGTAAATATCTCCTTTTTGTCTGATACTCAAAAGTAGAAATACAGTTCCTCATGTTGTCTTGCCCAACAGCATATCTTGATTTAATTAAATATGTTAATTGTGCCAGTCTTTAGCACTGAAACCAAACACATACAAAGGCCTTCTATTAAAAATATTATGTAAGAATTCCTCCTCTTTTTCTAATAAAATCTAATTAATCTGCTATTCTAGTTGGGAGACAGTTTGGAGGACAAGTATATTGTATTAGATGAAAATAATGCATTTTTAAAAATCTTGCAACATTTGCTTTTAGCTGAAAAAGTATGCTGATTAAACATATTTTAATAAACACTACATGAAAAATATCTGAAGCAACGAGTCCTAAATTATGGTCAGATTAATAGCTAGAACATATGTAATCAGGTCAATATCTCATGCTTAATCCCATAATTAGAATTCTGATATTAAATCTGTATTTGTCCACACAGTGGGCCCTTTCACACTATAGAATTATACTGCTATGGTTCCACTTTAATTGACATTGCTGCATCCTATGGAATCATAGGTTTTGTAGTTTGGTGAGACATTAGAACTCTGGCTGAGGATTCTAAATGCACATCCATGAACTGTACCTCCGTAAACTGTACCTCCATAAACTGCAGGTGCCAGATGAAACCATTGTGGTTAAAGTGGAATCATAGTACTCTAATTCTATAATGTGGGGAGGCTAAGATGGCGGCAACCCGGTAGGACGCTATATTCAGAGCTCCAGTGTTTTCACTTTTTAACAAGGTTTTTATTAGTTTTATTACTCCCTCAAACCGTATCGTTGTTAAATTTTGTTTGAGGTTTTAACTTGTTAACCTTCCTTTGCCATGAGCCTTTAATTTAGCCTATAATGTGAAAAGGCCCACTGTCAGCTAGACAAAACTGGTCAAGCTTTTTCTAATGAGAGTTGAAAATTAATAAGGAGGTGGTAGTAACCGTTAAATATTTGGCTAGCCAAAGCATCTTTATCAGAGGTGTTTTTGCTGTTAGACAATACATTCATATCCATTTATAAAGATTGCTTTCTTTCATCTCAGAAAAACATAAATAGATGAAGATCTACCTTGTATTTTGTCTCTTGGGAAACACCCAGATCAGCCGTCCAAGGATGTCTCTTGTTCTCGTAGATCCTCTTTCCTTTGAGGAATTGTACACATTCTCTGTAACAGAAGACTGCTCAAGCAGGTAAAAGGTAGCTAGATAAGGGAAAGTCATCCCTCCTCCCATTCATTGCATTTGAGATGAGAGGATAAATTAAAACTTGAAGGAATGTGGACTTTTACTTGCTTGCTTGTAAACTCTAGAAGAGGATTTTTAAAAATATTTACTGACTGTTAGAGGAAACCACAACATTGTCTTCTAATGTCTAACTTATCTTAATCAGAGTCTCATAGAAATCTGCTCTTCATGCTACTTTAAGGGTATGTGTGTGAGACTGTGTGTATTTAAATAATATCCAAAGCCACTTCAACCCCCTTCTGAAAAATAATTGCTTGGGAAATCTGTGTTTAAATTGGTTTTGTTTGTTTACTTCAAGAAAACCAAAAACTCATCTAAAACCACAACAGCTTCAATCTTCTGTAAGCCTAAAGCACTCAACTGATTGTAATAAACACACTAATGAAAATGTGTCCTTTGGGCACTCAAATGTTTGGTGGAATTAGCAGAAGAGAAAATAAGTTATAGATCAGAAACTTGGAATAATTGAGGGCAACTGGTGGACAGAAAGTGACAAAAGGGGAATATATTGTGCCACATGTTTTCTGGAAATTTGAAGTGTTTTATGTAAATAGCAACAGTCTTTGGAAATCACCCAGCATAGATGCCTTGGAATCTGGCAAAACGTGTAGAGACAATATGGTTTTAGATATATGGCAAGTTAAGTGGTCATCTCCAGTCTAGCTCAAGGTTGAAGATGTGATGCTTGAAGGAAGAGTAAATGTTTTACTTGTTCATTTCTGTTTGCTCACTGGGCCAGTCCTATACTCAAAGCTCATCTGCAACATTTATATAAAACAATTTCAGTAAAATATTAATGAAGGGTACTCAACCAGGTCCATAAATCATAAAAGAAGCAAAACATTTCCACAGTATCTTACCAGTCTCAAGATACTTAGTTTACTTTTCCTATCCCTGCTTTTAATCCTAAAGTTGACTCATGTCTATAGGGGGAAAAAGAAAAAAAAATCTCATAGTCCACCCCCCTCTGATTAAGTATAGCATTCTTTGAGGACATACATTGTAGCTTATGCTAGAAACTAAGGCTTCTGAAGACAGAGAATTCCTATGGATTGCAAATGCTCTGACATGTTACACTGTGAGGATAGAGTAGGAAGTCTATCAATTGCTACCACAGCTAACAGTGTTTGAGGAGGTGTCATTAGCACATATCATTTCACCCTGCTTCCTAATGGAATTACTTTTTTAATCTCCTTTCCCTCCATCCCTTTTTCTGTGGTCACATCGGTGAAGACCTCAGGCCCCTTCCTAATCCTATCAACAAAAGTTCTGGCCTAGTGTGCCATAGCTGTTTGCTAGAATTATTTGAGAACATTTAAAGAAAACCCTCTGCTGGCTGTTCATTTTATGCTTTGTCTAATCTAGTCATCCTGTTGCAAAGAAGAGAAATGATGTTTATGTATCCAGCTACTACTAGTCTAGAACCTGAAGGTTTCCATTGACCTTAGGTATCCTGTTATAGCTTTCCTTGATGTTTTGTAGGAATTCTCCTGCAAGTTTCTTGTGTAAGGCTTTTGGCTCTTCTGGAATCAATTTCCCCTTGCTTTCCACTGTAGCTGATTAAATTGCTAAAGTTGCAAGATTAATTTTGGGATAAAGGTTAACATTTAGAACAGATTAAAGGTAATGGAAGCCTGTGAGAAATTACCATTACTTTCTTCTCTTATTGTCCTTAACTTTGTTGACAAACTGGAGTAGGAGCCGCTGTGATAGATGTGTACATACTTTTTAGCCAATTTGTATCTTTTAAATCAGTGGTTCTCAACCTATGGGTCGTGACCCCTTTGGGGGTCGAACAACCCTTTCACAGGGGTCACCGAAGGCCATCGGAAAATATGCATTTCTGATGGCCTTAGGCTCCATTCCCTCCTTGGTGGTGGTGTGTAAGTGCAAGCCACACACTCGCGTCCTCCTGCCCTCTTTGGCGGGAGCGCATGTGGCCACAGCATTGCCACAGCAGGAGTGGTGGTGCACAAGCATGAGCCATGCGCTCGCGTCCTTCTGCCCCCTGTTCAGAAGGGACTGAAATCGCTCCCCTTCTCCGCTACCGGGAGAACCTCCCGTCTGACAGGCCAGCTTGGGGGGCGGCGGCAGCACGGGGGGCAGGCCCCTTCTCACTACAGCCCCTGCCCCACTCATCATGGAGGGGGGTGCTGCAGAAGGCCCGGGGGGGCCGCAAGGCGGTGCTTTTCCGGGGGGGCGAGCTGTGCCCGGTGCAAAAGACAAAGGTTCTGGGATTCCTCCCCCCCCGGCCAGGGTCGACACTCTGGAAACTTTTCCCACACTGCCCCCCCAGCGGAAACGAGAGCAAAACAGAGCCCGGGGGGGTTCTCGGAGTTTTTTCCCAGGGGAGACGCGCGGCTCCTCTTTCCCTCACTGCCCCCCATTCCTGGCCAGCGAGACGGCCTTTGCCGGGGGGGGCATTGTAAATAATAAATAAATAATTTTATGGTTGGGGGTCACCACAACATGAGGAACTGTATTAAAGGGTCACGGCATTAGGAAGGTTGAGAACGACCGTTTTAAATAGATATTTCTACTGAGATAGCATGTTGTACTAACTTTTTTGCCTATAGACAACACTTAATCGCAATTTGTATACTCCAGTTTTACAACTGCATACCATTTCAAAAACACTTGCATATGATTACTCACAGATTGCCACACAGAATGTGAACACTACTAAATGTGGCAATCTGAGTCATTTCCAGTATATAATCAAGAGTGATGGACATAGTTGGACTATTAACATAAACACATGCTGAATCATGGGGCTAGAGAGAGGCAGACCGGAAATCAGGGCAACAGATATGGAGGCATCCCTTCACCTCTCTTGGACAGTATAGCAGGGAGGAATGAGATGAAGTGAGTGCCCCTGCATGAACTTCCTCCCTCTTGTCAGTATCCCAGTCAGAGTGTTTTGTGAATTGTCTTCATGAATAACCCTTTTGCACAGCTGGACCTGAGATCGTTCAGGGTACCTGTCAGTTTCTTCAGGATGACCTTGTATCTGCACTACCTTTGTGAGTGCTTGGTTGTTTATTGTGTGAGGAGGCTGTGTATATAGTAGTAGTAGCAGCTGCTATTATTCATTTCCTATCTTCTCGGTTTGAGACTTAAGGGGTCTTGCTACAGTTAAAACATGCACAATTAAAAATTAAGAGCATACAAAAATTAAAAAGATATTAAACCATCATAAAATGTGAAACCAGTTAAAACAAATTAAATGAGGAACAAGTAAAAGTCCAACACATTATACAAGGCCTATTTCCCCTGAAAAATCACTTCTCAAAGGCCCAAGAGAATAAAAAGGATTTTACCAGCTTGTGGAAAGATAGCATGATGTAGTGGTTTGGGCATTGGGCTATGATTCTGGAGACCAGGGCTTGAATCTTGGCTTGGCCATGGAAACCTACTGGATGACCTTGGGCAAATCTAACTCTCAGCCTCAGCATAAGTCAAAGGCAAACTTCCTCCAAAGAAATCTAGCCAAGAAAACCTCATGATAGGTTCACCTTAGTGTTGCCATAAATTGTAAACAACTTGAAGGTACATGACAATAACAGCAGCAGCAACAACAACAACAACAACAACAACAACAATGGAAAGATAGTAAAGAGAGTGCCAATCTAGCCTCTCTAGGAAGGGAGATACAGAGCTTAGAAGTAGCCCAAATGTACCCATGAGGGTGGTAGGATCGATATATTCATATATTGAGCAGAGTGACATCATGTGGTTAACTATCTTTCTATGCTGACACTTTTCATATAGAAGTGTCTGTAATGTGGCACAGTGTTTAGACAGTCATATGTTTGCCAGGTACCACTGTGGAAAGATTGGTATTGTGACATTGTTTTCCTGCTTGCATGGTACCCTTATGTACTATTTGTAAGGGATGAGACCAGGGGACACTGTTGAACAATAGTTCTGCTCTTTCTTAGTTCTGGAAGGTAATGCTGGGCAACTGCTATGTGCCATGAAATCTGACTGTTGTGTCCTGCTTGTTTCCATCTTGTATTCCCCGCTCTTCCATATTTGTATGAAATTACTAAAGGGATTCGTAGCCATGTGAGGTATGGGGTCCTTAGTATGCTCATGATACCCAATTTGGCTTCTTTTGTTATACTCTGGTGTCCAGGTCTCAAATTAGTGTCTGAGGTCAGTAAAGAGGTTTGGTAACCCACTGAAATTAAGCAATCTATTAATGCACAATTAATTAAAATTTAAAATATCTTCTAATCTTCCCATTTCCTCAGTATTCATAGCAATTTTTGGTTTTTATTCTGAAGTATATCCTCCCATGGCACTCTTCTTTAAGAGGGCTGTTCAATTACCTCTGTGTTACTAGATATATCAGGTCTCGTTAACATCATTATGATTTAATAAGTAATGGCAAAAGATATATCATTACAAATGTATTACTTTTTGAGTGATTTGAATACCAAGTTCTTCAGTTATTGTTCAATTGAAGCATATTTGTTGCTGAAGTTGTGAGTCATAACGTGTCCAGGTTCCTTTATATGTATCTGATCAAATTTCAGCTGATGCTGTCATGCACAATAATTTAAGTTCTAGTAGATATTTAAGAAGTGTCCTTAATTTCTATATAGGGAAGAATATCTGCTAATAGTCTCCAAATTTATCTCTTTCTTTCTATACACTGAAGCACAATATGACAGTGAATTTGGAAAAAGAAGTGTCTGGCCTCTCACTCACAAAACAAAAACCTTCTTTAAGATTTGAAGGAGTAAAAACATGACACTAATGGACTTTTCTTGTTCTCATTTCATGACTAAAGCATCTTTGACTTACCAGTAGTTAGCCTGAACTCCATTTGTTCTTGTCAGAAAGTAATTTTCC
Source organism: Ctenosaura bakeri (assembly GCA_948474755.1). Classification (NCBI taxonomy): domain Eukaryota; kingdom Metazoa; phylum Chordata; class Lepidosauria; order Squamata; family Iguanidae; genus Ctenosaura; species Ctenosaura bakeri. The sequence continues at coordinate 459,535 of CAOLHI010001485.1, read as the reverse complement.
TTTAAGATAATACTTTTTGTTAGTGACAGCTTCCTTTTGACAGATCAGTTGGTTTACAACTCCCATCTTTCTTGGGATGACCTGGGATAATTGGCCCTGTAGTCAAGACATATGGATGATATTGATGTTCCTCCATGACTAAAAAGCCAATTGTGCTCATCTGTGGCTAATTTTCCATGGATTTTTTAAAGTTGAAAGCAAATAGTTTTCTATCTTTGATGTGGTCTGAAGAAGTTTTATGTGTATCTCTGCAATAATCTTTGAGCTCATGGGATCATGAGTCATGACTCCAGCACTGGCTGGACAAGGAAAGGGCAAATACCATTCCATTTTCACCCCATTTCTGATACATCCTAGTTGCAGCTGTCCTTTATCAGCTTTGTGTTGGATCTGGGATGGCTATGAAGTGGGCTACTTGAAGCACCTTTGAGACTGAGAGTAGGAAGTTGGTTGTATAAGCTTTTGTAGACTTCAGCCTACTTCATCAGATGCATGGAGTCAAGTGTATAGGAAGCAGGAAAGATGTCTTCTAAAGTCAAGGTGAGTAGATAACCATATAAATAGTGGAGGGAATTATTGGAATGTAGTCTAATGCTGGCTGGGAAGCAGAATGAAGATGAAATAAACTGGCCAAGAGAGCCCTCATGAGGCTGGAGTATTAACTAGTGCAGTGGTTCTTAACCTTTTCTTTACCAAAGACCCCCTTTAAATATCTTTTGTTGCCATGGACCCCCAAGACTGAAGTCAAGATCTGAAACCCAAAAGTGCATTAAAATTGCTCATCAAGGGTCTTCAAATAGGGAGAAAATGGGAAAATAAGTAAATGCATACTTCCTTGGGATGCACCAGAAGAGGAGGGAAGACTTTACTCTTGCTTCTTCCCACCAGTTTAAGGCTGGAGTGGATTGAACAGCAATGTGCAGACCCAGCTACACTCTCTCTGTCTCTCTCACCTTTCCCTATTTTCCAGTCACCCAGACCAGCAGAAACACTCAAGCACTCCACTTTTTTTGCCTTCTTCTCCAGGAGGAGAGGAGACTGAGATGGGCAAAAGAGGGAAGACAAAAAAAAAAGGTAGGATTGAAGGCAAAAAGGAAGATTGAAAGAAGCCTTCCATAAAAGGCCCCAAGCATGCCTCTTCATTTCCATTTATAAGTGCATGCTCTTTCATGTGAATCAAGTGGTGGCTTATTTTGCCAACAGTTGTTACTGCAGGTTAGGCCTCCTTGGAGATAGCATAAAGATCTCATTTTGATATCAATAATTTGGCTCTATTCCAAACACCCTTCTCCAAGTGTTTGAGAGGCCCCCCGACAAGCACAGAACTAGGCTCGGCCATCAAACGCTGCAATATCCCAAGACAATACAGGCAGGCCAGAAATAGCCAGATCACCACTTTAGGAGACCTCTCTGCAAACACCCTCAGTATGTATGTACGCTGTTTACAAAGGACTCCCTGCCCCGAGCAGGCAACTTGGCAAACTGAATACTCAACTGCCAAGCACTGAGCATTTGCATACTGTCTACCTCTTTGTCAATTCGGACCTAACTCAATCATGCTAAATTTTGACCTTTCCCAAGCTTTGTCTCGTGCCTGAAACTCATTGTTTTCCCCAAGTATGGAATAGCCTGCAGTTACATTTCTCCCTATAAAAACCCCTGATTCCGAGACCATCCTCGGACCGCTTGGATCTCTCCAGACTTCTGTCCAGCCTTGCTGCCACTTTGTTTGGCGAGCTGTCCCTTCAGTCCCACATACTGAGACTCCATACCAACGAACTCAATCTTCAGACCTCTCCAGGCTTCAGGACAGGTGCCGTATCACCCAATTCAACAATCCCTCTCAAAATCCCTCTATACCACGCCAACCTTTACTTTCCTTAGTTAGTTGTGTGAGTGTGTTGCATACACTGTTTGTCTGTATTTAATAAAAATCTCAATTATTCTTAAACTTGTTGTGCTCCTTGGCTTGGCCTGACCCCGTAGACAGTGGGTAAAAGATTCTGCTGCGTTGCCCTGCCTCTCGCATTGCTAACTTGTGCTCTAGCTAATTTCCCCAAACTTAGTTAATTGAGAGCGCATATAGGTGTCCCTCCTGGGACCCCCAGTAAACAGGGTAACACAGTGTTCCCTCCTTCCAACTTCCAGTGTCTTTCCAGGGACTGGCACCTGCTGCAGCAGCATCCCCTCTTCTCATTTGGCCCCACTCCAAATAGGATCCTCAATGCAGCATGGTATCCAGCTCTGAAACAGAATAGCAGGGAGGAATGGGGCAAAATGAGAAGAGGGGGTGCTGCAGCAGCAGGTCCCATCACTGGGAAGACAGTGGAAGTTGGAGTGAGGTATCACTGTTGGCAAAATAAGCCACCACTTGATGTAGATGAAAGCATGCATACTTATGAATGGAAATGAAGAGGCATATTTGGGGTCTAATATAGAGGGGTTCCTTTATTTGCCTTCACTCTTTTTCCCACTCTCTCCCTCCTTTGTCCATCTCAGTCTCCTCTCCTCTGGGTGAAGAAAGTAAAAAAAATGGGAGAGTGTCCAGCATTTCTGATAATAGGTTGGACTGCTGGAAAGGAGGGGAGGGAAAGAGAGAGAAGAAGGGTAAACGCTGGCTGGCTGTCAGCTCTGCTATCACACAGCTGCTGAGCCCACTTCCTTCCCTTAGCGGAATGGCCATGTGACAGGCAATACACAGGTCCAGCCAGCTTGCCTGCCTGCCTGCCTCCTTTTGTATTGCTTCCTGTCACATTGCCACTCAGCCTTCAAGCCTTTCTCAGACCGCCTATGAGGTCATTGCAGACCCCTGGAGATCTGCGGATCCCAGGTTAAGAAACATTGAACTAGTGTTGTTATATGTATAGTGTGCCAGGAAACTATTGTGTTTGTTCAGTCTACTGCCAATGGACTAGAATTTGTGGATCTATTCTAATTCTGCTGTTTCTCATTCCAGTCTTACACTAACATAGCTGTCTTTGAATTTTAAGAAGTAGGCTATTAGTTTTTAAGGCATTTTTAAATATCTGAGGAATTCTCTCAATGAATCTCTTCTGTGCAAGTTTGTGCGTTATTTGGATCATCCTCAGGTAAGCTTGACACTATGGAAACATAGCAAGAGAGGCATTTGTTCATTAGGAACTGCCAGAGGCAACACTGCAGGGATCTTGCCAATTGAAGTGGAATGTAATGGAATACAAGAATTGCGGGAAGTCTGCAATATCGCTCTTAAAATGTAGCTGTTGCTTTACTGAAGCACATAAGACACATTATATAGAAATGTGAGCTTGAACTATTTTTGAACAGGGGTCACCTGTGGTTTCTTTGCAGCACTTAGAAATCTTCCTTCAGTAAAGTGGGTCAGAAGGTTTTCCCCCAATTTGGTGTGGAAGATTCTTACTCCATTGTCTGCCTTTCTATATGGTCTTGTAATCTTTCAAAATACCAGCCGTGCTCAGCAGAGAGCCTCCAGTTTGGGAACAGAACATTTTGGACTTGTGAACAAATGACTATAATGAGAAAGAATGAAATCATCTGTACAATTTTAACCTTTGCTTTTGCATCCAGTGATATCAGCAGTTTTTTGGAGTGCAATACGTTCCTATTATTCTGTATCCAAAAGGCATGGAGACCATCCAAAATATCAAATACTTATGCCTGTAACAACAGGAGTCCTCTAAATGGAGCTATTTTGCTTGAACATTTTTATCATATGAAGTGACTCATTCATTCTTCAGATTGGCACTAACCATATTTAAAAGGAGCAGTCTTAACATAAGTATAAAATAGAATGAGCTAAAAACAAACTCAAAATCTGCCAAATGCATTAAACAGAAAACTTATCCACATGTAAAAAATGTGAAACCAAAGGCTCCTCCAGATAGGGCAAATACGTAGTATTTGCACTGGTATATATGTGGTTGCTATAGTTTTCAGGTTCATTTTTAAATATCCCAACAACATTTCTGTTGTTCTGGATTGTTTTCTGATAATTTGCAGCACTAGGTGCAACAATTTATTTGAAGCCTTAAGTGGATTTCTTAATTCTGAGACCTATTAGAACAAAAAAGTATCCTTCTCCCCTCCTTTTTTAAAAAGAATTATATTGCTGCAGTACATCATTGTATCAGTGAAATAGCTGTTTTTACAACTTTTTAATTTATAGGAGGAAAATTGCCCTTCAAAGCGTAGGATCACCTTAGGAAATGATGGTTTGAGTTAAAACAAATATGGAAGAGCTCTAGTGCAGATGAAAGAAATCATTACAAATATCCCGCCAAAAGAATGGTGACAACAACTGGCAAAACTAAGAGGCTATACTGTGAGAACACAAGCTGTTTTAGAGTAGTCCTAGGTTAGCCATCAACCCTGGATGTTAGTTAGCATAGGAGAATTAAGGGTTCTATAAAACTCCTGGAATTGACTTTTGAATATACATACATAGGAATACATTGTAGCTTGAGACTCAATGAGTCACTAGAGGCATTTCCTGCATTTGGACATTTTGCAGACAAATTAGTACTTAATTTTAGTGCTGCTTTCTGGAACCTCTTTTCAGTATTCACATGCAGAGTACTTTTCACACTATCAATGAATAATGAACCACCCTCCCTCATGATTGTAAAACTAAGAAGACGACTTCAAGAGCAGAAGACTAGCTTCACACAGGCTTGAATATGTGTATGTACCTTCAAGTGCCTGTTAACAATGGCAGTTCTATGCATTTCATAGTTTTCTTAGGCAAGAAATACTCAGGTAGTTTTGCCAGTTCTTTCCTCTGAAATACACCGAAAAGCACCTGGTATCCATTGGTGGTTTCCAGTTCAAGCACTAACCACAGCTGATCCTGCTTAGCTTCCAAGATCAGATGGGATCTGGTGCCTTTACAGTATTGTGGCTCTTCTCTTTAAAATGTTACATGCTAACTAAAATCCTTGTCTAATGGAGCATGATAATTAAATGTAAAGAATATTACAGCTGCATGAAATCTAGAAGAGGCCATTGGATTTTAACACTGTCTGTATTCTGTTAACTTTGGTACTTATAACGCAATACTGTTATACCACTATATTGCAGGATTAATCTAGCCTTTGCCTCAGCCTTATCACACAACATCATGGTTTTCCCAGAGTTGTTGTCTATAGAGTCATTGGGAGTTCAATTTTTTTTATACTGGAAATAATCTTCTTTCCTGCTATGAATCAGTAAGCAGTTTGAGTGTGAATGTTCCATTCTGCTTCATTGCAAGAAAAATAGAATACTAGTATGAGTGTGATCTGGTTGTCCCTTCCTTAAGGATTCTCAAGGAAATCTCTATCAAGGAAGCAAGCACTGGACTACTGCTAGTGCTTGAGAAAGGAGAACAAGGCTTCCCAAGAGAATAACTGTGTCTCCTGGCCTGTTTTCTATGGTCTACACTTCTGAAAACTTTTTAATATAATTTTCCAAAAAATTATAGAAATGTTTTGCTATTATAGTGCAATAACTGCAATCTTGGCCTGTTAACATTTGGAAATCACTAAGCAGTTCCATTTCCTGCAAAGAGATGTTTTCCAATTGCCTCTCTCTGCTTCTTTGCAGCATCACACACCACAGTATTACCACTACACCTTTACTTAAAAAAAAATTATTTTTAATTTTTTTGGAGGCAGTAGTTAGTGTAATAGCACTGTGATACTATGACAAAACGGGAAACAAATCATAATGCAGAAAGTAGGACAAACAAGATGTTGCAAATGGCATTGTCAGTATTGAAAAACTTGTCAGAAGTTATGCTATTAAAGTACAGACATAGTGAGGGTGTGATATACAGCATCAACCCATCTTTGCAAGTATGAGTAAAGTGCATTTTAAATGCAACCACCTGAAACAACTGGTTGATGTGATAAGCACCTTAAATAATTTTGTTATTTTTATTATTTAAAAGTTTTTTCTAGCACTGCACTCACAGTAAAGCCAAGTTAGTTCCTCTTTGCACAATTACAGTACTTGTATATAAATTCTGATGATTTAAATAAGAATGGTAAAATGTAATTTAAAAATGGAAAGATAGATAATTTTCATATATCATTACAGTAACTTAAAAACTTAGCAGCTTTCACCTCTCTGAAGTTTTGTTTGCAAGCAAAAGTTAACTATGGAGATATCACAAAATTAAAAGAGGGGGGAAACAAAGCAAAGGGCTTTAAAAGCAAAATATAAAAATTTGAGTGGAGTGTCAAGATTTATAGAACAGATTTGTTTAAGACCTGAATTTTAGAACTTATCCTTTGGACATAACTTCCTTTTTAACTAATGAATTTTTTTGCCCAAAAATCCTTATGTTCTTGCCCCATAAGGAGAAAACTTTTGAAATTATTTATTCTTGCACATGACAGTGAAATAAGTGAAGTTTTGCATCCCTCCTTCATATACCAACTCTATTAGTATATACATCTGTGTAGTCACAATCTAGATTCTATTTACCTAGGTCTGTTACATCATTTTAGCCCTGTATACTAATTATTTGCTCTATGTATGTTTGGCTTTCAAGGAGTTGTAAAAAATCAGCAAATCTCCTCCATCTCTATCAATAGCTGGCACTATTCATCTACACACAGCAGGAAAACTACAGAATAATTGGAATGAGGAAGCTGTGAATTCTAGAGAGTTCTTTTCTTCTTCTGCACAGCTGGTGGCAGATGATGGTGTAACATGAAAGCAGCTCAGTCACTATCAATCCTTGTTACGTATGGTGCTACATTCCAGAGAGTGAATTGGCTTCAACTGGTAACTGTACCCTGTTTCTCTGTCCTGGATTATACTTGCAGAGAATTCAATTTGCCTTGAATTTACAAGTAATCCTTTCAGTTCTAGGTCCTTTCAAATGGGTAAACCAGTTGTGGTGGTGCCAGAGTGGGATTGATTTAAATTGTCAAGAGAAAAAGTCAAGAAGAACCCAAGATTCCTGTTTTGAAATGTATATAATTAAGTGAACAAACTGATTGGCTACAAACCAATAAGTTTTACTTGTTATAGTGTGTGTGTTCGTGTATCAGTATAGTATTTAAATATATTTGGTCATAAGCTGTAACAATATTGAAATATCAACAAATAAAACCTCAAATAAACAGTATTTGCATGGATTTGTTATATACGTATAACTACAAGGTTGCAGCTGCATAGGGATTTCATGCAACTTACATCCGGTAATGTAAAATCTTTAGACCTGAATGTGCTAAGGAATTATATATGCACAGCCATTAGCTTGGCTGTCTCTGTACCGTTCATATGCTGAATTGTTTCTGGACTTCTGCTGTGCAGTTGCCCTACCTTATTTACAGAAATCTGTGGAGGGTTTGTGCAATGCAAGCTTTCATTTGTAATTCTCCTGTATTTTCACAGTACTGCTTTCATCATTTTTCTTACCAGAGAAAATCTGCTATCTAGGAAGAGACAGGGTAATTGTACAGTGCCTGAGAGCAACCACCCCCAATGGTAATACACTTGAATTTGAAATTTTTTGGAGAGCTGTTTGGATGTAAGCTGATTAAATATAACAGGATTTACTATGAGTAAACATTATGTACGTGGAACTTTCCAGAAGAAATCATTAGTAATTAACAGAGAGTAAAGTATTTGATGACCAACCATGGAATAACGAGGCCAGACACAGAATATTGGGTTAAATAAGAGCCAGTTTATTTGACCTAAAACTATTTACATTGTGTTGGTCTGGAAATGGAGCAACCTGATGCAGGTCCAGCTAAGGCCAGATGTTGCCCCATTGACTACCTCCTCAGCTTTCCCTTGGGTGAACACCTGAACCCTCAGGGTGATCTAATAATTTGGGTTGCTCCCTAGGTGGCTGTAATTGGAAGGTAAAAACTATGTCCAGAGGATCCTAACTATTTTATATCAAACATAGTGAGCCATAGAGATATACTGGACGGACACCTAGGCAGTAGAACTATGGAGATAGATCAGAAGAGTAGCTGGTTTTCTGTCACACATCCTGGGTAATGTAGTAAATGGCTCAAAGGCCACTTGAATGGATTTTCAGCAGTGATCAGGAGACAATAACTCTCTGGGAGCAAATAAACAATGCAAACAGCCTGGAATGTGACACCTTGAGGTATGCATCCCCGGATGAGATACTCATCTTGCAGGAAACTATAAGGATGCTTGGCTGTATTTTCTTTGAACTACAAACTTGAATTCCATCTTCATAAAACTGCAGCCATCTGTTCCCCAGGACATGGGTCAGCTTTATAACTAGGCCCTTTTCCTTCTCCTTTTCGGAGTTTTCAGAGTTTTTGGAGTTCAGAGTTTGGAGTTCTCTCAGATCCGCAAAACATGAAGCTGGTAAGCTCCCCTCAGCCTCAAAAGGTGTGGCTGAGATCGTTTTCTCCCACCTGAAGACTTCTGGATTGGTACAGTATTAACTCAAACCCTTATGTCTCTCTCTCTCTCTCTCTTAATTTTCACCTCTTTCTAAATTTCTATAGTCTTGTATGCTTGTTGGAGTGAGTGCAGCTGAGTGATTGTATGGATTTTAACATTTATACCAATAAAATACTTAAATTTGAACAGTTTGTGTGATTTCTGACTGGGCCTGACCCTGTAAACATTGGGTAAAAGATTCCACTTCGTTGCCCTGCCTCTCGCATTGCTAGCTTGTACTCTTTGACTAATTTCCCCAACTTGTATAATTGAGAGCACATTTAGGTGTCCCTCACGGGACCCCCAGAAAGCAGGGTAGCAGGGGGCTCCCACTCAAGTCACAGGACTCTACAACTGAGAGTCCTAATCCCAGGTTAGCCTCAATGGTAGCCTCCTTCCTCATCCCCCTGGGTCTTGGGACCTTAAAAATGAAGTGTCAGAGTCTTACTCTACACCAAAAGTGATACAAAAGTGCATACCAAAGACTTACATTCTCCCCCTGCTACCTGCCACAAACAAGGGACAAGCATCTGCTTAGTCTGCTTCTCCCACTGAGCCAACCAACACAGCCCTTACCTTTTGTAACTCCTCCCGGAAAAAAACATATTCCCTCCCTCCAACAAATGAATGTCGTCAGCCTGGTAGCGCTTTGGCCATCAGAGAACTATGGTGTGATGGGAGAGGAAACAGCCCAACTCTTTACCCAGGGTGTTGCAAACTTCCCTATTCACCTTCCTACAGGCAATGTCTATGCATAACCCTGCCACACCCAATGGGGCAAAATAGCAGGAAAAAACGGATACATCAGTCCAACAATTTTTTATAATCTGAAAATCACTTAAAAGTTGTAAAATCAGGATCTTGCCTTCAGCAAGCCCAAGTTATTCCCACTGAAGTGAATGACTAAAACATGAGGAGGATGCGCAGTATGCTCCTCAAATAGAAGAGGCATCAAGCCACTCCACAGTGGCAACATTGCTCAATGCCAACTGAATCTCAAAATAGCAGTTTTGGGCCAGGTGTACTGCCCAATACACCATACTATGGTCATAGATCAGGACATGTTATCTTAACAAACAGTTCCTAGGGAATAACCAAACAAAGAACAACCACATTAGCAAATCATAATGCCATTAAAACTTAAGAGGATAAATATACCTCTTCACTGCTGAGGATGCCCAGTGCATATGGATAGACTATGGGTCAAGACCCATAGCAAAGCCCATAGAGAGCCCCAATCCAGAAAAAAATGGGTGCTTGACTTAACCCCTTGCATGTCCAGACTCCACAAGGCCTTCGAAGTCACATTCCAAAACTGGTACCTGGTTGGGGCAAAAAGTCAAAGTGACAAAAAAGAAACCCCTTAACTCATACAAACTATTGTAGGTCACACACTGGGCATAAGGAAGAGCCAGCACACAAACTCAATCACTCCTTCCTCCTGTTGGTCAGTCTTGAAATGCCTAGTTCTTCTTCGTGATCTCTGTGCCTCGCACAATGGGAATCTTCACGCATGCGCAGTAGCTTTTGGAAAGTTCCAGAGCTGAGCAGCTTGGCAGGAACCCCTCCCCCATCCGGTACTGACCATGCTCAGTCCCGCCAAGCTAACGGTCTCTCCTCAGTTTCTTTTTGTCCACCGACTTGTTAGCAGTTCAGAAGGTTTCCTTGCTGAGCAGTTTGCTTTGTTTCATTCTTCAACTATCTTGTGCTTTTTTCCACCAAAAAAGACTGTAAGAACTCTTCCCCCTTTCTATGTCGTCGTTCTTTAAGTTGTGTGTGTCTTGCGGTCGCAAGGTCTCCCTGTCTGATGGCCATTCCGAACGCCTGTTCTGCCACAGAAAGGCCCATAACGTTTGGGCGTGTTCTTTCTGTAAAGACTTCACCTCTCAAACCCTGAAAAACAGAGACTCACGGTTGAAGTCTTATTGTTGGGAGCAAGCCCTTCAGATAAAGGAGCAGGCAGCCTTTTCACCTCCTCCATGGCTCAGCTTTCTCCTCGGGGCCTCTCTACTTTGAGGCCTTTGTTGACGCCCTCTTCGATGACACTGATTTTGCCACCAGTATCGATCTCATTGGTACTGACTGCTTTGATATCGATACCGATATCATCCTCAACAGCTTTGCCTCCAATCTCCTCGTTACCGAGGATTCCGAAGCTCTACGGGATGCCGATTATCACCTCCTCCTCTGGAGAAGCTTCTTCTGGCTCGCAACCGGCTTCCACTCAACCTCGCAAGATTCCCACTGTGGCTTAGCGTAAGCGAGCTTCGTCCCACTGTGCTGAGTCCTCCATTAAAGAGAAGTAGAAGCGCCACTCTCCTTCTCCTGTAGGCTGTCAGCCAGCACCTTTACCGATGCCCCCTCTGCCGCAGCCTTCGAAGGCTACTGTGAAAGAGGAGGATGCTCCCGACCCTTCGCCGGAGCATGACGATGTCCACGTCCCAGTATTCTCGGTCCTGGTGGCTGTCGACTTGACTTCAGACTCGGAGCATTTACCCTCGCCGTCTATTTATCCACCAGTCACATCGGCCCAGACTGGAGAAGCGGGTATACAAACCCAGCTTCCTCCAACTCTTACTGCTGCCGGCCCCAAGTTGGACTGTCCATCTCATCCGGATGCTACTCAGGCTCCTTCCCGTGATCAGCCTTGATATAGTGTGGCACACTCTCCAGGACACGGAGATAGAGGTAGATCCCTGCGTCATCGGGATTATAGTTACTGTGGAGCCCATGACCCCTCGTGGGTGAGGCTCGACTCACCTTTCTCTTCAGCTTCTTACATTGCTCGATACAGCCACAAGCACATCTGTAGAGAACAACCTGGTTCCTATTATTCTTACTTACCGGCCTATCGTGATCGATACCATCCTGACATCTGTCATTGGTCTCCCTACTGTCCATGGCATTCCCGCTCTCCATCGCACTCTTCTACGTCTCACTACCAACGCCCCTCCCAATACTGACACTCAAGGACCTGCTCTCGGTCATGTTCTCCATATTACCAGCGCTTTCCAGCCCACCACCGGTTCCATGACCGGTCACCTTGCCAAAGGCCAATCTCGCCACCTCCTTGGGTGACAGCAATGGTGTTTCAGCCTCCGCAGGAAACTCACCCTGTGTCTATGCTACCAACTTCTCTAACAGCGTCGGTACCGACACAATCTGTCATTGCCCCGATCCCAGCCGTTCTTCCAATGTCCTCGGCACTGATGTCGGTAATAGCATCGATATTGCCTCCAGTACCGGCTACAATACCGGCCCCAATCGCGTTCCCGGTATCCGCTACTGCTCCGCCGGCTATTCGCTCTGCGCCGGTACTGGATCGACCCCGATCACATCGGTCTCCATCTCAGCCCTCTGCCTCTTATGATTCCGACAGTGATTCGGCGGATTCCACGCCTGACTCCCGTACCTCTCCACAGTTGGCCTTTGGGGACCCAACCCCTGATTTGGCTCCTAAGGATGTCAAGCAATTTTCAGACATCCTGGTCAGGATGGCCAACACTATCGGCCTGGACATTTCTGGACCCGCTTTGATGGTATGGGACCCGGTGTTCCATTATGTCGACACTCAACCTCCTTCCACAACTTCAATTCTATTCCTCCCTATGTTGCAGGCAGTGTTGAAACATCCCTGAGCCCAGCCTGCTTCGCTCCAGCTGATCCCTCACCGCCTGGAGCATCTCTACCGGACCCAGAAGAAGGATGACGACTTTTTATTTAAACACCCCATGCTGAACTTGATAGCTGTCAAGTCCTCTCAAACAAAGGGAGGCAAGAGGGCTCACACGACACCTCCAGACCATGAGGGTCACCGTTCGGACACCTTTGGTTGTCGCTTCTACTCTGCTTCCTCGCTGATTGCTAGGATCTCAAACACTCAGGTTTGCCTGGCTGCCTATCAGAGGAACATCTGGGACAGGTTCTTTCCTTTGCTCTCACCTGCTGGATGACCATAGGACTAATGCCATCCAGTTCTACAATGAGTCAGTGGCTCTATCTAACCAGCAGATCCTGTCCTCTCGACATGCTGTCGAGGGTGCAGCGCGAGTGATGGTGGGGGCTGTCACCCTTCACCATTTTGTGTGGCTTCGCTCCACTGGGCTTGCAGAAGACAACAGGAAGAGGATCAAGGACCTGCCCTTTCATGGCCAAGGGCTCTTCCATGCAACCATGGATGAGGCCATGGACCACCTAGTTGAAGGCTCGCTTCATGGCTAAGAAGATGGGTCTCCATCTCACTCCTCAGTCTAGGAGACCATCTTTGTCATGCTCCTTATGGAGGCACTCTGCCTATTCTTATAGGTCACACTCCCCTCACTGTGCATCTGTTCAGACTCCTCTTCCAGCTTCATCCCGACGCTTCTTCACACAGCGCCAACCATCCTCCAAGAAGTTCTCCTCTACCACTAAGTCCCACTTTTGACTTCCCTTGCAGGTCGCCACCTCTACCGTTGTTCTATCTGCCCATCCGTCTCTCCAGAACCCCTGGTCTGGCTTGCCATTTCAACATCTGGCGCAAGATCACTTTGGATTCCTGGGTTCTTTCCATCGTCCGTCTTGGTTACGCCATCGAGTTTCAAAGTATTCCACCTCTAGGCGTCTTCTACCCCACCCCTGCCAGTCCAGCCCTCCTCAAGGAGATCAAGTCCCTCCTCCTCAAAGGGGCCATAGAACAGGTGCCGCCCTCAGCCAGTTCCACTGGCTTCTTCTCCCGGTACTTCACCATGCCCAAATCAGACGGCACTCTCTGACCTATCCTGGACCTCAGAGGGGTGAATCCTATACCCTCCCTTGGAAATTCAAGATGGTCACTCTCTCTTCCATCCTGCCTTTCCTGCGGTGTTGGGACTGGTTCGCGTCTATCGACCTACAAGACGCCTACTTCCATATCACAATTTGGCCCCAATACAGGAGGTACCTCCAGTTTGCAGTCAACAGCATCTGCTACCAATACAAGGTCCTGCCGTTCGGCTTGTCCACCACCCCCAGGGTCTTCACCAAATGCCTAGCCCCTGTGGTATCTCACCTCCACATGAAACGTGTTATGGTGTTTCCCTATCTGGACGACTGGTTACTGGTGGCTCCCTGCAAGCAAAAGTTATACAAGGACATTCACCTCACCCTCTCTCTCTCCTCTCAGATCTCAGCCTCAGGGTGAATCCCAAGAAGTCCCACTTGGAGCCTTCACACACCCTGGACTTCACTGGGGCCACCCTGGACTCTACTTCCACCAGGGCTTTCCTGCTGGTGAAGCATGCTTGGACACTGTGCCAGGCCACCATTGCCATCCTGCGTGCCCCGTCCATTTCTGCCCAAAGGATTCAACAGCTCTTGGGCTACATGGCAGCCATGATGGCAGTCACCTATTTGTCCTGCTTCTGTGCTCACCCTCTACAGCATTGGTTTCTCTGGACTTTCAACCCTCTTGATGACCAGTGTCGCCTTCTGCGGGTTCCCCACCCGGTCAGAGAGTCTGTCTGCTGGTGGCTGTCTCCATGCCACCTACTATCAGGAATGCCATTTGTCGAACCCTGCCCGACACTAATTATCATGACCAACGCCTCCCTGCTCGGCTGGGGAGCCCACTGAGGCCATTTCACCATGCAGGGACACTGGGTGGACCTGGAGACGCATCTTCATATCAACACGTTGGAGCTCCTAGCTATCCTGAAAGCCCTGCAGGCCTTCTGGAACCTGATCATCGGACAGACAGTCCAGACCCTGTCAGACAATACGACAGCTGTCTGTTACATGAACAGGCAACGATGCACCTACTCCTCCACTCTGCTCCACCTGGCTCTGTGCCTCTGGGACTGGTGTGTCTCGGCATGTGCACCCCATGGTGGTTCACTTAGTGGGACGGGACAATGTGATGATGGACACACTGAGCAGGGACATGGCGTGTCACCACAAATTGTCCCTCTCGGATGCCGCTTTCCAGCAGATAGTGTCCTGTTTGGGCACTCCATCCGTCAATCTCTTTGTGAGCGATCAGAACAAGAAGTGTCCCTGTTATTGCTCAAGAGTTGGTCTGGGCCCTGGCTCTCTCGGCAACGCATTCCAATTCCCTTGGGACAGGGAGTTTCTTTACATCTTTCCTCCATTTCCACTCCTGGGCAGAGTGGTAGCCAAGCTCCTGTTGGACAAGGCAAATGCCATCCTCGTAGCCCCGTACTGGCCGAGGCAGCACTGGTTCGGTCCCCTCCTCACCGCCACTTGGGGCCACAAAATGCGACTACATTGCACACCAGACCTCCTCTCCCATTCGGACGGTCGCGTGCTTCATCCAGACCTTCCTCTCCTGCATCTCCACGCTTGGAGGATAACCTTCTAGACTCTCCTGCCATCCAAGCTGTCCTCCAGGAAGGAGTCCACTCATAGATCGCACGAGTACAAGTGGCAGAAATTCATTGCTTTCGCAGATACCCGAAGTGAGGCATCCTTTCCGGCTTCATTGTCAGTGGTGCTGCATTTCCTGTTGCAGCTGAAGGAACAGGGCCTCTCCTTCTTCTCTCTGAATGTCTACCTCTTGGCCATCATAGCCTACCAGCCACATGGTACTCCTTCTGCAGCCCTCTTTCAGAATGCTACTGTCAAGCAATCCCTTAAAGGGCTTCAACACCTCTACCGTCCTGTCTCCCTGCCAATCCCGCTTTGGTTGTTGTTGCTTGTTCTCTCTCAGCTTATGCGCCATCCTTTCAAACTGATGGCCACATCTGATGACCATCTCCTTACCATAAAGACTGCCTTTCTGGTCGCTGTCACTTCGGCCAGGCGGGCAGGAGAATTCACTGCGCTACGATCCGATGAACCCTTCCTGGTGTTCCTTCGAGACAAAGTGATTTTGCGTCCAGATCTGTCCTTTCTTCCCAAGGTCGACTCTGACTTCCATCTGAATCATGACATTATCTTACCTACCTTCTATCCTGATTCAGCTTCACCTCTCAAGTGCTCACTCCATTTGCTTGAAGTGCGTTGGGCTCTAGCCTTCTACCTACAACAGACATTGACCTTCCGACAGACTCCACACCTTTTCATCTGTTATGGTGGGTCACAAGGTGTCCACTCAGTGGTTCTCCAAGTGGGTTGTCCAGACAATTCACCTAGCCTATGAACTTGCGGGACAATCCCTGCCAACCCCTCCACTCCATGCCCACTCCACGAGGGCCATGGCTTCGTCAGCAGCTCTTCTCTGTGGGGTTGATCTGCAAGAGCTTTGTTGTGTGGCTACCTGGTCGTGGCCCTCAACTTTCGTCCGCCACTACTGCCTTGACTGCCGGGCCTGGCATGATGCTCGCTTTGGTCGTGCGGTGCTGTCTTCGATCCTGTAGGACCTGACCCGCCGTCCAACGGTAAGCTAGTCAATCTTCCATTGTGTGAGGCACAGAGACCATGAAGAAGAAGAACAGGTTGCTTACCTGTAACTGTGGTTCTTTGAGTGGTCATCTGTGCCCTCACACACACACACCCAGCCTCCCCTCTTTCAGGTCCTTGCCTCAGCAGACTTCGAAATTGAGGAGAGACCATTAGCTTGGCGGGACTGAGCATGCTTAGTACCGGATGGGGGAGAGGTTCCCACCAAGCAGCTCAGCTCTGGAACTTTCTGAAAAGCTACTGCACATGCACGAAGATTCCCATTGTGTGACGGCACAGATGACCACTCGAAGAACCACAGTTACAGGTAAGCAACCTGTTCTTCTCAAAACCTCCTGGCCATCTGAGAAGACTAAGCCCCCAAGGCCAGAGCTGACATTTGACTAACTTGCAAGGCTCTGAAGAAAGTGGTCAGTGCCACCACATGGAAAAGAACAGCGTCATAATCTGAACTACAAATTACCAACCAGACACTCTTCAGTCCTTTCAGAATTTCTGGCAATAGAGGCTCATGCTGGTCAGCCACCTGGCCCCTTTCCCTAGTCCGCCGCCCAAGAGCCTTTGCACTCTAAAGTCACAAGTGGGATCCTCATACCTCTGCACCTTACCAGCAAGTGCCAAAGCCAATAATTCCCTGTTCCTAATGGACTGTGGAGTTACCTCTTAAGAAAACAAAATACTGTGGTATGTGGTGTACCGGAATAACCTGATCCACACTTAGCCATTTACCCATCCTAAAATTCTTGAACTCCTTCTCTGCCTTCTGATAGCTGCTCTTAGTACAAGGGGTTAGGGATAAACCAATGGCTCTGAGAATGTCACCCCTCCAAGGCTCTACAGGTATTGGGCATCGGAACAAGACAGGAGTTTGTGTCCAGGGTGAGCTTCCCGAAGCACTCCTTGTGTTGTTGGGAAAGAGTGTCCATAATCCACACCAGCCATGTGGAATCCTGTAAACAAGATATTATCATGGAAACATTGCAGAACAAAAACACTAACCAGGCATATAATCCTAGGTGACCTTGAAGCCATAGAATTGATAGTGTGGACCACAGCCATATTTCACACTAGAAATGGACAGAGAAATTAGCCATGTCCTTCACCCAAATCTGAACTGTCACAACTATTGGGGGGACAAAATCTCAGGTCTGTCAACAAGCCAGTCCCGGTCCACTCCTCAGACCAAGCCTGAGCACATCAAAATGACCTTTAAAATAAATACCAAAACCTATAGAACCTGTTGCATCTGAGGGTGCTTTCTACGCATCCCAAATACACAGCTCATCCCTCCACAAGGAAATTCCACTGAAGGATGACAGAAACTGTTACCAAACTTTCAGATCCCCTACAATACCACTTGTCAACCAAATCATATGGTGAGGCTTAAACACTCCCTAACAGCTACAGAGACACCTCAAAAAGGCTCTACCAGGAGCTACCATCCTACAAGTTCTTGAAATTCACAAAGGGTGGCCTTCCTAAGATTAAGAAAATCAGACACTCTTCTCCCTAGATCCCCCAACTTCTCCCGCGGAAGTCTACAATGCTGCTGTATAGTATCAGTTTCATACCCAAGAAAACAAAAGAAGTACTAAAACCTTCCCTTCAGTCAGGGAATAAAATTTGCTCATTAAGATTGAACCCACTGAAAAAAAAATCATCAAGATAATGAACTACCCCTGTCAAACCCAACCTAAGCCTAAGCACCCACTCCAGAAAAGTGCTAAACTTCTTGAAGTCTGAACAGAACATCAAGCACCCCATAGGCAGAACTCAGTCCATATAACATACACCCTCAAATGAAAAATCAAACGATTCCAAATCCTCAGGATGCATTGGAAGAAGTCAAAATGCCAACTTGATGTCACATTTTGCTAATTCTGCAGGACTCCATTCCTGCACACCCCACGTATGGCTGCATCAAAGGACATGTAATGCACCGTGCACAGCTCCACAGGAATGGTGTTGCTAACCAACTCGCTTTTCAGGTAAGACAAATGGTGAATAAGCTGATATTTATCAGATGCCTTCTTAGGAACCACTCCTAAAGCTTGGTACCCTCAAATTACCCACAAGAGGTGATAAAAGTGGCCAACTAACCTACCTGCAGTAACCTTCATCCCAATCTTATCCCTAACTTATCTTTCCAGACCAACTACAGAACCCAGGTTCTTTGCAAAGTATGGTTTCCAAATATTCTGAAATGAAATCTGCAAACCTTCCTTAAAGCCATTCTTCAGATAATGTGCTGCTTTCCTGTCTGGATAGAAGTGTAACAACTTGAGCCTGGCCAACTTAATTGGACTAGAACACTTTGAAGGTGCACTGGGACCTCCGGATCCCTGCTTACCTGCCTGCTGCTGCCTGGAACCCCCTGCATCCTTTTCCCTTCAGGCAGTTCCAAAAGGAATGCATTCTGCTGCAGACTGAGCACTTGTGCTGGAATTTGCATGGATGCCAGTTGCAAGAACTCTGTACCCCAGTCTCCTACCACAGCTTATTTTGTGTGGTAGTCCCCATCTGACTCTTCAAGTTTGTCCCACCCTGGTCTTTTTGCACCATATGTTCACTATGGGTCCTTTCACCCTGAATTGGCCATACTGGGACTATGAGGTTGATCCACAAATGTGAGTGCACCTTATCCCACCTCATTGCAGGATTTGTTGCCAAATCCAGAAGGCATTGTCATATAACAACCAGACAGGCTTGCAAAATCAACATAAGCCCTGTGAATTATATGCATGTAATGGATGAGCAGGTATGCTCTCTAGGGCTGCATCTAGGTGATGATACTGTCATAAATAAAAAACTCTAAAAGCCAATTACACCAAGTCCTCTCCACCTTCTACTCCTAACCTTATCCCTTTCCTTCTCATCTAGATTCTCCCATTCTTCTCTGTTTCCCTAAAGAGCAGAGCAAAGACATCAACATACTCTGCTTGCAAAATCTTCTTGATCATGGCCCGAGATAAATGATCACCTAACATCATGATGGAGTCTCTAAAAGGGAACAGACCCATAAGCAACTCCACTATACATTCCAGTGAAAGACTGTTGTACAGTTCCTTCCACTCCAGCCATCTACTGCTGCACTGAGGGGTCAGGATATTCTATTGGGGGCCCATAATAGACAGGGGGCCATGCATAGGGCCCAGAGAATAATCTTTTGCAACAGTAGGCCTAGCATACGTTATCCATGCCTTCACTAGCAACACCAGAATGCCCTACCAGCTTACTCCATACCCCCCAAGGCCAACTTCACATACTTAATGTGCCAATAGCCTTTATGTCATTAGAACATGTGTTCCTGTCATTAGGCTCACCTAGAGACACCTGCTCTGACTCTTGCACCCCACACCTGCTCCTTCTAATGATGCTGCACCTTTTTCTTACACCACTACAGCAACATCACCAGTGTGGAACTTCTTCTCTAACACATCTTAACAAGATAGAACCATCCAATTAAAAGTGTTCCTACAGTCCTTTGTGGACCTCACTACCCACTTGGGCTGTGACCTATGCCTCTTTCAGTTTTGCCAGAATAGCCACCCTCTCCCCTTCATCATGTGAAGATCCAGGGGATATTGGAGGCAGCTGCTTAGCAGACAGTTTTCTAGCAGGGGCCTTACCCTTGGTTGCACCTTTCTCTTTCTTAGAAGCTACAACACTTTCTAGTCCAACAATCAGAAAATCACACTTGCCACCTACTGACGGTGTAGCAGGGAAGGCCCTATGGAACTACTGGCTAAACACCACCAAAATCCCTAAAGGCCAATTAATAAGGGCCCACCAGATCTAACCAGCAGTAGCACCTCAAATGTCCAAAGAAAGCCGAATGAAGATTGATAAGACACTGGGCAAGCAACTGAAGCTGGAGAAAAATGCACGCTCCCCACAAATACCAAACAATAGCCCGAATGGGGCTTGATCTCCTGCTGGTAGACAAATACTACCAAGGCCTATTGCCTCCCTCCAAGAAGGCCTCCCAACCACTAAACCAGGCCACCATGGCCTATCAAAATCACAGTGCCCTAACAGAACCTCAGAGACAAACACAAAACTGATTGTGGGCCAAATAACTTCAATCAAGGCTCACCAAACTACCCAATACCACCATGGTCAATACCAACCACAAAGGCTCTCCAAAGGTGCAGCAAGGCCTATTATGCTGCCAGCCTGTTGCCATTATAACCCAAGAAAGAATTGCTTGGTAAAACAGGGAAATCTCTCTTAAGAATTGGCAATGACCTATGAGGTCCAATAACCACCAAAATGAGGCCTAATCCTGGCCTGTTTCCCCCGATCCTGACCCACATGACGAGCATACTGGCCCAGTTCCCCTGGCAGGTGACACCTCTGACCGATCTGCAATAGCAGGCCCACAGCTCCATCCTCTAACATGTGACAGACAAGCACTAATGAGTGAAGGCTAACCCTGTGTGGAAAGGGTCTGTCCAGCCAGAAATCCCTCACATGCAGTCAGAGCAGCAAGCAGACCACATAAGGACGAATGTAACCCACCCTGAAAAGCATCAAAAAACAGTGCGTGTGAAATTCAAAACCCACATCAGAAGAAAGCCCAATCAGGCCTAGTGAGAGGTCACAATGACAAAACCAAACTAAATAATAAGAAAGAGGGAGCCCAGTGAAGCCAAGAACACTCTCAAACCATTTGGTTGCCTTCATCACTCCACTTGCCAGACTGTGTGTGCCCATCCCTCAAAACTGCCACTTACATTGATGCTGATTGCAGAGACATAAAAAATGGTGCAGTTGTGCCCAGGCCACAACTGCAACAGCAGAACTCATAAAATCATGACAATCTCTCTCGCCCGTGAAGAACCCCCAGAAAAAGTACACCAGCCCACCTCCCTAAATTCCAACAAGGCCACAAGCACTGGGCCTTCACAATCAATGAAAGGAAAACGGAGGGCAAAGACTACCCACAAGAGCAAATATTGAAGCCCACACCCCAATGCAGCCATGCACAAACAACACAAAACAAACAGACAATCCCATGCAAATCAATAAGATAACAATGAGGTAACAATCAATAAGGTAACAGTAATCAATGGTATTCCAAAGGAGAGAAACAGATTTCCCAGAGCAATGTGGCTAACTAGCAGCCCCAATCCGCCCTGCAAGCTCTTCATCCAAACCATGAAATCAGTATAATAGACATCTTCTTGGCTTTTGCACTGCAGAGACCCAAAGGGGACACATGAAGGGATAAGCAGGCCTTAAGCATCCTTCAGCTGGTGCCCCCATCACGTGATGCATTCCAGCCCCTGGCACCAAGCACAAGGGATCCTGGTCTCTTCCAAGGTGGGCACCAAATTACTACCCTTCCCCACAGTGCCAATTGCTGTGTGGGTCCATACTCTTAGTTAGATCAAAAGTACATGTCCATGCTCAAATATTCAAAAACTGATAGAGCTGATTCTCTGTTCCTTTCCACCCCAGGTTGGCAGTGTAGGAGAAACAAATAACATAAGGATGAATGGAACAGGCAAGTAGATTACTATGAACATTTGTCTGAAAGAATAGCCTGAAACTTTTTATTGGGTTAGGAGTGTTATTTTTCTGAGAACTGAATGTAAATTTGTTGGGCCCAACTCAAGATAGTTAATAATGCTGGCAGTTATTTATTTAAATATTTCTGGTCCCTGTCCTCACAAGGTAGAGATCAAAAAACAAGTATAGAAAATGATAGTGTAATACTATATTAAATTCCAAAATACAAAAGGACAAAGAATATATTGAAGTATAAGTTAGCCAATGTAAAAAATATTTCCAGAGTAACAGCAATTTAACAAGTTTTAGCAATTTAGCAAATGCTACGAAGGAAGAAGTGGGGGTGGTATGACTCAGGGCTGCGCATGAATCACAAAGCTTTCTTGAACTCCTCCCAATGGCAAAATCATTCCTCTTTACTTGATTTTGGCCATGTTGACATTCATCTGTTGCAGACTTTGTGAAATGAAAAATGGAAAACTAATCTCTCAGGGGCTGTGCATATCATTTGGATATTTCTTGCACAAAGCAGAACTTGACCAGGCTTGTCCGTCCAAGGATGATGACATCCAATTGTTTGTTCATTGCCCACTGAAGACAGCTTGCTTGCTTGCTTCTTTCTTTCTTGAAATGTCATAGTTTCCACATCATCAGCAAATGCTTGGGTGTGTGTGTATTATGTTTGGAGACAAAGAGGATTTGGAGCTTTGTGAGTTGAGAGTTATTGTGGTACTGTTATATTTGCTGGACTTGAGCTCTCCAAGACTTTAAGATAATGGTTGGCTGTGCTCTCTAAGGCTGTCTGGACTGAAGACACTCATAGCTATTATTAAATGGCCATTTCCTTTTGTATGTAATCAAGCCTCTCCTAACTATCAAAACAAGAGTTTCTGGCTTCACTCTTCTGATTAGACAGAACTAAATTTGTTACACACTTCATCTGCTGATTACAGATCTGTAACTTGATCTTCTATTCAGTTTAAATGTCCCAGTCGAGGGTATTTCAAGGGGTCTGGTGAAAGGGTACTAAGGGCTGTCAACTGAGCAAGGAGCCAGCATTCAAACTTCATTTCAGATATTATAAAATGCTTTTCAGCAAACATCTATGGTCAATTTTGAGAGAACCTAGAAATTAATTCCAATTATCTACATGCTCCAATTATGTCTTTATATTATGTTTTGTGGGAAGCAAGCCTTATGTGTGAGAGCGCCCTCTTGTTTTTAACTGAGGCAAGATTTTGTAATCCGATCAACAGGCCTTTGAAAGGTATGCAGCATCTGAGGAAGTAACCTAGACACATAATGTCAGTAGCTAGATTCCCTATCAGTTTGTCTAGTCAATTTGTAAAGCCATCAATACCTGGCTATCACATTGCTTACCAGTAATTTCAGATCTATTATGCACAAATTTTATAATAGAAACAGGTCTTGATCTTTGAGGAATTCCATAGTTTACAATGGAATGCTGTAGCCTCCACATCATTTTTTTTGCAAGAATTGTCATTTCCCCCTACCTTCTGCTTCTTTAACCTCTCCTCTTATTCCAGTTTGTGCAGGACTCTTTGAGGAACTCTGTCAGAACCTTCTGGAGTGTTTGGAGATGTTGACTATTGGATGTATCAGTTGGATAGGCCAGACACTTGTGTGTAGAGGAACAAAACTTGGGATTTAAAGAACAAAAGACTCCATAACTATTAAAAAAAAATTGGCATGAGTTTTCAGAAATAACCAAAATAGTGGGAATGTAGTTAACAGAACTGTGAAGCTCTTGCATATTTTATTTCTTTTGTTTCTGCAAAGATGGGAAGTCTAGATAACAGCGAAGGGAAACAGCTAGGAAGTGTTACGTACATTGACATTGCAACAAATAATTAGGTTACAGTAGGGGTAGACAAGTTCATCCACAGGCTACCACTCTGCACAGCACTGTGTACCATCCAAATCTGGCAGCATAATATCTACTAGAAATGGATTTTTCACATTTTGCAAAATTGTTCTTTTGTTCGAAATCAGGGTGCACAGAAGTGCATGCCTTCTTTTCAAGGGCAATTGCTCTTCCTACAGGCTTCAAAGAGTATAGTTGTTACCATGCTGTACGCCCTCACTCTGTAGTACAGTACAATTGGTGAGAAATATTCTTCAATTGGTAAGAGATATAATTTCAATAAATATAAATCTTACATTTATGTGGAAAGAAAAGGATTCTGGCTAGAAGCTTTGAAGCTAAGACAAAGGACCTCAGCATGACCTGGTCATGAGTTCAGGAAGATCAGTTTAAGAGTCTGACCTGGTGGGTTCAGATGGTCCTTTAAAGTACCCAAACCTAGGAAACAATAGCAAACAAAGCTGCTAGAAGGAGCATCCAAAAGCCCAACATCTGGTTACCTCTTCCCATGGAAACCGTCCTTTTATTACCTTAGCTTTCCAGTCAATAAGAGGCTATCGTGATTTCCCTCAATGCTTTGTCACTTGTGGCAAATACAATGCGAATCTTTCAAATCCCTTTTGCTGGCTCTGCCAGAGAACAATTAACATGTTCCCCTTCAAGGCAGAAAAAGGGTATTTGAATCCTAATACCAGGCTTGACTGTTTGCTAGCATTTTGGACACACAGATTCCTGTTCATTGTACTGCCCTCAGTCTGAGATATCTTACCTTGATTCTCTTCTGCTTCAGCAATGGTAATTGTTGCCCTCTTCATCCCAAAATCTCCTTGCTATCTAACCTTTCTCTCTGGTAGCCTTATGTGGTTCATGAGACTGCTTGATTGCTTATGTGTGTGTGTGAATTCCCTGCAATAAAGACATTCTTTTGACTCTCAACTGGTGTCCCACAGTTAGTAATGGTATACACAGGTGAAAAGGTCCCGTGGTTACCCCCCGCCCCTTCAGGCCTCTTTTGGGCTATAATTTCCCATCTTCCTAAGGAGATGCTGGCACTGCTGGTGGACCTCAAAGTACTCCACCTTTTGGAGTAATACAGTTGCCTTATTAAAATAGTTCTTTTCCTTGTGTTGCCCAAGTTAGCAGCAGCAGGTTCTGGGAACCATGTTTTGACTGCTCAGAAAGAGAAGTCTAGAGGATCCACTTTGTAACTTTGTTTATCTTCGGCAAGTCACTTTCCTTTGTCCATAATGTTTTAAACAGTGGTGGTGCATGAGAGCAACACCCATCCACTCAATACAGAGTAGAACAGGGTGCACTTTTGGACTATGGAAACTTAGCTGTCATGGTCATGGCTGATAAGAGAACTTCCATGGGTCCAGTTGGTGAGATACATGAGGAGATGTGGGTGGAAACAAGAAATGGTCTGGCTTTGAGAAGCTTGGTAGGATCTGGTAGAGCTGCAGCACCTTCAGTTTTTGAAGGCAGTAGATGCTCCTTCTTCAGATATATTGCAATTTTTATCTGGGCCAACAGTGGAAGTTGAGCAGCCCATATACATTTGATTGCAGTTCCTAGTATTACATTCCATTGGGTATTCTGGCTACGGTTTTTGTGCAAGATCTGTCACTAATGGGAGATATGATTTCCTGCAATGATGATGGCAAGTAGAACTGGAAGTGTATTAAACCATCTTTTGGTGGGAGTATGGGGAGAGAAGGGAAGAAATATAAAATCCCATGAGTTTAGACACTGCCACCTGTACACAGTGTGCTAATCCTGCAGTATCACTGTGCCATTTGGACTAGCAAGAATCAGCACATTCTCCACACAAAAGAGCATGACTGAAAACCAGAAAAACAGTGTGTCTCAAAGTTTTGTGTCTACCAATGTGCCAGTCCGCTTATGGACAATAAGTCTCATTTAAACTTAGTGAAATTTTGTAAAGGAGTTTGGTCATTTAAAAGGCACTGATTTTCCCAGAAAAAATACTGGAGGCTTGACGATAAGAGGCTGAGTTTCAGGAGATAGTTAAAAATATTAATTTTCTGCTTATTTGGGAACACAGGAATGGGGGAAAGGAGCAACCCAGTGATTTTGCGTTTGTACCCATAAACATGTCGTCTAGCCAAGTGTACTAAAATCCAGTGGTCTGTTATGATCCTGAACAATATCCATTACTTTGGAAGAGGAAGCAGGTTATACATGTTTGTAATATCCCATTCTTCATGACATACAGCTCAGACTAGCTATCACAGAGATGGCACAGAGATAACATTAAACAGAATTGTAGAATTGCAAATACATAGTGAAATAGTACAGTTTTGCATACATCAACAAAAATATATAAGCAGTAAAGCACTTAAAATATCATTCAGTTGCATTTGTTTTAACTTTTGTAAGCTGCCTTTGGTCTTAATATGGAGAAATGGGTGGGATATAAATTAAGAACAGCTTCAGTAATAATATACCCCAGTCCAAAAGGCTTGCACAAATAAATTATTTTTCATTTGTCTCCTAGATAGCAGCATTAGAGGGACAATCAGATCTCTGTCAAGTCAGAGTTCCATACCTGCGGTTCTGCTCTTAAAAAGCTGCCTGTCACTTGTACTAGATTCACAGGTCATGATTATCAAGAGTACCATAAGCAAAGCCTCCCTAGTCAACCTTAACCCTGGATTGATCAGTACTAGGTAAGGTTCAAGTACTTGGACCGTAACCCATTTATGACCCTTAGCAATGCTTGTATTGACACCTCGAATTAGGCCCAGGAGCCCATTGACAGCCAGTGCTGAGATTTCAGAACTAGTGTAATATACATCATATATGACCTGTAGTATTTTCTCCTTTAGCATTGACTACTGTCAGCTCAGTCTTCACTGCATTTCCATTTGGTCTGACTCAGTCAAAGCAGTGATACAAATAATCCAGCATGTCTCTGTATTTGGAGCTTGGGTGAGAGATAACTGTCTGTGGCTTAATTGAGGCGAGAGTGAGATAACGTTAGTGTGCCGGAAGAATCCGCCAGAAGAGGTAAAGAGCAAAATTCACATTGGCAGCTCAGATAGAGCAAAATGCACAAAGCCTTGGAATGGATTGTTCATATTCTTAGCAGCAGGGGGTGTTCACATCATTATCCTTCTAGACCACCTCTTTCCTCACAGGGCATTTATTTCTGTCAGCAGAGAAATGCATTTCAAACCTCCCCAAACAAATGCATCCCCACACTGTGAAATCCTGTAACACTTGCTGATGTGAGTTCTCTTAAGGCTATATTATTATGAAAGGTATCAATCTTGAAAAGGTGGAAGAGTTTGAAAACTCATTTTAGTCCATTTTCTTTTTTTACTATGCCAGGAAATGAGTGAGAGAATTTAAAAGATGAAAATGGCAATTTCTGCCTCGCATACTTCATTCAGTCTGTTTAATAGAGGGATTAAGTGATAAGGTCTGTTTTCTGCTTTTCTGTCTAATTCACGATTAATATACAATGCAGTCTCTAAGGGGGTTAAGTTATAAAAATTAAAATTTTAAATTAATACA
Source organism: Ctenosaura bakeri (assembly GCA_948474755.1). Taxonomy (NCBI): domain Eukaryota; kingdom Metazoa; phylum Chordata; class Lepidosauria; order Squamata; family Iguanidae; genus Ctenosaura; species Ctenosaura bakeri. The sequence continues at coordinate 432,798 of CAOLHI010001485.1, read as the reverse complement.
TGATTCAAAATAAGATTATTGGGTTTAATGAAGCCAGTCCCTACTCTTTTTGTGGATAAAAAGCATATTCTTAAGGGGTCTGTTCCAGGATCTACGGTGAGTTTCACAGTTAGCTACAGCTGGTGGGTAGATCTTGGGGATCTATGTTGTTTTCCCTTAGAACCCTGAAATCCATCCACAGGAGACAGCATCACTATGGTTTGATGCTCACAGTCCTTCCATACAAATGTATTCCTGGTTACCTTCAGCTTTGTTTATTTATTTCTTAGAATTCAATAATAGGTATAAAAGAGGAATTTTGGTTCTATTATTCTTCAACCAGCCAATAGAATGAATCAGAAGCTCTAGCTGACCACCCAAAAATCACCAAGAGAGCCTAATTTACCATGTTCTCACTTCAGGGTACAATGGGCTTCTGAGTGGATATGCATGGAATTGAGCTGTGTTTTATATGCTTAATTGGAACATGTCCAAATAGGTAACAATTAAGTCTGGTCCTACTTAGTCTACTGCTCAGCCCCATCCCTTTCAAACTACAATTTTATCCCAGACTGAAAAATGTTCCCTATTCCTTTTCCACAGCTGAAGAGTTATGACCTGGCAACTACAGTACTCTTAGATTTTTAAAATTTGCCAGATATGGAGGAATAAGAACCAGTGTGGGTGTGATCTGTATCTTTAGTTTTGGTTTTATTGATAATGCAAAGACTCATAATAGTAGACATATAGTCCAGGTGCTATTGCAGAAACTCATACAGCTAGAAAGATATACTTAATAAAATAATCTGAAATATATTTGCTGATAGAACTACAGTTTCAAGCATTTCAAGAAACATTGCAGAAGGAAATTCCAGTATTTTCAAAAGCTGCGGTGAAAATTAATGATTGATTGATTGATTGATTGATTGCCTTCATATCCTGCCTTTCTCCTACGAGACAAACTGCATTCATAGGTGTATGTAATATATTTCTATAATAATAGAAAGAGAACTGCTTTGCTGGGTTAGGTCAAAGATCAGTATAATCCAGATTTCCATCAGATGTTCTCTGGAAATTTTACAGATATAGGACACAATGATGCTCGTCATCTATGCTGGTTATTATCCACATCTAACCATGAGAGCCATATACTACTTGTAATATTGGGATCACATACTGCTATTCTAGTTACTAACTAATGAGAAAGGTGTAACTTGCATAAATTCATCTGATTTTGATTTAATATATGATCTTTTAAATGAGCAGAATCTAGTTTTTTGGATGACCCTTGATGGCAAGTCACCTTAAGCATCCTGTTTGGGATGAAGTTCAGGCATGAAATACAGGAAAAGGGTAACACCTCTCTTACAGTTCCTCATGTTATTAAATTTCAGTACTATCACTGGATGCAAGAGCGATATGACCTCAGAATGTGCCTTCAAAGTTTTTAAGAAGAGGAAATTAGATTTGAATTTCAGACTTTTTGAGTAGAGTACATGTATTTTAACCTGATCATACTTAACAGACCTCTCGACCCTGTTCATGTCCTTGGGCCATGAATGTGAGTCGTTTGCAGTTATCAGCTCACATTTAAAGAATTTCCTGCCCAACCCATATTTGGCTTACAATATTACCACTAAGTAGCTCCCTGTCTCTCTAGCAAACAATGTGAAGCGGTGGACAGTGATTTGAATAACTGTGAGACAGTGAATTCTAAAAAGAGAAGGGCATCTGGAAGTTTTCCTGTTTATGAGAGCTGACAAGTTATCAGCACCCACACTTTTAACAGTATAAGCATTAGCAGTGATAATATCTCCCTGCTGTGAAAAGTGTCTGCTTATTTCTGCAGCTTAAGCTGTTGTTAAAGATGCAAAAGGAGACCTCTGCTATCTGTTTCTGGCTAGTTGGCAACTTCATGTAGGGATTTTAATGATGTTTGCAGCACCAAGAATATTGTCAATACAGTATTTTTCTTGGCAAACACTAAAGAACACTCAGGCAGCCTGGAATCTTCAAATGAACTAGAAGTAAATAAAAAGAGCCTTTTTTTTTTTTTAATTGTGCTGGTCCATCATCATTGTCATCAATTAAGAAACATAGCTGGGCCATACCTTTATCAAGCCATTGAAAATGCTACAGAAAGGTGCAAGGTTTTGAGTACTCCAGAGGTCTAGAAAACAATCAGTCCAAACATTAGACCAGATGTTGTGATTATGAGAAATGCACTTATAATGAACCTCAGGATACAGACTGCATACTGAACATGTACCAGTGATTCAGTTTTCATTATCTGCCTTGGAACTTAGTCTAACTATGGACCCTGTGGCCACAAAATCCAACCCATGTTTTGGGTTCTTCTGTTTTCCCCCAGTCCATGACAGAGAGAAGGGGTATCAGTTGGGCTTATGGAATATTCAGGAGTAATTCACTGCATTTTTATTGGTCCTAATTAGCATTTCCTAAATGCAGATAAGGTATAGCCTAGTTTCCAAAGTGCAGTGTTGACAAAATCCATTAAAGGACAGAACTCTCTAAAGAGTTCAGTTTTAATCACTAAGTGTTAGTACTACCTTTGGGCTTTCAATACAGAGAGACAAATGAAGAAGTGGGACTGGAAGGATTCTTGCTGATTTAATCCACCTTTTATGTAGTGATGTTTGGATAGAGGGATGTGCCCCAGACATCCTTCCTCCTGAAGTGACTACTTTCCTCCATTGCTATCCAAATGGAAACTTCACAGCAGGACAAAGAAGAATATCCTTTTTTTATATTGGTCTAGCCAAGCCTGAAATATCTGCAAGAGATGTAACATTATTTTTGAATGCTTTTCCATTAATTAGTTCTTCTAGCAGTATTATTTTCTACCTAAAATGATAAACATGAGTGACACAGTTCTACGCACATTTACTGTGCTTAATCAGTCTTCTCTGAGTAAAATTTTATCTAACATATTACTATGTTACATAGATGTATTAGATGTATATGTAGTGTAGCAAGATATGTTTTTCATTGTGTCTGCTTGTCCAGTTTTGCATTGTTGGTCTTAGCTTTGCCTCAATGGCTATGGAAAGTAGAAGGTAGCTCAGGATATATTAACTGACCCTGCAATTTGCAGTAGATGTACAAAGTTTCTGAGTACTGTTTCAAAAGCCTGCCCTCATTTTGAAGCATTCTTACACATGGTGAAAAGAACAGTGAATTAATGTTAGTGTAAAGGACTTGTGAACTTGGTTTTAGTATGTGTGTGTGTGTGTGTGCCTTAAATTTGATAATCTGTCACCTTATGGTGACCCTATGAATTTCATGGGTTGTTGTTATACTGACCACAAATCCCTGGGCCAAACCTGTGTCCAGAGGGACCCCATTCTTTGAGATTCTTCTCTGTTCCTGTCAGTATTTTGCATCTGACTTTTGTTTGTGAATGGTGTGGCAAAGGTTGATACTGTATCTGTTTTAACTTAGTCAGTCTGACCAAATGTAACCAGACCATTTTTGGATAGAAAGGTGCAATATAAGTAAATTGATAGCAGTCCTGAAGCTTGGCAGGCAGCTTTGGTCAAGATTTGGCACAGTTATGACTGTGATAATATAAAGTATGTATTTTATATTATTATTGTTGTGTACCTTCAAGTTGTTCCCAACTGAGGGCAACCTTAGGCAACTTTATCACAGGGCTTTCTTGGAAAGATTTGTTCAAGAGGGTTTGCCTTTGCCCTCCTCTGAGGCTAAAACAGTATAGTGTAGCCTAGTTTCAGATAATATTCAGGAGCTTGTATGTCTCCTAATTTGGGGTTAGTTTGTGGAAAGTTTGGACTGACATCACAGCATATCTGGTAAATATCTAAATATCTGTAATTTTCTATTTAAATTACACTCTCAATATGTAAGGGCCGAAATGAATGAGCTTTAAGGTCATTTTGTCTGGAGACAAGAGTGGGTATTATTTTTCCACTTGCCAGGTTCACTCCAAGCTCTTGAAATCTGCAGGCATGGGCCATTTCCGCACTAGCCTGTTATAGCGCGATGATTCCACTTTCAGCATCCTCTGGAATCCTGGGGTTTGCAGTTCCGGGAGGGGCCGGCCGGCCCCTCCCGGAACTGCAAACCCCAGGATTCCAGAGGATGCTGAAAGTGGAATCATCGCGCTATAACAGGCTAGTGCGGAAATGGCCCAGGTCAAAGGATAGTGCGGAACGTTTTGCTTTTGAGCAAGCTTAACAGGGAGCACAGCGCAGTCTTCCTCAAATCGGAAAGAAAAGCAGCTCATCCAGAACAGGGAAGAGCAAAGTATCCCTCTCCGCCCGAACGTGTGATCGAATGGGGCACTTTTTCAAAGCCTCCGCACGTTCTCCTTCCTTTATCCGAAAGCGGGCGAGGCGGCGCTTCGGCTTTTTTGTCCTCGGGAGTGTCATCCGCGAAATTCCACGCGGTCCTGGCGAACGTCCTGAAGGCCATTTCCGCACGAGGCTGTTATAGCGCGATGATTCCACTTTCAACCTCCTCTGGAATCCTGGGGTTTGCAGTTTCGGGAGGGGCCGGCCGGCCCCTCCCGAAACTGCAAACCCCAGGATTCCAGAGGAGGTTGAAAGTGGAATCATCGCGCTATAACAGCCTAGTGCGGAAATGGCCTGAGACACCCTTCTGGAGTGGTGGGAACCCGCCGCGTCCCCTTCAAGTTGTTAATGTAGGCACGCCGCCTCTGGCTTTCCCCCACCGCGCTGTGACTGACACCATTGCTCGGGGAAGGAGAGGGCGGAGAGAAGGAGAAGGGCGGGTGGCTATCATGTGATGCGCCTTCCTGCTCCTTTAAACCAGCCACATGCAGCGCCACAATCACAGCTGCCGGCAGAGGGGGAGCCAGATCCGGGCTCGCCTGGGCAATCAGTGCTGAGGCTGCCGCCGCCGCCGCCTCCTCCTCCTCCTTCCCATCCGCCGCCGCTCCTCCAACTTTTGCAGCCCTCGTCGGAAGGTCGCCGCGAAGGCGAAACCTCTGCAAAAATGGCTGGGGCAATTATCGAGAACATGAGCACGAAAAAGCTGTGCATTGTTGGAGCGATCTTGCTGGTTTTCCAAGTCATCGCCTTTCTGGTGGGAGGTCTGATCGGTAAGCGTTCCAGCAGCAAACTTTCTCTCCTTCCTCCTCCTCCTCCTCCTCGGTGTTCCTCTTGGCTTCCTCTCGGCCTGCCTGGCTTCCCTCGTCCCCTGTTTGGATACTTGTTACTGTATCCCTGGCTGGCTTCGATGATCTAATTAGCCCGGCTATTGTAGTTAAGGAAACACCGCGCCACGGGCCTCTTTGTGCCCACTGCACTCTAGTGGCTGCAAGAAAAGAAACTCGCGGGGAGGAGGGGAGGGAAGAGGCGCGATAAAAGTTTGGAAGGGTTTTTTTTTTCCCCCCTCCTCTTTTCGTCTCGGTTCCAGAATCTGAGACTTGGGGGGAAAGGAACAGAAAGCCGAACCTTTTCAGCATGGCGACTTCGCGCAAGAAAGGTTGTGGTTGAAAAGTTGAGCTCTCCCCCCGCCACTCTTTTACCTCCCATTCCCTCCCTTCTTCTTTCTTCCTAGTTGAGTTGCGAGAAGAGACCCACTCTTCTCCCCCCAATAACAATAGGAACGGCTCCAGCCCACGAAAGGAATGTTTGTGTGCTTTGTGTCTCAATAGTGTTTTGCTTCTCTCTCTCTCTCTCTCTCTCTGGAGCACGGCTGGATTTTGCTTTGGCTGCCTCTCTTTAGGTTGCATTTCAGCTGGGAAGAATAGAAGGAGGGGAGAGGGAGGCATTCCACCCCTTCGGGCAGGGAGAAGAGTTGTGCTTTAAGTGCTTTAGACTTTTGAATTTAATATTCTTCACGCCTTCATTCTTTCCTCTCCAACATTTTAAATGGTTTTTAAAACTTGATATAGACTTGTCTCCTTATCTGAGAGTTTGCTGACCGTATCTTTTTAAACTGGGGTGGGATTTTTTCTTCTTCGTGATGCTGCCCCCACAACCCCCACTCGAGTAAAGTTATGCTGCCGGCGAGAACAAATGCAAAATAAGCAGTTTCCCTAATATTCTTTCATTCCTTGGAAACATCACTTGCAGAGATCCCAGGAAGAGGCTTCCTCTCTTTTCTCAGATGTGTGGAATTTGTAGATTACTGCCAGAACCTAGAAAAGTTCCTTTTTCGGATTGGAACTCTCACATTCCCCAAGCCAGCATGGCCACTGAACCACATAAGTAACTTTTCCTGGGTCCAGTTGCTGCACCATTTCCAGAGACGACTTCTGTTTTGTGCTCAGGCAGAACTTAAAAAAACCCCTCAAACCTGGTACAATACAGACTGTTTTGTCCTTTCCTTACTGGGTTCCCAGCCTTGAAGTTAATTAACTCCTTGCCTTAACTTGTTTGCCCTTCCTGTTTCAAGCTTCTGCAAGTTTTATCATCCCTCTGCTGTCCCAAAACTTGTACCTGTTGTTCTTAGTGTTCATCACCCTTGCTGCCACCTCACAAGCAAATGATGTGTCCCATGAGCTAGCTGTTTCTTTGTTTGACAAATGAACAGATCTGTACCTTGTTTTATTTATCAAGAAGCAGCACTTAAACTGCCGCTTATATTTACATACTGTTTCCAGTCTAAGGATTCACATGGAGAGAGGAAAAGGGATTTCCAGATAAATTTTGCATGGATTTCTTAAGGATCAACATTTTCAGAACATGGTAGAATAGGTGTGGGAGTTGTATGGCCCTCCAGATATTGTTGGACTGCAATGCTTGACGTTTCTTACCATAGGCTGTGGTGCCTCAGGCTCCTAGGAATTATAGGGGAATTCTGATGCCTGCTATAGAAAAGTGTTTATCTGATGATGTATCTATCTGGCAGTTAGTTTTTTCCAGTATACCAGGGACAGTCATCATATTTGTGCCCATTAAGAACAATTGTTTCTTTTCTGGGGATCAGCAGCCAGTTTTGCTCAGGGATTGGCACCAGTCCAGGACCTTCACTTCAGGTAGCACTGCTGTGGAGAATACCAACAGGGACAGAAAATGAGAGAAAATTCTGGAAAAATAGTCCTCCAAAGTTTGCTGAGTATTTAGAAAAGTGTTCCAGGCAGTTCCTCCTGCAGTGTGAACAGTGGAGCTCTCAGAAAAAGAGAGTTTCTCCAACCCTTTTGATTCACAGAAACACTGTAGAAACACTGTAGATTGCTATTCTTACACCTCTCCTCCCCACAGCATTTCTGAATGTGAAGGTGCTTTTCATACTGCAAATACCTTTTTCCAAGACTAGACAAGCAGGAGTCTGTCAAACACCACTTATAGGCTGTTGGGGGCAAATATGAAACATGTTACAACAAATTTTGCATACATTTTTATTTCAGTGATGAAACTAGCATGTTTATCTCACCTGATTTTGATGTGGTTGGTCTCTTTACCTTTCTGAAACTATATTATAAACTATATTACTATAGTACTTTTGCACACCAGGAGTTTGCTGAAATGTCTTCCAGTTTCAAGTTAAGGTGTCTTGATGGATCATTTAGAGCCTGACTTGAGAACTGGTGACTTTCTGTATCATTGGGACTGCACTCTCCATAATCTCAAACCATTGGCCATATTCACTGGAACTTCTAGAAATGAAATTTAAAACATCTAGAGAACCAAAAGTTTGCTGCTTCTTTTTTTAGTCCAGATTATGTGACTTCACTGTGTTCTGTCATAATATAATCCAGGGTTCTTGATTCAATATATCTGAAGGGTGAATGCATTCTTCGGAAGTATATCTTCAAGTTTTTGATTACTTTGAATACTGATGTTTTCAGATAAAATTCTGTTGGCTATTTTGTGGTGATCCACGTTGTACTTTTGGCTAGAATTTATGGTTTGGAAATAAGGTGCTGCTGGGTAAGATTCCTTATGGTGCCCAGTTACGTTATGTGGATAATGCAGATGGATACCATTGGGTACTTCTGCAAAGATTTTCAATAGCAACTTCTGTATTAATGCAATGTTGTAATATGCAGTTCTAAGTGCCTGATTCTTTCTCTACAGTGTAATAATGTTTAGCAAAATAATATGGTAGCCATACTTTCCTGGTGCTATATATCCTATAATGCAGAACTTATACTGACTGCATCCATCTAGTATAGGAAAGTGATACACAGGATTGGAGCTTGTAAAAGAAAGAGCTGTCTTCTCAGTAGTGGATGGAATCACCCAGAGGATATTGGGAATTTAGGAAGTTGCCTCATGCTAGGACAGTCTATTGTTGTCAGCACTGACTGGCAGACTTTCAGGCAGGGTTCTTTTCTTCACCCTGGGTGAAGATGATAATGATTGAATCTGCCATGTTCTGCAAGCAGGAAGCAGGTAATGTAACACTGGGCTACATCTCCTTAGGGAGAGGATTTACCTTGTTGAATTACAATTTCTTTTTCAGTGAAGCAAGTGAATAGTTAATGTACTGATTTCAATAAAATTCTAAATTTCTGGGTTTTGTTGCTTTTGGAAAAAACTTTATTTTTTAAGACAGCTTGGTTATATTTAGGTGATTTTAAAGGCACTTAAAACTAACAACAACAGTGAGAAAAAACAGTATAGTTCACAATTACAAGAGTTGGCAAATGACAAATGCATTTGTCTGTCCATTCCCGAGTTTGACTGGATTTCTGAATAGAAACAATTAGCTGGCTTGGCAAGCTTTCCTGATAAAAATCTCTGCAGCTACATTACACCTACTGAAAAGGCTGTTCCTAAGTAGCCCCCCAAATGGCTAATCTATCCTACTAGTGGAGGTTTATTCATCTTTCTAGTTATACTGTTGTAAAAAGCAGCCATTTAATAATTTATTCCCAGATCTCATCAATTAATGCTTGAGTTACCTGGATTTACTGTTTTGTTGGGAAGACACTGCAGACAGGGCAAGCAACAGTTTGGAATGAAATGTTTTAGATGCTGGATGTGATTTCTGAAAATACTGTGGGGGTTTTAAGATGATGATCTGTTGAATTCTTAGTGCAACTTCACCATGAGCCTACCCTGCCACAGGTATTTTCACTGTTTGTTTGTTTCTAGGTTTGCTTTTTAGAATCTATAGACAGTGGTTCATGGGAAATTTAGATCTAATGCAGAAAGAAAGCTGTTAAGCAAACAAGAACTCTCCATGCAAGTGAATGGGCAAATATATCATGAAAAAGAAGATACTTGGACACAAATCTGTTTTAGGTGGTGAAGAGTATGTGAAAAGATGCTATGACTCATGGTAGAGTACTTTAGATTCCTCATGGCCTCTGATCAGTGGAAGGGGCTCTTCCTTCTACTAGAAGATGAGTCTCTTCCAACACCAGAAGCATAAGTGGTTTAGCTCCTGCTAAAATACCATCAACCTTTGAATTTTTTTTTCTTTTGAACAGCATAGTTTTGAGTAACATTGTTACCTTTCCAGATAATAGCCCTTTTTGATTATTTTCTTGAAATGAATGAAGACTCAAAGACTGGTTTTCACCTTGAAAGCAAAAAGTTAATAACGCTAGTTGCTTTATTCATAAATCCGGTTAGGAAGATATTGGCTCCCTTTAGGTGTATGATTGATCTGGACTATGGCAGATCCAAATTAAAAGCCCTGCTAAGTTACAAGGCTTTTCAGATCCTAACTTCTGTCAAAGAAGGTGAAAGAGGAAGATAAGTGAGACTCAAATGGTACAGAAATGACAGTAACAGAATTTAAAAAACAAAAACAAATAAGCATCCCAATTTATTATCTCATTTTAAAATTGAACATTTTGACTGATTTGAGCATTTGGGAGACAAATAGCCTCTTCTCTTATCTCACCTGAAACTAATTTTCTAACTCTTTGGTAAGCCAGAAATGCTTTCCTTGAGATGAAAAGGCTTTGGGTGCATACCAGAAATGCTTTAACATTCCTTCAGGCGTTATGTGGTAGATGCACAGAGAGTATGCCTAAGAGACAGGAAATATCTGCTATCTAAAAATACTGGTTTTACAGTGAACCAGTAGTTAGCTCATAATCAGACACTGTAATTTTTTTTAAAAAAGACAGTTTTTCAGAGCTGTAGTTTCTTCTGCTTGTAAGTAACATTGGGTCATCATCAGTGCTATATATGCAAGTAACATGGAGGATTGAATAGCTTGACCAAACTATCAGGAAGTGTGTTATCTAGAATAAAATTTACATGAGATACTGCAAGGTCCAAGCATATTTTGCTGCAGTTAACAAAATTTCCCTTTTGGGGAACTGGGTAGGTTTAGAATGGGATGGACAACATGCGGCTTCCCCTCATCTTTGTGGTCCCAATTCTACTCTCCACATTTTAAAAAAAAACTTTCTACTCCAGAAGCATCAAGTCTCCTTCCCAAAAAACAAAGTGTTGTCCCCCCTCCCCTGGAACAAAACACAGGGCTTTCATTTTTGGGTGGTGATGGTATAGGGGCCTCTCTGGATTGTTTATTTTGAAAAAATTAGATATGAATTTTTGATCAGTTTTAGTTTGGGGAAAAAAATCACCAAAGTAGAGGAGAGACAGATGTATCCTGAGGAGGTTCCCAGGAGCAAAATTTCTCCATGGATTTAGCAGAGTTGCTCATCCTTTGTTTACAAGGTCGCAGTGTAAATATTTGCCCAACAGAATTCATACCCATTTGTTTTCCAGTATTATTGTTGATTGCTCCAGTAAATATCCAGTTATGGGCCTGATATGTGATTAAATTTGAAGAGCTGTAAAGAGACTCATAATGGTTAACAATCATTCTTTGGGATAGTCTCAGAATTAGGTTTATCATGATCATGTGTCTGGGTAAAAGACTATAATTGTTTAACATGATCAGCTGGAGAATTGCAGGAGCACTGGCTTATGTGTGAACAAAATGCTGGTGTTTGGAGAGGGAATGGCTAAACAAGGATTGTGCTTACAGAGGGAACAAGGATTGTGCTTACGGAGGGAATGGCTTTGTGGTTTGTTTATGGTGTCATTAAAAAGCAAGTGCTATTCATTTCTCTCCTGGTAAGTTGAAAGAAGAATCCAAGGTTTGTTTCAGGTTTTTTCTTTGGTTTGTTGAAAGAGAAAGAAACCAGAGAAGAGAAAGAACTCACATTTGGACTACATGATAAGCAAAGCAGAAATCCATGATTTGTTTATTTATTCTCTGTGCAAGTAGAAGGTACAGGCCAACATGCAGCAGTGCACGTTGACAGGCCAGGTTTCCCTGGCTTGCCATGTTGTACAGTTGTAGCCATTGTCTTGCCCCATGATTCAAGCCAGCATACTGTAGGTAAAGGACAAAAAAATAGAAAAGATGTGTTTACTGAACTTTAGTATAAAATGAGAATGTACTGAGCTACAGTGGTGTTGGTTTAAGAGGGTGGGGTTAAGTTCCTATAAGTTAGAACTGAAAAATGAGCTATCCAGGTATTTTTTGTAGTGTGAAGCCAGCAAATTCTGGTTCTAGAATTGACACTGTGGAGACAGCTGCTAGATATTGCTATTTAATGCTGTTTAATGGTACACTAGGAAAGTGGATGTTTAAAATAATTGACGAAATACTATGTAGCATTTCCACTTGTGCCATATTTCCAAAGGAATAAAATTCTGACAAAGATCCTAAACTGTCACTAGTAAAAGTAGTACAGTTGGCTTTTCATATCTGTAGATTCGGTATCCACAAGTTCAACCAACTACATCTCTAAAATATTCCCCTCATAAAAAAATTCCAAAAAGCAAACTTTGATTTTGCCATTTTGTATAAGAAATGACATCTTACTTCACCATTGTTCATAATGGGACTTGAGCATCCATTTTGGGATCCATGGAGGGTTCTGGAACCAAACTCTGTTGGATACTGAGGGCTCACTGTGTGCTAAGTCAAGAGATGACATGCTCCTTCAGGATGATGAGCTACCATTCCCATCATTCCTTTCCACTGCTTATACTGGAGTTGCAGTCCAACTTCATCTGTTATCTCTGTTAAAGAAAGCATTAATAGAAACATCTGGATTCTGTTGTCTGCTTTGTCACTGATCCTGACTGATTTCTTTTGTCAAGTCACATAACCTATCTAAGAAGCATAGTAAAATGTGGGTGAGTTGGTAGTTGAATAGAAATAAGCAGTCAATCACTGTTCCCTGAAGCATAGCATTTTGCAATCTCTGCTTTTCTGCCCACATTTTTTCCTAGTTCAGATCAAAATTGAATAGAGTACTGATATCTGGTCATGGTTTTGTGATTGAGCGATGTGATATGCTGCACTCCGATCTACATTTCTGCATTAAGTACACCCTGACATTGAACCTGGAGATACATGTATTGTGACATATTCTCTTACCTTGTTCATTTCTTGTATTAATATTCCTAGTTCTCACTGGTAAATGTTCATTTGTTTCTATTTATAGCCTACTTCACTCTAGAAGAGGCTGGCAGTGAGTGAAGAAAGGGGAAACAAAAAGGCCAAAAAGAATAAAATGCAATCAGATTTCAACTTGATTGATGTTTCCTTATTTTCTGCAGTTTTGTCTCTGCATGGAAAAAGGTAAACCTTAGGTTTTTCATAAACCAAGTAGGCAAGTTGATGCTGCCTTGGTGGTTTCAGTCCTTCTAAAAAGCAGGATTTCATGATGATTATTCTTGATCTTCTTAGTTGTGGAAAAAAAGAACTAATTCTATAGTTGGCTTAGCTTTAGGGTAGATTGATTTAAATTAGTTATTTAAATCACCATGGGAAGACCTTGCTTTAAAAAATTGATTTAAATAGAGTTTCCTATGATAACTGCTTCAGATATTTGTTGAATAGCAGTGTGTATCTGATCACTTTTGTTTGTTGTTATTGTATGCCTTCAAGTAATTTCTGACTTCTGGCAACTCTAAGGCAAACCTATCATGGGGTTTTCTTGGCAACGTTCATTCAGATGGGTTGGGTTTATCTTTGCCTTCCTTTAAAGCTGAGAGGATTTGACTTCCCAAAACTTACCCAGTGGGTTTCCGTGGCCAAGTGGGGATTCAGACCTCGATCTCCCAGTGTCTAATACTGAAACTACTACACCATGCTGGCTCTCACCTAGTCACTGCAGATTTAATATCCAGCTCAGTAGAGCAGTTCACGACATCTATGAAGGTATAATTTTTAACCTTTTAAAATGAATTTCTTTTTAGAGAGATTTAGGAAATAGTATTATATAACATACTTGTTACCTACATCAAGCTTCAGATGCTGCATCAGCACATTAGGAATTAGAAGAAATCTCTCAGTCATAACAGCACTTGGTCATAAATCAAGGTGAGAATTATATAACTCTTCAGATATGTCCATCTGTCACTTTATTTATACCTCACCATTTTCTCAAACTGGGTCTTAAGGCTGCTTGCAAAATAGAATTATAATAAAACTACATATGATCAAAAGGTACAAAAAGTTGAGATTTTCTTTAAAAAAAAGCAAAATAATTAAAATATTACTTTAAAACAAAGGATATATAAAACTAGACAAAGGCATAAAATCATTTTGCAATTTAAAAAAAAGTCTTTACCTGTCACTGAAAAGACAGTAAAGATGAATAATACTTTGCTTCCTTGGAAGGGATTTCCAGAATTTTATCAGATATTGGACTGTAACTCATAGTATTCCTCCCCATTGGCTGTGCTAGCTTGGGCTACTGAGAGGTATAGTCCAGCATTGTCTGGAAGATCATTGGTTCCCATCTGTGGCTTAAATCCAGTTGTTCTCTATTAGAGTAGATCTATTAGATCAATAAGAACTTGTTAAATCAACATTTAAATCAATTCCATCAGCGAATTTGCCTTTTGGGAGCTGCCAGCTAGATTTAGGGCATAAACAAGATCTTATATGTTACGTAAAATTTGCTACTGCAGCATTTCCTGCTGATGGCTAACTTTCAGACAGACATACATATATAGTACTTGCTTGCCCGTACATAGGCATGTAGATGCTTTCATAATTGTTAACAAAGCTTCTGACAAAAAAAGTCCATTTTTACAAAGTGTTTTTACAGAAGCCCAGCCTGGAACCTTTTCCTTCCTTGTCCTCTGTCCAGCAGAAGCAGTGGTTTCCCCCATCCGCGCAACATTTTCATTGGAGGAGATGGTGAAGGATGGCTAAAGTCAGACTTTTCACTGTTGGATTGCAGCAGAGTGTCGGCAGTAAAGAGTGCCATAAAAGCTTGAGGCCATTTCCGCACTACACTGTTAAAGTGCTATTATTCCACTTTCAACATCCTATGGAATTCTGGAGTTTGTAGTTTAGGGAGAGGCCTTTAGAATTGTCAGCCAGAGAGCTCTTGGGCCTTAGTAAACTACAAACCCCAGAATTCCACAAGATGTTGAAAGTAGAATAATAGCACTGTAACAATGTAGTGCGAAAATGGCCTGAGCTGGGAAAGAATGGGATTCTACTCTAGCTGATACTATTGTAGCTTTGTCTGCCTGCCTAAAACAGGCATGGTAAACAGCTGTCTCCAGAATCACTTCGTGAGCACATGGAAAGAGCAAAACAGAAAGAAGCTTTAAAGGGGTCTTTAGAAGATTCACAGTTTACTTTTGTTTACTCATGCAAGGTTTATCTGTCCTTTCATTTCACATATGCATAATATTAGTTTTGGATTAAAAGGTTTGCTGAATCATGTTGAACTGCTCTTCTTTTTTATGATGAATGAATATATCCCTTTTCTTTTTATGTTGTTTCTGCCTCTGGTACCAAAGTTTCTGATAAAGAGGTAAAGCCTAGGAACACATTTATTTTGTTAACTGATGCAGACCTGTGTATCTGGACTGTACCCCAGGGGAGCAGAGAGGACAGCAGATGCAGAAGACAGCAACAGTTCTTAAGCCAGGGACCAAAGCCCAAAACTTAGATCACTTAGCCACCACTCCTTTCTGCTTCCCTTTTTTTTTTGTAAATCAACTTTTGATTTTTATTTCGTGTTTCAACAATAATGTGCCGTGTACAAATTCAGAAATCACAAATTTTATTCACAATATTTAAAAGAATTAAAAAAAAGATTTGTAAAAATCCTGTTTACATTTTTTAAAAATCCATTTTAGATCTATTTTTCATTCGTAGTTTGCTCAGTTGAAATATCTGCCTCCTAGCATCAGCTTGTTATTTTTGTCAGCTGACATATAATTTAGGAAAATAAAAGAATTTTCATACATAACAGCAACTCTACAATACAATGTGTGTTCTGTAGGTAGATGTCACTCAGTTACAGACCACAAATTGGATTCTACTCCATATTTTCTTTCATTTTTATTTAAAAGCTTTGTAGGTTATTTTTAAGGCATAAATAACCTAAAAGCGCCAGGTTTTAATTGATCTTGGAAGCTAAGCAGGGTCAGTGCTGGTTAGTACTTGGATGGGAGGCCTCCAATGAAGACTAGGTGTTGTAGGCTATATTTTAGAGGAAGGAGCTGGTTAAACCACTTCTCAGAATTCCTTGCTGCAGAAAACACTATGAAATTCATGGGGTCACAGTTAGCTAAGGTGTCTTGAAGGCATATACACACACAGGCTATTTTGATAGAAGTTTAGATTAGCATGCACACTGATAGAATGTTACTCCCCCTCCCCCCAAAAAAATTAGAACACCCAACAACGACCTCAAAAACCATAACACAAATAATGGTGCATTTCTTAACATGTTTACTCAGAAAACAATGTTTTTAGATTTCAGAGGGGTTATTCTTATGTAAGCTTCTTTTGGGTGTAACCATTATCTAAAAAGAGGTAGGTCACAATAGCTTGTAGCAAAATGGTTGAAGTGCTAAGAATGTATTGAGTTTGACGTTAGTAGATTATTAAATTATTTCCAAAAAAAGAGAGATTCTTGAGATCTAAGCATGTGAGGAGAAGAGGTTAGGATGATAAATTAGCTTGTTTATTCCTATCCTGCTGTTGGTTAGTGTAATGAAGCAGAAGCCCATTGTATGCACTCATTTGGTGGCAATAGTCTGCACAGAAGGGAGTAATTGAACAGAAAAGCAGAGTGCTCTTGGAGCATGGGAGTCGTTAACATCACATGAGGTCATAGGCTTCAAGTTTTAATCAATGTAGACACCATGCAATTGAGATTTTTCTAAAGAACTCATTGGGGTGTGAAACAAGGGTCAGGAAATAATCTGAAATACTGAAGGAACTGTAGAAAATGAGGGGCAGAACCCTTGTTGCAGGTGTTGTTTTCTTCTTTAAAAAAATGTCTGGGAATCTGTGTATAGCTTAAAAATAGGCCATTGTGCTTTGTTTCTCACTAATCAAGCAAACACCAGTTCTCCAAATGTGATGCATGATGTTTTTCCCAAAGTTATTCTCAATTAAGGAGTAATAAGCTGTAAGTGTGGAACTGCTGCTGCTGCTGCTGTATTGTAAACTTGACTTGAGTCATGGACCCTAAGAAAGGCTTGAGGGGCTAGTCAGAAAAAAACTCCTTGAACTCCCTTGAGGACTGGCCAATGATGTTTGCTATTTGAGGGATAATAACAAACAGTTTCTTTTCCTCAGCAGTGTTAATGTTCACAGTAGTCACAGCCAAATTAGTTATTAGGGCCCTGGAGGTTATATGCATACACATAACATCAGTTCTTCAAGTACCGGTCATGTTTCTTTTTTAAACATATCAATGAATAATTTGGTTGCTTTTTTATAACACCACAAATGTTGACATCTCAAATAGGCTGCCTCATTCTGCTTGATGATAACACCAACCATGGGAATTTGCAGTCTTCTGTCACAAGAATGCTCACCCCTTTGCTCCCAGCCACAAAAAGGTTCCCTTCTCCCTATGAACACAACCTTCCAAGCTTAGGCTTTGAAGTATAGGAAGATCTGAGTCACTCACAGCTGCTGATGCAGTGTAAGTGGTCTGTATCTTTTTTTCTTTTTCTTTTTTGGGAACTAAGTTGAGAATGCCAAATATTTTACCCCCATACAAACATAGATTTGGATAGGAGTTGAGAAGCAGCTGTTCTTGTCACAGCCTTCTTAAGGAGAGCCTGCTTCTTCAAGATCTGTGGCCTTGGGGCTGTGAATCATTGCAGCAGGATTTGGTTGAGGGGGATAAAGTGATAGAGAGCTCTTACATTCAAATTTTGTGGCAGAGCTGTCTGCCATATCCAAATGTATCGCTACAGGGCAAGTGTGTTCTTAACTGAGACTCCAAATCTGTATTAACTAATTCTGCAGGAACATACAGTAAGGAATAAGAATTCTATAAGCATGCTTACAAGAGATTCAAGAAACTAATAGCAAGCCTAAATGTTCCTGGGTTCACACAATACAGGCAAAGATTTTGAGCATTTTTATCATTGGCAGAAGGCAAGAAGTGGTGCCTTTGCCCTGCAACCTTTTGTGATGCCCCAGATCTGCTCTGGAGGGCCTGAGGGATCTTCTAGAAGAATATGTGTGTTTGGCGGGGAGAAGAAATGATGCTGGTGGGGGGCGAGCATGGATCACACCCCCATACACACAAATGCCAATCATTATTTTGCTGGATTTCAGCATCACAGTACTAACTGTAAACAAAAGGGCCTCTTCTGATCATGGATGCTACTTAATATCCAGGCGATAGAACATTCCCATTAGAAGAATTTAGTTTTCATTTCAGAGCCATTGTTTTCTGGCCAACTGTGAGCATTCTGGGAATAGTGAAAGATTTCTGAGTTGAGTATCATAACTGATATAAAAACAAAAGTTATGAACAACAAGAAATATGCTGTAGAGATTGGAAGAGAACTAAGATCCTTTTGATCTGTTTCTTCTTCATGGGCCGCATGCCGAATCTACTGATGTTATTGCCAAAATATTGCTGACCACTAAAACTAGACACCATAAAAATAAGCACAAATTGTGGAATGACTCCTTCCAGGCTTGAGAGAGAGTTGTTTGTCCTAGTCAGGGTTCTGGCTTCCTTCTCGAGAAAGTCTGATATGTACAATCAGGCAGAATGAAACATCACCCTGTGAACAACTCAGAATCTAGTTTAATAATGAACAGAAGCTAGGCAAACATAACATCATGTGTGAAAGCTCATTGACAATTTCTCTGTCTGTCTTAGATGCACCAATAAGGAGATGTTAGGACACGTGGATATGTTGAAAACCTTTCGCTGACAACATTTCAAAAAGTCCAGTCCTGCACTGATCCCGTGTTTTCTAAAGTTCCCTGTTTTTTTGAGTAGACTGTTCCTTACATATCCATTAGAAAATAAATATGAATGGAAGAGATCTCTGCTGCACCATCTGCTAAGAGAAAGAATAATATTGAGTCCCAATTTTGGAAGAAAGACAGGAAAATAGTAATAGAATAATTATTATTATTATTATTGTTGTTGTTGTTGTTGTTGTTGTTTAATTGTTCATATCCCTGTGCAGCCATGGAAACCCACTAGGTGACTTTGGGCAAGTCACACTCTCTCAGGTTCAGAGGAAGGCAAAAGCAAACCCAGCCCCCTTCTGAGTAATTCTTGCCAAGAAAAACCCCATGATAGTTTTGCCTAAGAGTTGCCAAAAGTCAGAAATGACTTGAAGGCATACAACAACCGCCACCAGCACAACAAAATTTACTTTTTAAAACTGCTTTTGAGTTGCAGTATTCGCAAAAAAGTGAAATATAAATGAATAAAGGCAAATAAATAAATAATAACATAAAGAAGCCAAACCGGAATTGTGCTATCCTGCTAGCCAGTCTACACCTCTGTTCCCCCATGCCACCATCACATATGCCCCATCCAGTTATAGCTGCGTCAGTCATGAATGTTGTTAGACTAGACGTAGATAAGTATACCTTCACTTAGTGATAAAGCTTATTTGCGGTTGAATTGAGAATTCCAGCTGGGGAAGAGCAAACTAATTTGATTATAATATCATCCTAGGACTAGGGTACCCTTTTGCAATGAATTGGACTATAACTCCCATCATGATGCCTTCTCAGTATACTCTCATTAATGACTATTGTTACATGAAAAGAGATGATATTGAGGTGTGTGTGTGTATAAGTTTGTTTGTGTTCTCTTGATTTCCCAAGTGAGAAAAATACATTTGAAGACTATGTAAACCTTTGTTAATGACAAAATACTTCTTCAGTGAATTGCAGAGTTTTTTTTTTCATGAATTACAGAGGCTGCATTATTTAGCAAAGTAGAGCACTCAACAACACTGTAAACAAAAAAAAATTAGATGATGTTCAGATAACACTTCCAGACATACAGAATGTCAGACAGCAAGCAGTACTACAAATGTAGCCTCTATGGTTTGGATGAGTTGACCATTATCTAGGTTTTATGAGACACTATCTGTGTTCTAAAGACATCTGGAGTCTCTTTGCCCTCCCCTCCTCTGGTCTTTTGTTCTACCTACATTTACTTTGAACTGCACCAAGAAGCTTTTAATTTTATTGCCCAACAAATCCTTCAACATCTAAGGGGGCAGCTTACCACTACCCCATGCATGAATGACTTGAATTGAAGTATTAAAAAGAGCCAGACATTCCAGAGATGCTCTTGAGATAAAACTCTGTGAGGTCTTTTATATTTCAAGTAGGCATCTCTCAGTAAAACAAATGCTGCTCCACAGAAGATATTAACTCCCTCTGTCCTGCCACCCCCTAGGAACTTTAGATACCTTGTCATATACTTCAAACTACCAGCCTGTAGTATCTTCCCAAGCAAAGTTACAGCTGTGAAAACTAGACCAATTATGTATTTTATTACTTGTCAGGGCTTGTGCACTAGACAAGCATCACTACTTGGCTTGCATTACAGGTTTGGCTCCAATCCCATTCAATAGAAAAGAGTGCTATACTGAGTGTGAGGAAAAGAGGGATTCTTTGGAATGACAGCCAAGGCAGTTAATGGAATTGCAGAGTGTTATGCTAAACAGTGTTCTTCAGATAAGAGAGTATTATGTTTAACGTGGGAGCCAGGCAGGATATAACTATTTCTTTATATAGCCTGGAGAAATTACTTTGTAGGCTACAACTCCTAGAATCAGGCTGACTTGGGAATCTGGGATTTGTAGTCCAGAAGTAACATTTTGAGCATCTGTTCCTTTACACACAATTTTTGTAAAATGGAAACTACAGACATCAAGTGGATGAATACACAACAAGAAGAAGCATAAACTTAAAGGAAAAAAAGCATTATTGATAACCAGCTTGTAGTTTAAAAATCTATTTTACTTTCGGAAAAGGGTGGAAGGAATTTACAATTGGAATCTGATATTCCTGCTCTTTTTTTTTTTAATTGGAAATCTTTGTTGCCTGAAATGATTTCAGTGTCCTTTGAACAAATTAGGAAGCTGTGCTCCTCCAGATGATGACTGGCTCCTCTCCCATCATCCCTGACTGGGTTAGGTTGATGGCAATTGTATTAGTTGTATTATTTACAGGGCCACAGTTTCCACAGCTGTGCCTTAAAGGATATTTTTGGAAAGTGCAGAAAATGCCATTTTCCAGTTCCCATTAGTACACTAAAAAAAAAAAGAAAAAACCTTCAGATTAGAGAAATAGACACGTCCTGGAATAAGAGTTTTACCAGAATGCTCTAGCATTATGCTGAATTTGCCTGTGTCTGCGTTATTAAGATTTATAGATTCTAAAAAATAATTTTAGGAATAAAGTGAAACCAATGTAAGAAATACCAGAACACCCTCATCCTGATCTCCACCATGCTCCCATATTGCTTCTTCTGCTTGCTAGAGTTGCTCCAAACGGATGGTGAGGCACTCATGTGTTGACCTGTAGAGTTCTGGTGTCAAGGCAAGTCATGCAGTCTTCTGCAATGCAAGAACCAAAGGACGCAGTTGGAAGTGGAGGTTCTAGAACAATCATTAGTAAGGCTGCTGAGTTAAGCCAAAATCTGTAGACGCTTGACTGTGTGCAGATGTCTTATGCATCTGTTGCTGCATTTACTAGAGTGAGGGTTATGGCAATTTGACTTCAACTAGTGACTGACTGTTCACTGGTTTGTATGTCCTCCTGTAAAAGAAATGTATATGATGAAACCGCAAGCAAAATGACCTTCTGGGGGGCTGGAGGCCCAGGAACATGCTTTTTTTTGGTTCATTGGAGCAGGTCATTGCTTGATGCGCAGGATTAAGGGGCTCATGAGACCAGCTAATTGGCCAGAGTTACTGATACAAGTACGTGCTCCGTGGGATAAAACAAAAGGCAGGATGTGTGGAGCCAGTCATTGTCACTGACCTTTTGAGAACCATGTGGCTATTTTGTGTGTTCAACTGTAGTAGAATCCCTTTTGTGTTCTCTAATCCTGTTCTGATTACTCTGTGACTGGCACAGATTCAGCAGTATCTTGACTTTCTTTGGATGGCCATGATTTTCATTACAGCTATTACATTTATCTCACAAGAATGAGGTTTGTTGCCTAGCAGACTGATCCAAATTAGCAAAGCAAGAAGTAGAGAGGAAAAAAAAGGCAAGGTTTATTTTTGCAGCAGAAATAGGTACCAACTTTGTGAATGCCCAAAGTAAGACAAATGTTTCCTAGCACCCACATTATATACCCTATACAAGTTGTTTTCCTCATGTAAACACACTGAAGACTATTAGCAACTTAGTTTAAAGCACATGCTCTCTATCCGCATTTTCAGATTATCCCAGAGATGGCTTCCTTTGTTCTTATCTATTTATCATTTTCAGACAGCATGTTTAACGTGCGTGAACTTCTGTCAACAGGAACTTGGTTCTTTACTTCAGAGAATCTGTTACTTTAAACAGGGGTTGTAATTAATAGTTCTAAATCGAGGAGGAAGCTTCCTTTCTCACCTGTGTATTAACACACAGGATGGAGTTAAGAGTCACCTGTTAGCTTATGGGACCTTCTAGCTTCCAAGGAATGGAAATGTCAGAATTCTTATTCCAGCTTGGAAAAAAAAGTAATTTCTAAACTTCAGAGTGAGCATTTCATTATTACTATTTTATACATCATATCTCTTTCTTTTCTTCCAAAAATTAAAGAATTGACTGTCTAAGTCATTAACAGTAGTAAACAAAAACAATTAAGCAGTGAAAATCATGAGCAGCCCAAAACTATAATACAAGTATACCTCAGTTAATGAAGTACACATATTCCTGGGCAATACTTCTGTAACAGAAACATTGGTACCAAAGGCAGAAATAATGTGGAAAGAATAAGGCTAGGTTCCTACAGCACTAAAAGGAAGAGGAGCTTGAACATGTTTCAACAGACTTTTTATTCAGAACTAAAGAGACGCACATGTGAAATGAAATGACCAGGGCATTGCACAAGTAAAAAAAACATCTGGAGTCTTCTGAAGAGCAATTAAAACCTTCTTCCAAAATGCATCCCCCACCAGCCTCTGCTTTTCTAATAATTTCCATTTTGGTGGCCAGACATACAGGTCTGTAATTTTTTAACATGCTAGTGGTAGCTGTTGAGGGTCATCTTCCCTCCCCTTGTCTTTCTGTTTTACTGTTCATGAATGCATAGTAAAGGATTGCAAAGGCAGCTGCTTTTTGCCTTGAGCATTGTAAGGAGGCACTCATGGCTACTGTTGGATTACCTAGAGTAGATTCTTGTTCAAGTTTTATTGTGTTGTTTACTGCAGGCATGCTTCTGCAATCCAACACTGAAAGTCTATGTTTCTTCAGTCCATCCTCCCAGCGCTAGTGCTGGTAAAAAACTTTGAGCTAAACAGAGGACAAGCAGGGCTGGGCAGGCATAAAAGATTTTGTAAAAAGAAGCTTCTTTCTTAGAGGCTTTGTTAACTGTGGTATGCCTGTATTCTTCATGGCTTTTGGTTTTTTAAAACTAGTTTTTCAAATTAATTTTTAAAATTGTTTTCAGTCTATTTTAAATTATGCTTTTATTTTTACTGCACATTGCTTTGAGAGTGCTGGTCAGCAGAAAAGCAACAGACAAATACTTTAAAAAAGAAGACAATAGTAAATCAGAAGTAATGGCAGCCTAGTTTATATGCCAAAAGCTTGTTTTAGTTGAAACACCTTTGATGGAAGAACAGCAGAGAGGGTCAGTCTGAGAATTCCAGAGACTGAGTGGCTGTCAAGATATGACAAAGGGCATTTATGTGTGGTATGTTTTAAAATACTTCCATTTATTTGTCTGTTGAATGTGCAGCAACATGTGTATTTGTACAACTTGGTAGATACATTTGTTGAGGCTTCTGCAAATGTGAGAAGCAAACTTTGTGAGACATGTGCTTCAAATCTACCACAAGCACCTGTTGTATGAACACCAGAGAAAGTAAAAGGTGAAATGGATTGTACCTTTTTAAGAACTTGCATCTTGATCAGAGGTCTGTTGCCCAAAACCCAAAATGGGCTTGCCAAGTTTCTTTCCACTTGGAGACAAGCACCTCTACTCCCATCATTAGGTGAATCTTCTTTTAACCATTTTTTTCAGGAAAGGCAAGATGCTAAAGGAGGTTGCCTTTCCCTGTACCTTTTTTTCCTGTGGGGGAAGGCCCGTTGAAGAATTAGGAACATGTCAGAAGGGAAATGATCTGGCCCCCTTGCAAAGGAGGCACAGGACAGATCTCGCTGAAGGCAGACAATCACTACTCTGAAAGTGCTGCGGAAAGGGGCTGTAGGTTGAAAAATGTAGGAAAAACAGAAGAGGTTGTCTCTGTGAGAGCAGACAGGGTGTTTGGGCTGAAGACAGGCAGGGTTTTGGAGCTGACTGAGATAGGGTGTGGACTTCAGAGAGACAGGACAATGAGTCAGGAAGGAGAACTGACCTGGTATTGAAGAAGCTGTGTAAGAATAGAATAGTCAATAATTAATATATTGTCTTAGTGAGTTTTAATAAATCTACAGCTGTTATTTTTTTTAAAAAAACTGTCTCTGGCTGTCTTTATCAAGCCTGATAAGGAGTCAGACCATGCCTACTGTAAAGAACCCACACAACATCAAAGCTGCATTTCCCCATTGAAGAGGAAGCCCACAAACCTAGTCCAGAAAGGGATTTAGTGGGGGAAGAACAGAAGGGTGAGTGGCAGATTTCCAAAGATCAGAATTGCAGGGCCAGCCTAGGCAAAGAGATCTGTCACATGTCTTTGGTGCCAAGCAGTAGGATAGTGTGAGGAGAAGGTGGGATCTGATCTGATATTGTGAGAAGACCTATTCAGTTAAGAGAAATGTAAAAGTTTGAGATACAATAGGAAATCTGGCATAAGGAAAAAAACATAGAGAAGAAGTGCCTTGGATCACATAAGAGTTCCGTATTTGCCAGTGTATAAGATGCACTTTTTTCCCTTAAAAAAATCATATAAAATGGGATGTGTCTTATATGCTGTCAAATGCCACCCTCCCTTTCCTATGCATTTTGCCTCCGCACAAGTTATCAGCAAGGCAAAATACATTGGAAAGGGAGGGGAACCTCCAGTAGGGGGAAAGGAACCCTCATGTGGGACTTCCCCCACCCCACTTTCCTTTCTGTTTTGCATGGGAAGGGAAAGGAAATAGATCTGGGGCAGGGGGAGAAAGTTCACACAAATTTCTTTTTGCCCCTCTAAAACTCCTTTCCCATGGAAAACAGAAAGGAAAGGGGGTGGGGGAAGCTCCCAGGAACTTTATCTCCTCCCTCTGGAGCTCCCTCATTTCCCTCCTCATGCAAAAAGGAAGGGAAAGGGGACATGGAGGAAGCTTAGCTCAGGGCCTCTTTTCACCCCTTAAAGCTCCCCCTCCCTTTCCTATGCATTTTGCTCTGGACTCCCACAAGGCCAAATGGAAGGGGTGAGGGTGGGGGAAACCATGTTCATTTTTTTTTCTTATTTTCCCCCCTGAAAAATAACATTTAAAAATGGGGTGCATCATATACGCTGGTGTGTCTTATACGCTGCTGATGTTGTATCTCCTGACATAAAAGTTGTCGGTAAACAGTTATGGAAAACTGCTCCACAAAAGGAAGGAGTGAGGAAATAATGGATAAATAGACACCACCATAACTGAAACTGTAGATAGTGGGGAAGTATGGATAATAAAAGTATAAAAAAGTATGAAATAGCTAAGCTTGAGCATGAGAAATTAAGAGAGAAGGAACTAAGAGAGAGAAAGGGAAAATAGAGTTCATGAGTTAGAGCTGTATGATTTGAAATTGAAAGATTGGACTTAACTACTAGTTAACTCTTAGAGATACTAATGCCATTGGTTTCTCTTACCCTGATATAAAAAGATCTCCAGAATATTATAACAAGGATAACATTGATAGCCTTGTTCTACTAGGTTTGGAAGGTTGTGTTGACGTGGGTGTGAACGAAGAAGAGAGAGTGGGATATTTAAGTTTTCACATTTGTGGAGGTCTGGCAGAAATCTATGAAGACATGAGGAGAAGGAAGCCAAAGACTATGAATTATTTAAAGAAAGGGCTAAGCAAAGGTTTGGTTTAACCCCAGAACATCCCAGAAAAGAGGATTAAAAAAAGAGACCAGAGGAAACCTACGCTCAGGCTGCAGAAGGACAAGTCATTAAGTTAGATTGATAGATTTGAAACTGAAATTGAAATTGAGGAAGACCGTAGTAAATTTAGTTGGTTTAAATTTGGCCAAAAACAGTGGCAAAGGTGGCTGACACAATGGATTATCTGATAGTATTAAGAGATGAAAGAGAGAAAAAACATTTTACCCCAGAAAATTCAGAATGTCACAAAATATCCCATAGAAACTGGCAGCATAGTAGTAACAGAGCATCTGAGAGAAACATGTATCCCAGAAATGAAGATGGCTTGAAAATCAAACCACAACCCAGAACCACCTAAGAAGTCAAAAAGTGTTATGAATGTTGGGAGGTACACAAGAAAAATGTACCTCAGGATCATAAGCAGGTAAACTTTGCGAGAAAGATTCAATCTAAGGGGGCAAACAGGCCATTAACCCCTGAGACATACAAGTCACCAACTAGACTGGTTGCCAGGGAGACAGAAGCAACCATTGGCAGCTGATGTGTTCCCTTCAGAACAAGCCAAATACTGCATGATCCTGTTGCTGGATTCAGGACCTAATGGAAGGCAACAATTTATGCTTAAAGACCTAGGTGGACCAGCTTTTCCAGTGCCAGTAGCAGGGGTGAACATGAGGTATAAAGACTGGTAGGGATCTTGGGACCTAGCTGTTTGTTCAGACATTCCTGTCCTGTGTATGATTGGGAATGATTTGGCCAAACATGTGGTTCAGATTTGTGTAACTAGCCGCCTCCAGTCTGAACTTTTGCAGTCAAAGTCTGAAAGTAGGAATCAGCCTGAAACATGTGATTATAGTTCAGCTGACAACACTGAGGGAGAGGAGTTGAAAGATTTAGATTGTCAAGATTTGCTCTACCCAAGTTCCTCCAGAGAGCAAGGCTCCTGTGACTTTGTTAAAGAGTGGAAGTTGGATGTTTGTTTGAAGCCATTTAGGGAATGAGCAGATTCAGATCCTCCTGAGTTGTCTAAAGGGAACCCATCCAGATCTGTGCATGTACAAGACAAATTACATCAAGAATCCCGGAGACACAGATTCAGATACAATTTGTGCAATTTGTATTGCACAATTTGGTTATGGTAGCATCATATGCTCTCCATGGAAGATGATCTGAAAGGAGAGAAGTATAGCATAAAAGATGCCTTGGTGAATGTCTCCAAAAAGTCAGATCCAATAGAAAATCACTCTACTGGGATGTTTATGAAGGTCATAGAGATCCCAAGAGCAAAGATAACCATTGAAAAGGAGTAACACCTTCCGCTTCTCTCTTTCAGGTAAATGACTACTGCAAAAGCTCAGGGCATTCATATGTTACTAAAGGATAAAAACATCAACTGTTCCTAGTCAAATTAAAATGTCAAATTGACTATCAGTTCAATTTACACTTCTTTCTCCCTCAAAAATCTTATGCAAAGGAGATAGTACATTCATATCCTCCTGAGCTGTCTAAAGAGAATCTAGCCAGATGTATGAATGCATAAGGCAAATTATATCAAGAATCCATGAGGCACAGATAGAAAAATGTGTGGGAGAAATACCAGCAGTTAACAGTACCTGCAAAATACCAGGAAAGACAGATGAAGGCGCTCTTGATATACATTTTCAGGGGGTCAAACTACTTGACTCAGAATTTTTATTGGCCAAAAGTGGGTCAGCAAGTTGGTGGAAAGTGCCAATGAATAGGCACTGGCGGGGACAAAACTAAGGCAGAACTCCATCCTATGCCTATACAGTCCTCCCTTCACATTTGTGGGTTTGACCTTCACAAATTTGACTGTTTGCAGGGCACGTGCATGCCTCCCTCCTCCTCCTCCTCCCCCCCTTCCTCCTCCTCCCATTCCCTTGCCTGTTCCCGGGAGTAGAGAAGGAAAGCAAGTGTGATCTCACAAAAGGCAAAAGAATGGTGGGGGAAGGCATGCATGCACCTTCCTTCTCCCCTTCAAAGCTCCCCCTCCCATTCCCTTGCCTTTTGCCCTGGCACAGAAACCTTGTACTGAGGCAAAAGATGAGAGAATGGGGGAAGGTGTGCATGTACCTTTCTTCTCCCCTCTGGAGCTCTCACTCCCATTTCCTTGCCATTTGCCTCGGTGCATTTCTCTGCACTGGGGCAAATGGTGATGGAATGTGGTGGGAGGGAAGGCACATGTGCACCTTCCTTCTCCTCTCCGGAGCTCCCCCTCCCATTCTCTTGCCTTTTGTCTGTCACAGAGAAGGAAGGCTTGAGCACCAGGGCAAAAGGCAAGGGAATGGGAGGGGCAAGGCCCACAAGGAAATGGGGGGGGTGCACAGGGGGAGGTTATTCACAATTTTTCCACTTTCATGAGGGTTCTGCACCCCAAATTCTTGTGAAAGTGGAGGGGGTCACTGTAGTTGAAGAACCTTTTAAAAGAGTAGGCACTGATATTGTGGGTTGCTTACCTAAAGCAACAAGAAAGAGTAACAAATATCTTCTAATCTTGGTGGATTATGTTACCAGGTACCCAGAAACCATTACCTTGTCAAGCATTAAAATGACCATTGTAGCAGATGTGGCAGACCATTGTAGCAATCTGAAATTGTTTCAGATTTGGGGACATCATTTACCTTCAAAGTGATGAAAAGACTGTGGAAAGTATGTGAGATCAAACACCTAACTCTGCACCCTACCATCCTGAAACCAACAGACTAATGGAAAGATTTAATAGGACTCTTAGCAAAATGCTGAAGGTATGTTACTCTAAGTGAGCAACTGACATAAAAATTCAAATCTCCTGTTTGCATAGCAAAAAGTTCCATAGGAGAGCATTAGATTCAGTCCTTTTGAACTATTATATCGTTGGAAAGTGCTGGATTACAAGGGTGGGAAGGAAAGAGAAATAAACCATCAGAAGCAGTTGTCATCTGCATAGAGAATTTGTGAACATTGTTGAGAGATGCTATGCAGCTGGCTGGGGAGAATCTTTGGAAAGCCCAGACAAGACAAAAGATTTGATATGATCTAAAAGAAAGAGAGCACATCTGTGAACCCAGAGATGAAGTCCTGATTCTATGTCCAGAAAAGGGGAACAAACTACAATTCACTTTGGATGGACCTGTTACAATCCAGGACAGATTAAGTAGTATTAACTATTTGGTTAATTTGGGGAAGTCTGTAGTCTATAATCTTTATTATAGGAGGGAAAATCTGGTAATGTATACCTGTACGGAAAGGGAGGAGGAGGAATCTTATTTACCACACTGGGAGTGAGTGGAACCCAAAGGCAGCAGGGTTGATGTGGTGCATATTGATACATCTCTAACAAAGTGCAAAGTATGTTAAAGGGATATAAAGAGGTATTTTCAGACCTCCTAGGGCAAATACAGGGTTTCCAGCATTACGATATGTAAATACTGGAGATGCTGCACTCATACCCATCTTCCCCTATCAGCTAACACAAAAGTATGCAAAATATGGTGAATGATACTGTCTAAACACACAGAACCATAACCCCACTCCTTAGAAAACTGGAAAGGTATGATCAAGTGGTGGATGTTATCTGTAATGTATTGGGTTAAGCTTGATGTAAAATGAGACCTGGAACAGCCTGGGCAAAGGGATCTGTCTCTCACACACACCATCAGTGCTGTCTTCATGAAGAGTGACTTTCTGAAGAGCAGAGCTGCCTCCATCTGTGGATGTTCTCCATGTGATTTGGAGAATTTGAAATTCCAAACTCTGGATCAATTATAAAGGACAGGATTTCATAGGACAAGCTCTGTTGGTTTTACAGTCCTCCTCCTTCAATATATCTTTCATTCTAGACAGCATTTAGAGGCTGGTGGTTGAGAGGTTTTTTTTAACTGCAGAATTGGCAGCAGCTTTATATATGAGACTATGCTGTTTTTGTGGATGCAAGATTTTGCTTTACTATTTTTGTTTTGGGATGATGAATTTTTAATATGTGTATATCAGCTAATGTTTTCTTGTATAGTGTAAGCAGCTGAAATATCCTAAAGGCACCAGATCCCATCTGATCTCGGAAGCTAAGCAAGGTGAGCCCTAGTTGCTACTTAGATGGGAGACTGCCAGTGAACCCCAGGAGCTGTAGGCTAGATCCCAGAGGAAGTTGCTGGCAAAACCCTCTCTTGAGTATTTCGTGCTCAAGAAAACAGTATTAAATTCATGGGATTGCCGTAAGTCAACAGGTGACTTGAAGGCCCATATGTACACCCATACACAAGCAGCCTGGGGTGGGGTAATTAGGGGGTTGGTGGGCTGATCTTTTAAAACTGCATAAATTTGCTTGTGACTGGGTCTCTATCTCTTGCGGCAGGGTGGGGGGGGGAAGTACTTTTTTGTTGTTGTTGTTAATAGGTTTTTCATGTTGGTGTTGCAGTAAGGACTACCTTAGAAGAGGCATTCCCTGGATTTTGTTTGTTAATCATGAGGTTCCCATCCCTACAATATGTAAATGTATTTAATTGGGCTACCTAATTAAATCCTGCAACTTCAAAAACAGGCCTGGTAAGCTACTTTGTAGCCCAGTGTTGGACAAAAAGCAGGATACAAATAAAGATGATGACGATAATAATAAGGGAAGTGATTTTGCTGCTGCTGAACAAAGCCTGACTAATTACATCAACACTTTTTTCTCTTCTGCCTGTGAAAAGCTCTAGAAATGTATAGACTAGCCTTTGTCAACCTTTTTATGTTAGAGGAAGTCTTGTAATAATTCTCAAGTGTTGGGGAACCTCTGTGTAAGAATTATTATATCTACAGCTTTAAAATGTTTGGCTTTTTCCAGTCATGATTTCTTATGGAACCCCAGTGACCTCTCACGGAACCCTAGGATCCCAGATAATCCTGATTAAGAAATGCTGGTCTAGATAGTTGGAAGGTGCAAATGGACGAGGAATCATTTTTATCTTTAGTATTGGATTGGCAGCCAGGAAACTTCACAGGGCCGCGTTCCAACTGTGGGCACATGAGCCTAAAATCGACTTCATGGTCTCTATGCCTCTCACTAGTCACATAAGATGAAAATTCATTGCGATTGTGGTTCACCGGATGGGGTAGCTTAACATTTCCTGTCCACTACACCAATATAAAGAGATGAGGTGTGTGTTGGGGAGGAGCGTGGCCTGAGACAGTTCCGTATGCTAGAGTAGGAAGTCTTTTTTAAAAAATATTTTTATTAAAACGTATTTTGAATAGATAATACAACAGAGGATTACAAAGATAGTCAATAAACAAACTCAAATCACTACTATTAACAAATCTAAAACAAACTAAACAACACAAAACTAAATGGAGAAGAGGCTAAGAACATGGATAAATGACTTACAACTCACCAACGGTTGGTTCTATAATAACATACAAAATACACTTCTACTGTATATATCATTATCACATTACTGTAGATTAGTAATAACTATTAAGTTAGTGCTAGACTAGGAAGTCTTGTGTGTGGCATTAGACCTGACTTCCCTAGTTTGTTTTGAGATAATTGTGTTACTAAAGACCTGCTTCAGACAATGATATTGTAGAATTAATGGACATATGTTTACAGGGAATGGTTCTCTTGTTTGTGGTGTTTTGTTTGTTAATTGTGTTTTGTCTGTATGTGTTTGTGTAAGAAGATAAATGGGTTTTCACTGTCCCTGCTTTGATGTGCCAGGCTGAATATATTTAAGTCCCATATAACCCTTTTGAAAAAAGCTTAATTCTCTAAAAACCTATAATGGACATGGAACAGTTGTGTGCTTCCTGTTCAGGAGGCGGACCGAGGAGGATGGCAGTGTCACTGACTTCAACTAGATGAAACCGCCATTTTGGAATGGTAAAGCATTTCTGTTTGTGTGTGTTTTGCTGTATAGATTTAAAGAGTTAGGAAATAAAAATAGGATCTGATCTTTTCTTCTTTCTTCCTACAAACAAATGAGAAAATAATAGTATTCTGGTCTTTCATACAAGTAACTCTGCTAAAAGATAAGACTGAATGGATCTTGATTGTAATAGAGTTGGAAAAGAGTCTGATTAACCCTGCAGCTCTTAGACTGCAAGTCCCAGCAGCTTTAGCTGATATAACCAATGGTTATAGAAGTTGGGAGTCACACATCATCTATATGGCTGTGTAATTTCTACCTTACAGAAGTCATTTTCCTGTGCAGGAAATCCACTTATTATTTCACTGTAAACTCACTACATAGTGTATTAATAGATCCTAACTTCATTCTGTGTGTATGTGTGATTTTTTTTCCAGCTCCAAGTCCCACTACAGCTGTGCCCTATGTGGCAATAAAGTGCATAGATGTGCGGAAGAACCACCACAAGAATAAATGGTTTATGCCCTGGGGACCTAACCAATGTGAAAAAATCAGAGATTTGGATGAAACTATAAGCAGGCAAATAGAAGCCAATGACATTGTGTTCTCAGTTCACATGCCACTTCCCAACAAAGAGATGAGCCCTTGGTTCCAGTTCATGCTGTACATTTTGCATATGGACATTGCTTTCAAGACTGACAACCAAATAAGTAAGTATCTGGCCGGGGAGGGGGACTGCCAAGTTAGTGCTATCACTGTAAGAAAAAGGTGTAAAATGAGTGTCAAAATGTAGATAAAAGCAGAGAACTCTCACTTCATTGAGTTTCATTGTTTTACAAGCATGAGCCACTGTGGGTCAGGACATCACTCGTGGGCCCACTTGGGGACCTTTGCCAGGGAGGGGGACTGCTCACCAGCCCTGATAGGAGGCTGTTCAGACCTCTTCCTCTGTTCCCCTTCCAAACCATCCAAACAAGTTACTCTCTAAATTACAAGGTATGCACCTTCCAATAGTTTTTCTTGGTTGTTGGGTTGAGGTGAATCTTTTTCCAACCCCTGAGAAAATCTTGAAGACACTCAGTTTTCCAGTGTCTACACAGTGTATTGCTGCAACTAGCCAGTCGTTGTGCTCTTCATCTCTCAAACTCCTCCCACGACAGCTGATTGGCTCATTGTGCCTTCATTGTCTTTTCTGTACTTAAAGTTGGCAGATGGTAGCTGTTCTGACTGTCTGTCTCTAAAGCTTCTTCTGCTAACTGGACTACATTGGATGGTCCACCACTGTTAACAAACAATGAGATAACACTAGAGAGACCCCACAGAGCAGCTAGTGCCAAAAGAGAGAGAATATGTTTGAGAGTAAGAGATGGGGCTGCACTAGAGGTAACTGAGGGCTGCACATTTCCCAAGTCCCCATTTTCCAAGGCTGAACAGTGCAGTCTTATTTACTTCTTGGGTAAGTCTTAGGTAACCCAATTCTGTCCGGATGATTTTACTAACCTCATGTTGGTTTGCAGGAAGTCATCTGAAGTTCTGAGTGTTGAGGTCACCACTATCTCATGTTCATATTTTCTTATCTATCTCTGTTTGGCTGTGATCTGGCTAGTGGAATTAAAGTGGCCAGTGGAAGAGGCAGCTCATATACTTACAGAAGAATTCATGCCCTCAAGAAAGCTGATGAGTACAGTTTTGGAGAGATCAGAGGTCCTGTTTTCTTATGAAATAATAGTATTCCACCTCAAGAATGGAGAATGAAAACTTTAAGAATGAAAGTGATGGCATCGATAATTGAGTAGTGGTAGGATAATGTTCTGGGAATGGGGGAATGTTTGACTGTTGAGATATTATGGATATCAACTCCCAGAAGTTCTGGGAAGTGTGGATAATTGTAAACATTGTGGACATTGTGGTCTGAATTTTCTGGTTTGCTTATTCTAACCCTTGTACTTAAATATGTAGCAAGTTACACATTCCAAATGAGTTCTAATCCTACATCTGTTTATTCAGTTTTCAAAACCTTTTCATTTCATGAAGCATAATGGTTTTGAGATATTTTCTTTTATCATTCCCAGGAAATACATGGAATTGAGAAGATGAATCTTTCAAATAGTTTATTTATTATTTTCTTTTTTTAATCTCTGAGTTGGACTTTGCTGCTAATGGTGTTATTGTTGTGGTAATATGTTATCCACTATTCATCTGATATCAAATACCCTTTTCCTTTTTGTCTTCACAAAAAAAAAAAAAAAAGCCATATAGTTTTCTCTTGTTGTCAAGGAGAAACATGAAGGTGAAAGTCATCTTTGAGGTCATTCTTGGCTTGATTCTCCTACTCTAATTTGAGTGAATATAACTCTGCCCTGCCTTTGCCATTTCCAGACACTCAATGAGAGTGCAGACTGGCCAGAGTCCAAGCCTCGACTCACTCTGGCAGCTCTCTTGACTCTGTAGGCTTCATTAGTCATCCAGTGCTCCCTCTTTCTTTGTCCACATCCCTTCCTTAAATGATGTTGTCATGTTAGCTGGTAATGCCTTTTAACTTTATGGAGCCATTCCTAGGTATTTTACTTCAGTAATTGTTATTTCCAATCCCTAGAATCTGTTATTCCCCATCAGTGCATAAGTAATGGACAATTATTCTGTAACCTACAATGTATCCTTCCTTCCCTTTATCCAAGTGTGAATGAATAAGAAGTTGTCATTTTTTCATTTTTTCATCCATGTTGACTGG
Organism: Ctenosaura bakeri; assembly: GCA_948474755.1. Classification (NCBI taxonomy): domain Eukaryota; kingdom Metazoa; phylum Chordata; class Lepidosauria; order Squamata; family Iguanidae; genus Ctenosaura; species Ctenosaura bakeri. The sequence continues at coordinate 398,856 of CAOLHI010001485.1, read as the reverse complement.
GAGACTGAAAAATCGTTTCTTGCCTAAAGCCCCACCCCAAGAACTTGTTGGTTGTTTGTAAGGAGTACTGTATTCACCCCTTTGCCATGGGCATTAAATAGGTGGGTTCTTTGATAGTCATTGTCATACGCCAGACCTTTTGCCTAGCTCACGCAAGTCAGAAAGGCAAACACACTGACATCGCAGACAGCAATGTTCCGACTGGTTGGTGTGAAACAAAATGACTGAAGATGATCTGGAGATGTCCTCCTCATTCTGCAAAATCATAAATATTTTATTATTTATCAGTTGCACTTCTGTCCCACCTTTCCTTTACTGCACTGTGCACTCTAGCTAACGTACATGGCTCTCCCTTTCCCCATTTCATCCTCATATAGCAGCTTTGTGAGATAGTTCAAGAGAAATTGCTGGCCAAAAATAGGCAGTATGTTTTTCTAGCTTGGAGGAACTTGGACCTGGATTTCCTAAATCCCAGTCCCCTAACTACTACTGTACACTGCTCTGAATGGCCTTAGGCATCCTGTAATCTGTAACATGTGAATGATAATGGCTGACCTTAATGGCTGCACTTAGGAGATGTCCTCTTTGTAAAATTTTGGTCCATGATACAGTACCTGTTTCTGGACAGGGGTGGCTTATACTGACTAAATTTATTTTATCTTGGCTATAAATACTTTGCAACCTACCACTCTGTCTAGATTCAAAGTGTTAACTTTTCAGAGTTCAGTCTTGACCTCTCTTGTTACTGTGTACTAAAGTCTGTGTTTATGCTGTGTTTATTTTTGTAATTCAGTGGTCCCTTATTTTTATTTCCCATAAAAGGGTCTACAGCAGACATGCAGATACGTGGCCAAGTTTTTGATGGATTTTAACTCCCACAATCTCATGTTATTAATTCTGTTGGCCAGAGCAGAGGGGAATTGCGGTCCAGCAGTATCTAGAGGGCCATGCATTTCCCATTCCTTGTCTACAATGTACAACATGTTATTTGAATCCATTTGGGTTCCTATAGTCTACATTCCAGTTTCTCAGTATCCTTAAGTTAATATTTCAGTACTTTATCTCATTTTCAATAATGATCTCCCTTTTTTGTTCTGGGAGAGACCATATACAATCAGAAACCTAGACCCAAAATATGTGCAGCTGTTCTTTTTTCGCTGTAGTTTCCTTGTGGGTGGAATTATTTTGGTGTTTGACATTAGAATTCACAGAGAGAGCGTGCAGGCTTATATAGAATGCTTGGATCAGGGGACTCCAGTGGAATAAAAATGGCCATAGTGACTCATTTGTTTGACTCAGTCTAGTCGCTTCCTTTGGCTAGTATCCCTTAGCTGCTTGAATCATCGAGTGAAGATAATGGGAGGCTTAAGTCACCATTTCACCACAGTTTAATTACTATTTCTTTGTTTACTATGCATAGTGCAAAAACCCAAGATCTAGGCGATAATGCTATTGAGTTCTTATAAATTTTTCAGTTAAAAAGCAGAAAGGTTTTCTAGCAGTGGAAGAATACTCCGATCTTGGCAGGATGCCTACAAAAGATCTTTGCAGTGGTTTTCTTTCCCCTTCAAGATAAAGCAGATTGATTGTGATGCTCTGAAGCACATCTTGGAGGCTGATGTTTTTAGCGACCTTGAAGGGTGCTGCGCTTTTCTTTCTGAAGGATGCATTTGTTATGCATGCTTATGGAAATTAGGTCTTTCCAGTGACTAAATATTTTTGTAGTTAATTCAGTTATTGCTGTGAACAAAATTAATTAATTTAGTATTTACATGCGTGAATAAATTATCTCTGTGCTTGTTGATAGATTGACATGAAGAAAAACTGTTGGTTGGGCAGTGTATTTATGTTGATTTGAAGCCTGAAGTGTGGGAGTGAGCAATTCCTTTCCTTCATCCTAAGTGCCTCTAGCATTATCTCTGCTACCAACCATATTAAAAATAAATCTATTATTTCTATATCACATTTTCAGCAACACAATGCTCCCACCAAGCTATAGTAAAACCAAGAAAACATTCATTTAAAATCATGGTCACAGAGGTCTAAATCCAGTTGCTAGTTTCAGCTGCAGTACATCTGTTGAGTCAGTTGCTGAATTAGAAATCATCAACACATAGGCAAATTCATTGATTGAACAGGCATACTCTGGATAGGGCCAGCAGTTCTAAAAGGCCAATACAAGAGCAGAAGAAGCAGTCAACATCATAGAATGCAGTAATAATATAGTCACAGTAGCTTAAAAGATTAAAATATCTTTTTGATAGAGCAATTTAAGGAAGCTTGGGAGAATGGAAAGGGCATCAACTGGTGCTGAAAGGGCATCATCATTATCAGTATCAGGAAAGAGACTTCCAAAGGCAAGGCCCTGCTGAAAAGTCTGTGCTTTACCTCAGGCAGTGGTAAAATCTGAAGGAATGCTTCTGATCTGTAAGCACTGGTATGAAAGAATTTCATCCAATAAGAGTAGGAGGATCCAACCAGTGCCATGCTGGCTGGAGGATTCTGGGAGCTGTATTTTTTTAAAAAACTGTTCCAAATTCTTTTTTAGTGGATGGTACTAGAAGACTCCTCCTTGATGCCTGGCCATTGGCTTATGATGGTTCTTTGTTTTAATTAAGTGGTATTCGACAAACAGGTTAAATACATTTCTTGGTGTCTTCCTGAAGTAGGTAGCTCTTCATTTACTTTTAAATAGTGAATGGTTGTGAATATTTTGTGCAACTTCCTAAGTGATGTTTTTCTTTTTCTAAATGTATCTGAGATTCTGTACTGATGCAGCAGCAAGTCTCTGAAATGACAACAAGCCGCATGAAACAAATACTCTGTGAATAACGTTGACGGTCTTCCAGCAATAACACAGCTGTTGAAAGAGCTTAGTCATCCAGGCGATGGATGCAGTTCTGAAAGAGAATGTTTGTATGTGGTAACCTGACATTTGACTAGATGGGACTGTGGTGAAGGAGAATTGAAGGGGGTGGAACGCGGGAGAGAGTAAGAGAGAATCTCGATTGCAGTGGAAAGAAATCTCTTATGTGGAGCCACACAAAAGGCTCACTGAAACAAGGAAGTGTACTCAAGGGTTTTGTAAGTAAGCTTATTTCTCTCAATGAGTTAGAACTCCAGCAATCTTCCTCTGTTTTTTAATATTCTTATTTTTTAATAACTTCTGCTGTACTTCTCTGAGGAACGTAGGCTTAATTAGAATTTGGGAGCATTATGGAATCATAGAGTTGGAAGAAATGACAAAGCCATTAAGTCCAACCCGCTGCCATACAGGAGTATACCATCAAAGCATTCCTGACAGATGTCTACCCAGCCTTTATTTAAAAGCCTCCAAAGAAGAAGATTCCACCACCAGGGAAGTGCGTTCCACTATCAAACCTCACTTACTGCCAGGAAATTTTTCCTAATGTTTAGATGGAATCTCTTTTCCTGAAGTTTGAAGCCATTGCTCCATGTCCTAATCTGTGGAGTAGCAGAAAACAGGCTTGCTCTATTCTCCATATGCATTACATTTTCTGGGCTACAGACCAAAGAATCTCCAGGCAGGTTGAGAAATGCTGGGAGTTGTAGTTGAAAAAAGTAACTTGTCCAGGCTATGAGCGGAATCCCAAGGTCATTCTATCACTTCAAATAAACAGGATATGGGCATAGAAACTCTTACAGCTCTTGTCCAGACTGCAAGCTCCAGGTACTCTGAACATCCATGCCTGGTGCTCAAAAACCCTCTGTCTCTCTGGAAATAAGATGGGTTCCTGGGTTACTTTTAAATGAGGATGACATAACCCAAATATTGTGGAACCTTCACAAGAATAGCCAGAATGAAATTTAGCTTTCACTGAGCAGTGTTGTTTTTATGTCCTGCACTTAGGAAAAGAGATAGGATCAAGCCAATAAGCATGAAGGAAAATTGGTAAGGTCACATGATGTATAATGCAAACCTCTGTGTGCATCACACACTGCTTAAAATCAACAGCAGGCGGAATAAGGACTTGACAACCCTTAATCCATATAGCATATAGTTTTCTCCACAAAACTACAGTACACAGATGGCAAGTAATGGTACCACTCTACTCTGTTTTGATCATGCCTCACCTGAATACTTATATAGTTCCAGGGTACTGGAGTTTAAGGAAGATATCAACAAACTCACAAATCAAGATAGGTGCCATAACAAAGAGGAATCAGCCAGCTGTTGCTTTTATTAGAGGGTTAACAGAATCCTCAGAGAAGAGCTGAAGAATTGGTGGCTCCCTCAGATGTTTTAGACCACGACTTCCATCAGCTTTGATTGGGGCTGATGGAAGCTGAGGCCAGCAACACTTAGAGAACTATAGCCTCTTCATTCTTGTGTAAGAGGATTAGGATTTATATAAAAGTTCAGGAGTTTTGTCCCGTTTTCCATCATCTTTTCTATATGTCCTGAATTTTTAACATCAGGAAACAGTGGTATATCCAGAAAACTTGACTATATACTTGCTGGACATCTGAACTGGGCTACAGTTTAGACTGAAGCATTTAAGTCCATTTTTTGCTCTCATATTTATTTAAAGCAGCTGAAGTGCTGCCTGTGTGTTGAACAGCTTTTCTATTTTTAGATCATTGTGGTGTGAACAAAGGCCTTTGAAATTGGAGGTATATGTGAGTCCTTAATCTAATTTGCAAGGTGTGAGTGAGCGAGTTGTGAAGTATTAGTTAAATTCAGAGCCAAGATTTCATAGATAAAAACACAGCTAGTGTAAAAAACTGCAACAAAGAGCTGTAATTGTTGGGGGGAAGCATGTCTCAAAAAACCTTTGCAGTAATCTCTTCTCTTTGTTTCATCAATCTTTTTATTTCCTTCTCTGGAGACTGGAGGATATGTCTTAATACTGCATGGTTGTGAAAGATAAATACTTCCTTGCCCTTAATTCTAGGCCTTTTTGCCACCATGATGTAGCCTTGTCTCTAGACATCAGTATTAAATATTTGCAATAGGAGAGCATAAGTTTGAGTTAGGGTTGAGTCTCAGTGATCCTTAAGTTAGAAACTGAGCTCCGTTATTTTACTCTCAGTCCATTGATTTAAGAAAGGATCTAATTTCCAAGTGGAGTTGGTGGGTTTATCATAAAACAGCCCTCCTCTGCCTTTGTAAAGAGCTGCTTTGGCAGGGGCCTATGCATATTTTACTCATTTTTGAGGCAAGCTCTCTACAAGGTAAATTTTTTTAAACAATGAAGTGTGAATTGTAACTAGGTCAAGTGACAAAATCCCAATAGAAACATCGTAAGTATAACAATAAACATTGTATACAGTGAGCCCTCTACTTTCGTGGGGGTTAGGGGAGCAAGACCCCTGTGAATGTGAGAAAAAACAAAAATAAAAATCACAAATGCTATTAAAAGAAAAAAAGAAAAAGAAAACTGAGAACACTTCTGTAGGAATTTCTAGGCCCTCCAATGTGTTTCAGTGGTCAGCTTCCAGCAGAAGTGGGTCATAGAGTCATGCTGGAGGACATAGCCATGTTCAAAGAAGTGATCTCTGGAGGAATCTTTAGGTCCTCCAGCACTAATCTCTTATTCACTTCCAGCAGAGGTGGAGCATAGAATCATGCTGGAGAACCTAGAAATTACTAGAGAGAATATATTTTATCTGTGGCAAGGGTAAATAGAGTAAGTTTTTTAAAATAAATAACCCAGGAATGATCAATTCTGCAAGTGCTGACCCCTTGAAAGTAGAGGGCCCACTGTAATAAAAAGAGCACAATATCTAAAGAGTCATTCATCTAAAAGAAGGCTGGACTGTCCAGTCCTTAAAGCCCGCTCTAAAATAATCAGGTGCATGTTTATCCACTGGAGAGCATTTCATAAGACTAAAAGCCTCCACCAAGCTAGTAACCAAGGCTTGGAAACTGATTCCCCCAATAAGGGATTCTGGGAGCTGGAGTCCAAACAAATAACATTTCAGACCCATAACTGTTTCTATATTTTGGGCAAAAAGAGATTTGTGTTACACAGTTTCCCTCTCTTCCAAAAATCTGTGGAGAAAAGACATGAGTTTTGTGTTCTGAGTTTGGGATTTTTGCCCAAGGGAAACGAAAGCTTCTGTATTTACCTCTAGGGTTGCCACTTTTAAGCATTTGCAGAAATCAGATTATGTTGGTCTTGACTTCAAACTGCATTGTCAGTTATGTTTTAGTACCTTATTTCTTAGCCACTTTAAGTGGATTCTAAGTATATATTTTAAAACTTACATAGTTTGCCAGATACATAAACAAATAGTGACCTTCAGCTTTGGAACTCGCGTTTTAAATCTGGAAGATGCAAGTTGTGTATACTGAAAATGGGAGAAGCTAAAGAACATGGTTGTACTGTGCAAGAAAAGAAACACCTCCAAGTATGATATAAATAGCAGGTCTAAACCACGAAATCCTTCCACGCCTGTTCCCAGCACTCTCGATGAGCATCCCTCCACGTAATTCAAATAAAATTATAACTTTAAAACCAGTAACCAGTAGAACTTCAAAGATGTCATCTTACTCAAGCTAGAAATACACATTAAAACCCATAGGAGTGGTTGTCCTCAGCAGCCCATAGCACTGACACCTGCAGCTAAAACCTCAATAAGCTGCTGCTTGTAGGACCTCTCTGATAAGGTGTTACAAAGTTGGGTCTTGCAGAAGAGTTATATTTATGTCCAGTGGAAGTGGTATTTGTGGTTTTGTATGAAAAGGCCAGGGACATCATTTTAAACCAGGCACGGGTGGATCTTGCACATGAAGCATTTGCACTTTGGGACTCTTGTAGAAGAAAGAAAGAAAGAAAGAAAGAAAGAAAGAAAGAAAGAAAGAAAGAAAGAAAGAAAGACGGACAGACAGACAGAGCTGAAGAATTGGGGGCCAGGGGATATATTATTACATATGCTGTCCAGGTTTGAATCTGAATCAAGAACACAGAAAGTCTGATCAAAAAATGTTCTTCTTGCTTTACAGTGGGAAGAGGAGGAAATTTGTAGCTGTTGACAACTCTGAATATGAAGTCTGAAAGATTTAACTTGTTATAGTCCTCCTTCTGCCAATAAAATACTTGAGTCAGTAGGATATTTAGAAAAGTTGTAGCAATAAAATACTTCTAAAGGCTTAAGGCCTTTGTGGGGAAACAGCTTATGTCTAACTGAATGGTGCACACGATCAGGAATAAGCTTCATTCATCAACAGGTTATACATTGATGTTTCAATGAATATATATATGTGGCTCTCTGGTATCATGCAAAGCAGCTATTTTTAAGTTGTTGTGCTGTTTTTCAGACTTTCCCCAGTTCTTTCTTTAACAAATGTGATGCTTTCTTCCTGCAGAAGAGAATGCAGAAGTTACTCTGGATGTGTCTTTGGCATATCGCGATGTCATGAGTGGCCCTTGGGAAGAAATGGCACATGCAACAGAGACCCGGAAGCTAAATGTACTTTTGGAGCTCCAAAAGTAGGTTTCTTGTTCTTATTTAACATTGTCAGCATTTTTTAAAAAAATATTTTGGTCATAATAAAGAGGTTATGTTATGTACCATTTGCTTCTGAACATACCACAATGGTTCATGCAAGAACATGGGCTGGATGTTTGGAGAAAACCTGTTTGAGTTTCATAGCATGAGAGCTGGGGAAATGTCAGGTAGAGGCAGGAGTTCTTTTGGGATCAAGGTGTTTTTTCAGCTCATAAAAGGGGACATATTCTCTGTGCTAGTTTTGCTAAAGGTCATAATATTTCTAGAAGACTAGGGTTGGACTTTTCAGTAACAGCTCTCTAGCCTCAGTTAGCTGTGGCTTACAGGGGTTATGAGTACAGAAATAGAAGCCATACCAGGAAGACTTGTCTCTGAAATCTTTTACCTTTAATCCATAAGCTATGAAGAGTTTCTCTGCTCTTTGATGTTTGTGAAATGTGTAGTTTTCTGCTGCTAGATTCAAAGCAATTGCAGAAACCTCAAAAAGCTATTGCGCTACTCTAGCATTGTGTTCTTGCAATTAGAAGCACCCATCATCCTAGACTCCTCTTCTAGGGGAGCTGTGGATTTTCACTACATGGTATTCTCCTAGATGTTCTTGGCTTCTCTTCCCTTAGGAGAATTGCAAGGATATTTTCCTCATAATAATTGTACCAAGTTGAGCAAAAGAGTAAAGGTTTCCCCATGTATGAAACATAGAATACAGAAGAGAAAACATTGACTTCATTTGTTATGTATTATTTCTCTTTTATGTTCTTTGTGTCCTATTGCTGAGATAACTGTTTTTGCTTGTTTAGTTTAGCATAGAGAGATAATGAAAGATAAAGGAAAAATATTCTTCCCTTTTGGAAAATGTAAAGGTTTTCTTTTTTAATGTAAGGCAATTTTGAACTTGCAAATTGAAGTCAGTTGCTATGACTTTCTACTCCTTGATGTTCCAATAGACTCCAGAGCATGAAGGCAAGTTTTATGATTGTGATGTACTGCCATTCATGGAGATTGGAACGGTTGCTCATAAATATTATCTTATCAACATTCGTCTCCCTGTGAATGAGAAGAAAGGCATCAATGTGGGAATTGGTGAAATAAAAGATATCCGTCTAGTAGTAAGTATACATTCACTTCATTTCTGGTCTTTTTCTCCCCCCCGCCATTCCCTTGCCTCTGGTCCCAGTGCTGAGAACTCAGACTGAAGCAAAAGGCAAGGGAATGGGAGGGGGGAGCCCTGGAAGGTCATAGGAGGAGAATCTTGGAGGCATGGGGCAGTTATTCATGGTTTTTCCATTCTGAACCCTTGCAAAAGCAGAGAGGCCACTGTAAATGAAAATCTCTTTGTATTAAGATACTTTCATGGTGAAGTCGCTCCTTAAAGAACTTTCTTCATACATTGCAATTTGTTTCTCTAGGGAATTTTTCCTCCTCCTCCCAATGTATTTGTTATTTAAACCTTGTTGGGTTGTTAAAAAGGTGGTGTGAATAATACGATAGTTTTTATATTTGGAACATGAATAAATAAAACATTAAGCCGTGCTCTCACCTTTAGGGTATCCACCAAAATGGAGGGTTTACAAAGGTGTGGTTTGCAATGAAGACCTTCCTTACACCTAGTATCTTCATCATCATGATTTGGTACTGGAGACGGATCACAATGATGACACGGCCACCTGTACTCCTGGAAAAGTGAGCAAAGATAGTTAATGCTGTTTTGTAGACTTCAAAATCCATGAAATTCAATATGTGTTTAAAAACAGGGAGAAAGAATTGTTGCACTTCACAGGTGTTAGGATGGCAGTAAGTGGCTATCCAGTAGTTTCAATTAGCTTGTATATGGTTCATTTTTACACCCATTTTAGTCAGAGAAGTTAGCCTTCTGTAAAATATCTGGATGTTTAGTAAAGGTATGTCCTGTCTATTGAGGTTTTGGTTCCTAAATTTGGGCTGAAGTGTGTTGAGCTAGTAGCAGCCTTTTTCAAGAACTCCTAAAGCAAATATAAAGAAACTGAAATCTCCAGATATGGTTGGATTCCATCTTGGATCAATTCCAGCCAGCATGACCATGGTAAAATGTAGTGGGAGTTGTTATCCCATAACATTTGGGTGTAGGCATAGGTTCTCTATTCCCTTCCCTGAGGTAAGGCTGGGCAGATGCCAAGGCTGGGAAGTTGTACTAAAGAACCCTGCTTGGATACTGAAGAGCCATCCTGCCTATTTTTGCCTCCCCGACTTCTCTGAATTGTGGGAGTAACTTTTATTTTATGGTGCTTGGATTCATTTTAATACTATTCCTCACTTGTTTTGAGCCAAGACAGACCTTATTTCCAGTCAGTTCTTAGAGTTCCTTCTCTCTGAATTCTGATGGCTAGATGTTTTTTAGACAGTAAGTGACATTTTGGAGTATAGCTTTGTTTGGGAGAAAAGAGCCTGCCTAATCTCCTAATCCTCTAATGAGAGAAGATCAAAAAGGATCCCAAGCAAAGTAAAATGGCTGGTATCACCCTACAGGGCAATTTGGGGAACTATTGGCCTTTGGGGAAGCAAAATAGAAAACTACGCCCCTGCCCAGTTTGGAGTTGGGATCTGGAGACTCTTGGGTGGGTTCAAAAATGCCGTTGGGAGCCACAGGTACTCGATAGGCCACATTTTTCCTACCTCCATCCCTAAGGCATTGCAAAAATTCAGAAGATCCTGTCTGATGATCCCATCTGTGGGGAGTTCGCAGTGCAGTAGACTTAGAACAGATCAGCTCAGAGGACATGGACTGGTTGCATGCAGTCCTAAGTAGGTAGTCTCCTTTTAAAGTAGACCTTGCTGACTAACCTTAAAATTAATTTTGCATAAGAGTTCTTGGAGAGAAACAAGTGTAAATTGGACTGACAGTCAATTTGAGATTTTAATTCAGTTAGGAACAGCAGATGTCTTTGTCCCTTAGTAATGCCTTGAGTTTTTGCAGTGGTCATTTACCTGAAAGGAAGAAGCTGAAAATGTTACTCCTTTTCTAGAGTTATTTTCGCTCTTGGGATCTCTATGACCTTCATAAACATCCCAGTAGAATGGTTTTCTATTGGATTTGACTGGACATGGATGTTACTCTTTGGAGACATTCGCCAAGGAATCTTTTATGCTATGCTTCTCTCCTTTTGGATCATCTTTTGTGGAGAGCATATGATGGTAGGTGCAATCATACCAAATATATTGACATAATGTTATTTGAGCAAGGTTTTTCTGGTTCCTCAGAAACACATTTTATTAGCCTTAGGGAATTTATTGTAGAATTTGCTTTCAATCTGAATTGCAAGGATGGGCAACTGCTGGCAGTCCACATGTTGGGTTACAGCTCTCCCCATCCTTCACCATTAGCTGTGCTGACTAAGTAGATGAGAGTTGCCATCCATCAACATGATTTGCTTGAGGGCCACGTGATTTCCATCTCTGCTAAAGTACATAAGCAGCTAGTTTCTGAAGTACTGTGTGGGGATTACTAGTTCATATTTCACTCATAGAACTAGATTTGAAAGAAAGTGCCTATGTGTTTAGTAAGACAACTGGGTTTGAGACTTCATCATATTAGATAAAATATGATTGTCTACAGCTGGTATAAAATAATTTTTAATTTCTGGATGAGGGGTCCTTTTATGTTCAGATTTAATTGTTTATTAAAATCTTACATTTTACATTTATTTTACTGCCCTGATAAATATTCAGGTGTCAAGGAACTACCACTGGAATTTTATTTTTTTTATTTCAATGTGAATATGTTTCACTAATACCGATTCTGCCTTGTACTGCTTGCTTTATTGGCTCTTTCATTGTATATGTGAAATAATATAATTTTATTTTTCTGTTTCATCACATATTTGCTAATATCTTGATATCTGCTTCATTTTTTTTTAAATTTTTAGGATCAGAATGAACGAAATCACTTCTCAGCTTACTGGAAACAAGTTGGACCAATAGCTGTAGGATCTTTCTGCCTTTTTGTCTTTGATATGTGTGAGAGGTAACTTGAAGCACTTCCTTTTTATAAATGTTTCTGTAATTTTAATGGTGATTGGTTTTAGTTTAAGGCTTTTTAGAAGAAAATTATGTCACTTACAATAATAGGAAAATATTGGGGCTATTTTATATTAAATACAGTAGCACTTTGGCAAAGGGGATTCTACATGTGCCCAGCAATCCCGTCTGACAAGCCTCTTGCCTTTATCAGTCAATATCCAATGGTAGATGTCTGCTGGCAATCACCCCTTCCAACTCCAGACTGCCATGGACCCCTAAAACCTGCTCTGTATAGCTGAGAAACGCTCCAGAGTCGTTTTTGTAAGTGTAAAGGAAAAAGAAGGGAAGTTCCATTGCAGCAGCAGTATGGGGGTAGCATGGCACTGTGTTTAGGTCTTTGTAATCACTTTCTGACACCTTGATTACAGAATCATAGCATCCTTTATTTTTCAATGTTGGCACCAAATGGTTTCTTTTCTACTGTTAACAGCTGCTATTGGATTTAAAATCATCAACTCTTCCTTAAAAGAGAGAAGTAGTGTTTTTAAAGTTCAATAAAGTTTTTAAAGTTCAGTAAGATTGACAAACAGATTGCTAAATACTTTCTCTATTTTGGCTGAAGTCATATGTTATAACATGGCTTTGGAAGCTGAGGGCACAGGGTTTCCAGTGAACACTATATAAGGGAGAACTGGCTGCTTCCATACATGTGGCTACTGTCAAATGTAAGGGTGCCACATCTACAGCTCGCTCCCTCTCTGCCTTAGTATCTGGTAATAAAATGCTTGAGATAGTGTCAGGACATCATGTTTAACATGCTTTGCTCTGCAGGCCCATCAGCCAGCAACATGGAGTGAGGGCAAGAAAACACAAAACACAATTACATCCAGAGCTTGGAAAAGTTAGGATATTTATTTTTTTACTGTAACTCACAGTTCATAAAAAACTTTGTGTTGTATTTTAAAAGGGGTTTTCCCTGTAAGATCTCTCTTGTCACATTCTGACTTTAATGTGCTGTGGGAGAGAGGGGTAGGCTGCTGCCATGTTTGGTTACTTTCTGGTGTTTGGTAGCATTTGGTTCCTCCCATAGTGTCCTCATAGAAACAGAAACAGGTATGAACCAAGATCCAATGCAATCATGTCTGTCAGCAGAACTGAAAGAGACTGATCTTGTTTTCTCTTCCCTGTAGATGTAGATATCACCAACTGTATTACTATAAATTGAAAAAGGGCGTAGCTGCTTTTAGGTCGAAAGGACCCTTTGAAGCATTATTCAGCCAGGTTAAAATAGAATAAAATTGTATTTTGACTGTAAATTATAGGTAGAACATTGTAACACTGCATTGAGTGGAACAGTTTTCAAGTAGCTTCCCTTGCTTAAAGTCCATCAAGAGATTGCAAGGGAAGCCCTTGCAGATTGCAATGGGAACTTCTGCCTTATTTGGCTGTATATAATTTGCTCTGTTGATTCTCTTCCATTTTCAGAGGAGTACAATTAAAAAATCCTTTCTATAGTATCTGGGCTACAGATGTCGGTACAGAACTGGCTGTATCCTTTGCCTTTCACTTCAGTGGGACCTTTGTTTTGCTTTTTGTGGTACAGCAAAGGAAAGGAGATTAGAAGCCATGATTGGTTTTCTCTCAGTGACTTGCTGAACCTGCCCCCAAAGCCTTTTAACTCTGGGAAGGTGACGCTGATAAAATGATGGGAGGGGTTTATTTAAATGTTGTCGATCACTTGAGCTATCCAGTGATGATGAGCAAAGTCAAATGAATTACTTATTACTGTCTTTATCTCTGTTTACTGTAATAATGGCTCCCTTAACTTCAGTGCTTAGATGGCATTTATTATTGTTGCTGGAATCTGCCTCTGTCTCTATTTCTTGTTGCTGTGTTTTATGGTGTTTCAAGTGTTCAGAAATATCAGTGGCAAACAATCCAGCCTGCCAGCAATGTCCAAAGCTCGAAGGCTTCATTATGAGGTGAGAGATCTTCCATGCTTAGAAGGCAGGGCCATCCCCAAGCTACCTGGCTAACCCAGAATCAGTGGAAGGATGGATCTCTCCCAGAAAGTCCAGGGATGTTAATGCGATTCCTTTCAGGGATTTTATAAGCTTTTCCTTTAGGATAGGATAGATGCTGCTATGACCACTGAGAGGGTGGGTGCAGGTTTCATGCAGGTTTCATGCAGTATCTTAAAATGTATTTGAGAAGGGGAGTCTTGTTTTTTCTTTAGTAAATACAAAGAATTCTGAAGGCAGCTGCAGATGGGTTAGCCACTGGTGTCTCCTTTGTGGAAGACATTAGCTGGACGCTGAAGGCTGCTGTCTTATAACACAACTGAGTGGAAAGTGTGTGATTGTCTTGTCTCTGTGGAAGAGGACACAGATGTTGACACAGGGGCTGTTAGTTCTAGAGTTACTCTCCTTCTCTTTTGGATTTGTTTCACCTTTATTTTAAAATAGGTTTGGGAAAGAGAAATAAAATGGTTCCCTGCCACAGTCTTGTGTTTTTCTACCTTTTACTCCAAGACCTGCTGTTTGTATAGATGAGACTTGTTGACACAAGCTATAACTGAAAACTGTTAAATGGGAGGTAGAAGATATTGCTTTTTTTTGTTTTGTTTTTTTGTTTTTTGTTATCAGTTCCTAACAGTCTTATAACAGAGCTTCTGGCTTGAAGTATTTGCAACATGCTTCTTGTTTGTGTTTTCCCAACTTACTCTGCTTTTCTCCTCTTAGGGGCTAATTTTCAGATTCAAGTTCTTGATGCTGATCACCTTAGCTTGTGCTGCTATGACAGTAATATTCTTCATTGTCAGTCAGGTGAGTACCCTTAAAATAGCTTGATGAGGAATTTCTTCCGTTGTTGCTACATGATGGTGTGTGTGATATTGTGGTCTGGTGCCTCACTAATGATTTGTTGGGATCAACAAAAAATATAAGGGTTTTCCCTTCACTTCTCGTCCTCCCAACCCAAAGGAAAATAATGGTATGCCCTTCATGGTTTTTAGCATTATAAGTAGCAAGACTGGGGTGGGAGTGAGGAGGATGGCATTTAAGAGTTTTTCTTCTGCTGAACATTTATTGTGACTGCTGTGTTTGTCTTTATATCACTAAGGAAGCATGTACAACCAATAAAGCTATGAATGCCAGAATGGGGATTAGAAACATAGGTTGTACGGTTTCTTGTGTGAAAAGACCTATTTATCTGAGGTCAAGTTTGGACTCTTGCTTTCTTGTATTTTTTCTGCTTATTCCATCAACATGTTTTTCATACTTCTTTATGCCATACTCTTCTTCCTGGCTAGGTGACTGAAGGCCATTGGAAATGGGGTGAATTCACCGTTCAAGTGAACAGTGCCTTTTTCACAGGAATTTATGGGATGTGGAATCTTTATGTCTTTGCGCTGATGTTCCTGTATGCTCCTTCACACAAAAACTATGGGGAAGATCAGTCAAATGGTGAGGTGATATTTGATACAGCTGTGACATGGTTGGAGTTCAATAACCAATAATTAGATATGTGGGGCTTCTCTATGTTTAGGAGACACCTGTGATTACAGGCCTTATTGTATTGAGCATGGGACTGTAACAATTAATGCTTTCTTTGTCTGAGTATACTGGAGGAGACCTATACTACGAGGACCTAGCAGCATGGCTATGGTGGAGCATGGGGAATGTATTTGTCTAGTTCTCATTCTAGTCATGCAGTGATATTCCCCATCTGTCATACTTTGATATATTGTCTTGAGCTTGAGCAAGTTTGTTGAAGTCATCTGTTTGGATTGTGTGTATACTCTCATCACAGTATTCCTCAGTCTCGTGTCCCCCTTAGACATTTTGGTCTATCCTTCACATAATCCCTAGGTAGCTTGATTAGTGGCTGTGCTGACTTGGGATAATAGTGTTTTCACTGGGGAGAGGGCACTAGACTGAGTGGATCAATCAGTTACGGTTGTGCTCTATTTACCAGATCCTGTTCCAGTGCAGGAAGTTACCTTTTGGAGAGCCCTACCTATCTAATTGGGTATTTAATTTAATTTTTTTCCCAACTTTAAGAAACTTCAGTTTCTTCTACTTCTTCAGAACTGATTTTTTTCCCTGAAACTTATTCTCCCTATCTCTACACTAAGGCTGCATTTTCATCTAAGATTTAGCGTTATGTTTTCAGGTGATCTTGGAGTTAACAGTGGAGAAGAACTTCAGCTTACTACCACTATCACCCACGTGGATGGACCAACAGAGGTTTACAAACTGGCTCGTAAGGAGGCCCAGGAGTAACTAATAAGGCAGAACTTGTTAGGCGCAAAACTGCAGGCAACACAAAGAATGATGATGTTTTCTGCAAAAATGTGTCTGAAGTCATCTCCAAAGTGCCCAGTATTGAAGGTGCACTTCCACAAAATGGTAGTGTTCTGGAAAAAGCAGTTGGTCATACTCCTTGCTAATGGTGTATCTTTCTTTGGGGAAGGGGCTTGCATCAATCACCAATTTTTTCCCCCACAACATCTTACTTTGTCTTGAGAAAATGAGAGAGAGAGAGAGATGACTTAGTGAAAGGATAGGTGCCCATTTCCATGTATGACCTTTGGGTCCAGCTCTCATTATCAACACATCTTGCTCCTGCTGCTATGGATATTCTTGGGAAACAAATCTGAATACTTCACATGCTTCCCAAGTCAAAAGTTTTATTCCACAGTCCCAGTGTTTATATTTAGAGCAGTTTTTGTTTATGGAATTACACTTAAATTGGTTCAGTTAATATTTACATACTTAAACACATTCATTATTTCTTTTCTAATTTAGTGTAGCACTGCCTTTTGTAAAGTTTTGGTACAAAAAGAGCATTTCAGCTTTAAAGATGAACTATATGTACATGTGTATTTGTGTGTGCGTGCGTGAGCGAGAGAAGACACCCTGAACATTAACAAGTCTTTCTGGTGTAGATAATCTTTTTATATGCCCTACGAAACCCTGTTTACTTGTGTGATAACATAATCCATGAAATTGAAAGGTATATTTGTATGCGTGTGTGGTTCGATATCTTGTTTTCTTTTCTTTTTAAATAAATACTCCAGCTAGCATGGGGAATACTGTAGATCATCTCTCTTTTTTGTACTATGAATAAAATAGACCAATATTATGGCTTTTGCTGACCTCCTTTTGTAGAAAAACAACATATTGCTGCATTTCAAACTATCATCAAGTAGAAAGTGTGATGTTAGTAGTGATAATACTGACATCTGCTGGAAATCATATGCATACCACTGTAATGCCACTACCATCCTTCCTTGTTTTTAGGCAAATAAGTAGTAATAGGTTTCACTAATAAGGGAAAATCTCATATCAAACATATAGAACATCTTTTAAAATAGGGATGGGGAATGTCATGTCCCTGTAGATGTGGGTGTGCAAACTCCTATCAATTCTTGCCATTGGCTATGCTGGAAAGGACTGACTGATGAAGTTGAAAGCCACACATTTTCAACCCATTCTAAAGGAAACACGTGACTAACAGTTGGTTAAAATAGAGCAGCAAGAAGGTTTGAATAGTAACCTAACTACAAGTTGTCTGACATCTTGGTGCAGGAGAAGGAGGAAGAACACAAATTTCTTATGAGTAGAGGGAAAGAATTCATGAGCAGGTAACATAACTGCCTAGTTACTGCTCCATATCTCTTGTCTTTTTAATCCATATACACCGTCTCCTGTTCTTGTACACAGGACTAGATTAAGGGTCCTCAAAGCTGTTAATGAACAAAGTAGAAGATGTGGAGAGGAGGACATGCCCAGGTTCCCTAGCAAATAATCTGTAGAAGGAGACTACTTTTTCTCCCTTTGGCTCTTGATGTTATAAAGTGTTATAATTGTTTTTCAAATAATATTTTATTTTTCAAATATTTTTCTCTTAGTCTTTATTTAAAGCTAGTTCAGGGCTAGCCATATCTGGACACTAGTCTTCCATGTCAACACAAATTATGGTGGGAAGAAGAGCACTAATCCATACGCAGGTTTCCCCACAAATGAAAATGCTGGTTGAGCTGGAATCAGGATCAGAGAAGAAATTTTGCCTATTCAGAAGACTTCGTCTATGAATGTGCTTCCAAAACATGTACTTCCAAAACATATGGTGGCTAGCAGGTATAGCCCCATTCTCTAGAACTCACATGGTATAGTTCATTTAAAGAATATGTACATTTTCCAAAATACTCCTGAAAAGATCCTTTGCAAACTTTGGGCATGAGGCTTTTTCCCTCCCTCATTTTCCTTGGCAGATGCAAGGATGTTGCTACTCTTTGATGACAGTGAGTGTGTCTTAAGGATGGGGAACCTTTGGTTCTTCAGCTGTTTTGGTCTCCAACTCCCACCATCCCCACTCTGCATGGCCAGTGGTGAAGAACTGTGGGAACTGTAGTCCAAAACATCTAGAGATTCAACAGTTCCCCACACAAGGTCTGCTTGTTTCTGTGGTATGTACAACTAGTTGGGCCTCAAGAAAGATCAGTGGAAAGCGTTTTAAAGATTGATGGACTGCTTGTAGTATATTATGTCTCAAAGAGCTTTTTTCCCATCTAGCTCTTCTGCCCTTTTACTAGCATATTGATACACACAGCTTTGAGAGCTAGCATGGTATAGTGCTTAAGAGTGCTGTGCTAGGACTCCAGGACTACTTGTTTTTGCATGCCTTTAAATAATTTCTGACTTACAGCGACCCTATAGAATTTGCAACCACAAGTTGTGGTGCCTATGACAGACAACTTAGGAGGTAAGTAGAGAACATCAGAGAGAGTCAGCATGGTGTAGTGGCTTGAGCGTTTGACTATGGACCCTAGGGCCAGGGTTCAATTCCTCAGTTAGCCATGGAAACCCACTGGGTGACCTTGGGCATGTCACACATTCTTAGCCTTGGAAAACCATGTGATAGGTTGATGTAGGGTTGTTATAAGTCAGAAACAACTTGAAGACACACAACAACAAGGGAACATCATAAAGGATATGACTAGTTATACAATACCTCCAAAATCAGAAGCAGGACACATCTCAGTTCCAGTTGCTGGAGCATAATGGTAGGAAAGGGCTGTTTCATGTCCTACCTGTAGGCTTCCCAAAAGCTTCTGGTTGTGCAATGTATGAAACAAGACACTGATATAAATAGACCGTTGGTCTAATCCAGGCTGGCTCTGCTTACATTTTTCAACTTTGTTTATTATATTGGCATTTATGTATATTGGCATTTATGTATAAATATATCTATCATAGGAAAGAAGAGAGGGGTTACCTCAGTTCCTTTATGCCAAGTCCCAGTTTAATGCCTTTTACATCCTGTTGAATTAGCACTTTCATCCTAACACTTCAATTCATTTTAGAAAAAAATCTTGCCTTTTGTTTGAAAGTATCGGGTGCCTTTACAAGTAAAGCAGTAGAACTGAAGCTTTTTTCTATTGATGTACCCATCCCACTGATGAAATCTCTGAAGATTTCAGTCACATGCTCAAGGACCATCATGGGGAAAATTGTCATCTAGCAAGGGGCAATGATTTTGCAGCCTCATGGCAATCTTGTTCTTTTAAATGTTACAGCAGCACCATTGGAAAAATCTTTGGAAAAATAGTTTATGCCACTGCAGCACCATGGGGAATAAAACCCCTGCTTCAGGTGTAGGCCATTTCCAGAGTGGGTTGTTTCTGGGTCAAGAGCCATGCTACCACACAACATCATCACTATTGAGCTGCTATCTTGTCCCCAGATGTTGCCAAACCCCCCTATTCTATTTCCAGAAAAAATTCATTAAAGGTCTCCATTAGCGCTTCAGTCCCATCAGCTGGCTCAGTGTGGAACCACTTGATCGCAGTTCCTGTCATCCTGGATCCAGCAGTGGGCAGGCTGTGGGCATGCCCAGCTTGTCCCTCCCTCAGTGACTCCCATGGTGTGGTAACTTGGAAATCTATCACTTCTCCGTGTTTATTTTAAAGTTCACCTTTGAGTTAAAACTTTTTTTAAAGAAATTTTTAGGCATTATAACTTGAAAATACAATAGTGTACTGCTATGTTTAGTACAGCTTCCAAAGAAAAACAAAAAAACCCTGACTGATCAGGGCAAGTGGGGTGGGGTGGGGTGAAGGCAGAGACAAGGAGTGGCCAAGGATGCTGGGGTGCAGAAGGAACACTAGTGGCAATACCACTACTCCTGCTACTCATGTTCTGAAGCAGAAGTGCATGGAAAACAGTGTTCCAAACCAAATGACATCACACAAATGGCGATGCTGCAATTGTAACGGTATATTCCGCTAATGATTTCTAGTGGGGAAATGGCCTTAGACATGACTAACTTAAGTGCCATCGACGTTAATAGTTCTGCTTTTAAGTATGACCAACTCCAGATCCCTCCCTCCAACTCTTGTATTGTGACTAATAATTCCCCCTCAGTATGATACAAGTTTTATTGGATTGAATCTCCACTGTCTTCCTAGGTTTTCCAGTGAATGTTGGTAAATGTTGGAGAGCTAACGCTCATTCTTTGTCCAAAGATCTTTCTCTTTGTCTATTTTGTGCTTACCAGAGGCTTAACAGTAGAAACCAGTTTTCTTGCTGATAGGTGGGGAGGAATGTCTCCCTGATTGGGCAGGGGGTAGCAGCTGCCTTTTCCATGTTTCCACACTCTCCATGAGAAAACTGCAATGATGCTGCAAAACTGCAGCTTACTGCCACCTTATGGATCTTGAATTTCCATCCTATCTCTTCTCAACAGTGCTCCTAAGTGTACTTTCTCGTGCTTGGTTTTTTTATCCCATGATGAAGAAACTTGTAGTTTTGAAGGGTTAAACAAAGATTTGGGGGCCTTTTGGTTGGCCTAATAAAGGTATTACCAAAATACAGCTTCTGAAATTTGCCTTCTGGTCATAGTGGCTACTCTGTTTGTATGACTTGAAGAAAATGAAGTTCAGCTGCTCCAAAGTGGGTACCTACACTGGATAAAGCAGAGCTTACACCACCTTCAGGTGAGACTTCTTTTTCTGAGGGATCTTTCCCAGAAACCAAAGGTAAGGCTACACAGCATGGCTGTGGTTGAAGTGCTTCATCTGAAGAACTAAGTTTTATTGGCTTTATAACTTTCTTCCTTGCTGCCTAGGATGGGCCTAGGATGTTTGAGGTGTGGTCTGATAATCTGCAGCTGCAGTACAATCCTCCCACCACATTTGTAAGTTTGATTCTTGCGGGTTTGATTATTTGCGGTGCCAACTTGCCTACCCCCACTCTCACCCTCCCATTCCCTAGGTGGAGAATGGTGCTCTCCTGTCTGCCACCGTTGGCACAATTGCCTCAGTGGGTTGGAGGATGAAGAGGAAAAATCTTTTCCTCCCCCTCACACTTACCTGCCTGCCGCTGTGAGCATGATCGCCCCAGTGGTGAGTGGGAGGGTGGAGGGGAGGAAAGATCTTTTTCTCGCCATCTCCTGCCTGCTGCTGCTGGCACAATTGCTGACGTGGGCAGCAGTGGGCAGGAGAGTGCAGGGAAGGGGGATTACTCATTGGAGGGAGTTATTTGCGTTCTTTTCACTTTTGCAGGGGTTCTGTGCCCCTATCCCCCGTGAATGTGGAGGGCCTACTGTACTTTCTCCCATATATGGCATCACAAGACAACATGCAGGCTATGTGACCCTCATGTGGGTAATACAGCTGTCCCTGTGTTTGCATTATGAGCAGGAGGGGCTCCTGAAAGCTAAACCGATAAGATGTCTCTTCCCTAAATACGCTAGTCCTTTCCATTTGCTCATTTTGTGTGATTTCAAAATTAGTGACTCAATATGGCCTGAAAGGGTTAGCTATCTCATGCAGCAATTTTCTTTTTTAAGAGTCTTAAAAGACTAGCACATTTTTTTTTTCCTGGCATGAGCTTTTGTGGACTACGGCATACTTCCTCAGAACCATGAAATGTTATTTGGAATCATACACACACACACACACAATACACATACATACATACATACATACATACATACATACAAAATTGTACACAGATTATGAGGTGTACTGGTCAGAGGGAAATAAGATATGAGCAGTGACTGTTTATTAATAGTAGCCATTCACACCAGAGACATCCTTGTATTGCTGATTGCATACAGGCCTCAAGAAGAAGTAGGTGAAGATAACATGAATTTATTTATTTCTTAACCACCTCTCCTTATGGATTATTATATTGCAATCCTGTTATTATTCTGCATTACAGTAGACCCACTGGATCAATGGGATTTACCTATGTATTGACTCGCCGTTGAACAATTGATTTAATTGATCTCTAATTTAGAGAAAGCAACAGGATTCCACCCATAATGTGATTTTAACTGTTTTAAAAAAAACAACGTTCAAGCCACAGGAGATGAAGCAAACTTTGGAGAATTGCAGTTCATCTGTTTCACATTGCAAGCTGTCTTTGAAGCTCTGTTCAAGACTGGCAACTAATGTCAGGGACAAAGTGTTCTAGGATGTTGATGTCACATTTGTGTATTTATTCTCTTGTGCAGAGAATAGCCTCATAATTCTATGTAAATTGCAGTTTGGGCATTGCTGGCAAAAGATGGCATATCATTAAAAAAAATCAGCTAATCTTTGAACTCCTTACACTGTAGAATGATGGTTACTAGTCCCTGTAACGGCATTATCAGAAGGCATAATAGGTACAGAGTTGCCCTCTTGAATCTGTCACAGGATCTGGCCCTGCATCTATATCTCTGTTACATAGTCCTCTGTTGGCAACAGAGCAAAATTATCTGGAGCCAAACATACATTTAAAGCTCAACACACAAGTTTTGGAGCTTTATTACTAGCAAAAATATCTACTTCCATGGGAGGGGAGTGGACATGTTCCATTGATCATTTGAATTTGAATTCCTACTGGCTGGGCAAAGAAACAGACCTTGATCCACCTCAGCCTCTACAGGAGTACAAGTCTTGCAACAGACATAAGGAGAGCAGGAGGTCTTTTCATTTCCCTAACTCTTTCTGCAACACCACGTCTAAGAATCTATAGGACTCCGTTCCTGCCAATGCTGCTGCTAGCAGCCACGGTGTAGAACCAGGGATCATCAGTGTCAAAATCCTAGGACTTCTTGATTAGCAGGGACAAAGATACCATTTGGTACCCTACTCAGGCATCTTTGTTTTCTCGTAACTCGGCTGCAATCGTCACAGTAGTTAAGAGGAAGAACAGGTTGCTTACCTGTAACTGTGGTTCTTCGAGTGGTCATCTGTGCCATCATACACTAGGAGCTTTAGCGCCTGCGCGGTAGCGTTCGGAAACTTCTAGAGCTTGTTCGCTTGGCGGGAACCCCTCCCCCACGCCGGTACTGCGCATGCTCCTCCCGCCGAGCAACGGTCTCTCCTCAGTTCTGTCGTCCGCCGTAGAACCTACAGGGACCTGAGAAAGAGGGGAGGAAGGGCGGGTGTGTATGATGGCACAGATGACCACTCGAAGAACCACAGTTACAGGTAAGCAACCTGTTCTTCTTCTTCGTGGTCTCTGTGCCTTCATACACTAGGAGACTGTGTAGCTTACCGGTCGGACGGCGGGTCAGGTCCTACAGCACGGAAGCCAGCACCTCACGTCCAAACCGGGCATCTCTGCGCGACCGGCAGTCGAGCCTGTAGTGGCGCACGAAGGTCGATGGTTGGGACCAGGTCGCCACACGGCAGAGTTCATGCAGGTCAACTCCTCGTAGGAGGGCCGCAGAAGTAGCCACAGCTCTGGTGGAGTGGGCTCGAAGCAGGACTGGCGGAGGCTTCCTCGCGAGCTCATACGCCAGTTGAATAGTCCGTACCACCCACTTGGAGAAGCGCTGGGTGGACACTTTGAGGCCCTTCCGACGTCGCCCATAGCAAACGAAGAGATGCGGCGTCTGTCGGAAGGAAGCAGTCCTGTCCTTGTAGAAGGCCAAGGCCCGACGCACGTCCAGGGAGTGGAGGGACCGCTCCAACGGTGTCGTCGGGTTCGGGAAGAAGGCAGGCAGGATGATGTCCTGGTTGAGATGGAAACTGGACACCACCTTAGGCAGGAACGAGATGTCAGGTCGCAGGACCACCTTGTCTCTGTGGAAGACCGTGAAGGGCTCATCGGAACGAAGAGCTGTGATCTCACCCGCTCGCCTCGCCGAGGTCACCGCTACCAGGAAGGCAGTCTTCATGGTCAGGAGCCTGTCATCCGAGGTCGCCATCGGCTCGAAGGGCGGCTTCGTCAGCTGCGAGAGCACCAGCGAGAGGGACCACGGCGGTAGCGGCGGCGATACCGGCGGGTAGAGATGATGAAGTCCTTTCAGGAACCGCTTAACGGTATCGTTCCTGAAGAAGGCCGAGGCAGCAGATCGTGGCGGTTGGTATGCCACGATCGCGGAGAGATACACCTTCAGGGATGGAAATGCCAGCCCCCGTTGCCGGAGGTGCAGGAGGAAATGCAGGACGGTAGAGAGCCCCGCGGGCGATACCGGCTCACTCCTCTCGTTAGCGAAGGTCAGGAAGCGTCGCCACTTGTATTGATAGTTGCGACGGGTGGATTCCTTCCTGGCCGCGACGAGGATGGTACCGAGCACGGGATCGTCTAGTGCGATATCCTCCAGGCATGGAGGGCCAGGCGTGGCAGGTCCGGATGGAGGACTCGGCCGCCGGAGTGGGAGAGCAGGTCCGGTGTCGGTGGCAACCGGAGCAGGTCGTCTCATGCGGCTTGTAGCAGGGGTGCGAACCAATGTTGCCTCGGCCAGTACGGGGCCACCAGGATCGCGTCGGCTCGGTCGGCAAGGATCTTCGATATCGTCCGGCCGAGCAGCGGGAACGGCGGGAACGCGTAGAGGAGTTCCCCGGTCCACGGAAACTGGAAAGCGTCCCCGATGGAGGCACGATCGTGGCCCGCTCTGGAACAGAATCGGCGACACTTCGCGTTTTCCCTGGTCGCGAAGAGGTCGATCGATGGTTCGCCCCAGCAGTCCCGAATCAGTCTGAACGCCTCTCCGGAGAGAGACCATTCGTGATGGGATGAGGTGTCCCTGCTGAGGGCGTCTGCCGTGGTGTTCTCCTGCCCAGCCAGGTGAACTGCCACGGGATGCGTATGCAGGCGAATGTACCATTCCCACAAGTCGAGTGCAATGTTGAGCAGGGTTGTGGAGTGAGTCTCTCCTTGTCTGTTGATGTAACAGACGGCGGTGGTATTGTCCGTCAGAACCAGGACCGTCCGCCCCGCTACGACGTGGCGGAACGCCCGTAGCGCTTTCAAGACGGCGAGCAGCTCCAGCGCGTTGATATGGAGAGCGGTCTCGTCGTCGGTCCATCTGTCGCGGACTCTGAGATCGCCGCAGTGGGCACCCCATCCATACAGGGAGGCGTCGGTCGTTACCGTCACCTTTGGTGTCGGCTGTTGGAAAGGCATCCCTGACATGAGATTGCGTCGCGACTGCCACCATCGGAGGGATGAGCGGACGTCTCCCGGCAGCTGCAGTCGGAGTGTCTGTTCGTCTCGCAGGGGGTCGAATATACGGACGAACCAGTGTTGAAGAGGTCTCGCTCTCAGCCTGGCGAGATATGTCACAGCGGTCGTCGCAGCCATGTAGCCCAAGAGCTGCTGGACGCTTCTCGCAGATAACGTCGGGGCCGTACGAGCGTGAGCGGCGGCCCGGATCAGGGTTTGGGCTCGAGACTCTGGTAGGTACGCCCTGGCGGAGGTCGAGTCGAGCGTCGCCCCGATGAAGTCCAAGATCCTCGCCGGCTCGAGGTGGGACTTCTTCGGATTCACCCGTAGACCAAGGCGGGTCAGGAGTGACAACGTCATGTGGACGTCGTGGTAAAGTCTCTGTTTGCAGGACGCCACCAACAGCCAATCGTCGAGGTAAGGGAAGACAGAAGCACCCTTCGTCCGCAGGAAGGATACCACCGGGGCCATGCACTTGGTGAAGACCCTTGGGGCAGTCGAGAGTCCGAACGGCAGCACCTTGTACTGGTAACAGGTGTCGTCGACTGCGAAGCGGAGGTACCGTCTGTGCTGCGGGCGAATGGCGATATGGAAGTATGCGTCTCGGAGATCGATGGAGGCGAACCAGTCCCCTCGATGTAGGAAGGGCAGGATCGACGGTATCGTGACCATCTTGAACCTTTTGGGGCGGATGTAGTAGTTCACCCCTCTGAGGTCTAGGATCGGCCGGAGGGTACCGTCGGCTTTCGGTACCGTGAAGTACCTGGAGAAGAAGCCGGTGGTCTTGGCCTCTTGCGGGAGCTGCTCGATCGCCCCTTTCTGGAGGAGGGATTGAGGGCCGGACTCGACGGCGTGGAATAGTAAACGTCTCGAGGAGGAATATCGAGAAACTCGATGGCGTAGCCAAGACGGATGATGGAAAGCACCCAAGAGTCCGTAGTGACATACTGCCACTCCGCGAGATGTCGAGCCAGAGTCGGTCGGTCTCCGAGCGCTGATGGTAGGCTGAAGAGTGGGTATTGGTAGGTCCTGCCAGGCACGTCAAAACCGAGACTTTGTCTCGGAGGAGGACTTCTTGGACGAGGCCGGGCGTCGTCTAATCGTGCGTCTGGCCGATGAGCCGGAGGACGGTCTCGACTGTCCAGACTGGGCCGAACGTTGGAACGACGAGGTGGAAGATCGTCGCCAGGATGGGCGGAAGGTGGAGGCCCTGCGGGCTTGCGTGGCCGGCTGTAGCCCGATCTTCTTGGCGGTCAACCTCGCCTTAACGAGATTGTCCAAAGCTTCGTCTGTGGACGAATTGAATAGGCCCTCACCATCGAAGGGGAGATCTTCAATCCTCCTTCTGGTGTCCTCCTGGATGTCGGCCGGCCGCAGCCAAGCATGGCGGCGGAGGCCGATGGATCCCGCCATGACCCGGGAGGCAATCTCCACTGCGTGCCTGGAGGAGGCCATCTGCTGCCGAGCGATGGAGATGGCCTCGTTGAAGATCACGGAGGAGGCTTGGCGGATGTCCTCCGGTACCGCCTCCATCGCCGGTTGCAGGCGATCGAGCACCTTTTTCAGATATGCCGCGAGGCAAGCCTGAGTGTTGGACAGCCTGATCTGCAAGGAGGCGGCGGAATAGAACCTTCTTGCATAGGCGTCCAACTTCCTGCCCTCTTTGTCCGGCGGGGTGGTGTGTTGCCTGCCGGCGCCTTTCGTTTGTGCCGACTCGACCACCACAGAGTTCGGTGAAGGGTGATTAAAGAGATAACCGGCGTTATCCTTCTGCACCCTGTAGAGGTGTTCCAACCGCTGCGGTATCGGCTGAGCCGAGGCCGGCCTATCCCAGGCGGCCTTCACCAGTCTGGATACCCGGGGCAGGAGAGGCAGCGGGGCCGTGGCAGGTTGCTTCTCCTCGAAGACGGAGAAGGCTGGATCGTCGTCCTCCGGCTCCGCATCGGCGATCTTAAGGCCGAGGGTAGTGGCCATGCGGAGCAGCATAGCAGAGAACTGGTGGACGTCCTCTGGAGCAGAATCTGGGATCGGATCCCCGAATCCCAGCGGAGGAGACTCCTGGGAGGCCGCCTCAGACACCTCTGACTCCGCACTCGAGTCGTACGACTCCGAGCTCGGTGAGTCCTCTCGCCGCTCGCTTTCCGGCTCCTTCGCAGTCGCCACAGGTGTTGCCTTCCTAGGCTTCTCCGCAGCCGGGACGGTGGTAGTGGCAGCGTCACGCTTGGGCTGGCTGACCACGGACTTCACCTTCTTAGTGGTGACAGGGGCAGTCTGGCAGGCTGAGGTTGTCTTAGCCCGCTCAGTCACCACCGACTCCGTAGGGCGCGTCGCCGTTGCAGTGACCCTAGGAGGTGGCGATATCGCCCGATATCGAGGTGAAGGCTCCCTCGCCCTATGATATCGAGGAGAGGGAGAGCGGCTGAAGGAGCGGCGGTCCGACGGAGATCGGCTTCGGTGGTGATGGTACCGAGCCTCGTCCCTTCTAGGCGAGCGCGATTCGCGCTGTCGACGAGGTGACCGGGACCTCCGGAAGGTCTCCCAGCGACTCGGGTCACGATGGTACCGATCCCGGTACGATGGTGAATGTGACCGATAAGAGGCCGGGCGCTCTCTCCATTCAGATTCCCTCGCGTACCTGGCCACGTAGGACGCCGAGGTGTATCTGGAGGCAGACGAGCGAGGTTGTTCCTCTCTTGTCTCCCTAGGAGGCGGCGAGGCCACCGGACGCTCGGAAGAGCGGGACCGGGACCAGAAGGAGGTCGAACGCCGCTCCGGAGAAGCAGAGGGCTCTCTCTGCTGCAGGTCGGCCGACCTGCGACGGCTAGGAGGGCGGTGGCGCTCCTCCACCAGGGTTGGAGGGTCTGCCACAGGCGAGTCCGGGCGCTGTTGGGGAACGTCCTCGATCTCATCATCCGAGCGATCGACGGACTCGCCTCGCCCTTTGGAAGGCTGCTGAGTAGGAGGAGGAGTAGGAGGTTGAACGTCCCCAGCCGGGAAGCGCTTCTTCTCCTTCTTCTTCTTCTTCTTCTCCTTCTCCTTGCCCTTGCCTCCGTCCGGAGCAGGGCGCTTTTTAGCAGGCATCTCCGTCAGGGGAGCCTCAGCCTTCCTCGCCGTCGAGGATCCTTTCGCTGACTTGGCAGCCGCCGACAGCTTCGGGATCCTCGGTAACGCCGAGATCGGCGTCTTCGCCGGTACCGAGCCCGATACCGACGAGGTGGACGGAACGGCAGCCGCCGATACCGTCGATGGCATGGTCGTCTTCTTATCGGCCATCTTGGAAGTGGAAGTCTCGTCTATCGCCCGCAGAGACTGTTCCCAACAATAAGACTTAAGTCTCGCGGACTGGTTGCGGAGAGTTTGGGGAGTAAAATCCCGGCAAATTGGGCAAGTCCGAATGTTGTGGGACTCACCCAAACAGAAAAGACACTCCTTGTGGCCGTCATTGAGGGCAACTTTGCGCCCGCAGGACACGCACTTCTTGAAGAGCGCGGACATAAGACGAAGAACGCCAAACTGCGAAATCCGAAAAGACCAAAAACCAAAGGGGGAGTCCGAAAGAGAGGTCAGAGACAGTCCAAAAGTCCGTAAAACCGTGAAAACAGCAAGCCAAGCACGAAAGTGAGAGGAACAAACCAAAGAACCTTCCGTACGCGACGGCGGATGAGAAAGAACTGAGGAGAGACCGTTGCTCGGCGGGAGGAGCATGCGCAGTACCGGCGTGGGGGAGGGGTTCCCGCCAAGCGAACAAGCTCTAGAAGTTTCCGAACGCTACCGCGCAGGCGCTAAAGCTCCTAGTGTATGAAGGCACAGAGACCACGAAGAACATCTTTGTTTTCTCGTAACTCAGCTGCAATCCTCACAGTAGTTAAGAGGAAAGTGGATTTTTAGGGCTACTTGCTATCCCTGTTCCAGTGGAAAATATTGAGGGGTGGCTTGATTTTGAACAGGCAATAAAAACCTCTTAGCTTTACAAAAGATATGCACTTGATGGAAATGAAAACTGCTAGAACTGTTTAGCTGATAGAAGATCAACAGAGTTGCCTGCATTTTGGGAGGGTGTCTCTAGGAACTGTCCTGATGAGCACAATATCACTCACCATGCTCTTATTCACAGCAAAGCAGTCCATGCAGAACTTCCTGTGCTTTTCCAGAGCAGTAGATGCACCACCTCTTGTGGCAGCAGCAGAAACAACAGCAATAGTAAGATGCATACTTGTAGCTATCTCTGTTTTCTCTATTTTAAATTTTATAGGCTGTCCTGAGTCCCAGCACTGGGGGAAAGGTGGGATATAAATAAAACAAGAACATTCTAGCACCTTTAGTGGCTCACAATAATCGGTCTGCCATACTGCACCTTGTTTCTCACCACTACAACTTCCTCAAGCTGGGCAATCCACAATACATTTGGAGGTTCTTATAGGAAGTTACAGTAACTCTACTGCTGCATGATGGGATATGGATCCTGTGGTACAAATCTAATTCTGACATTAGTAAACATCTCTCAGCCCCTTTCTAAGTCTCTACCTAAGAACAAATTCCTTAGAACCAAATTCCTGCTCTTCCCAATCTTTTCTTCCTTCCCACACCAATTTGGGCTGGCAATGCAATGGCACAGTTCAGGTAAGTTACTTTTTGTACTTTAACACCCAGAATTCCTCATCCAGCATGAGATTCTGGCACATATACTGTAGTGTAAATCGTAACTTTCCAAGCAATGAGAGGGGACATTTTCATGAGTCCAAGGTGTCAGAATAAGCTGTGTGTCAGGAGGCAGCCATCAACTTCAGTTGGTAGGGTTACAAGGACTGCACTTACCTCAAAATCCTCCTCCTGCAGATCCCAAGGAACACCTGCCCCAAAGTTGAAGGGCAGCCCCTCCATCACAAGAACAACCTTAATGCCTCTCTCTTAAGTGGAGAGCCTTATGCACCAGAAGGAGGCACTGGCCTACACAGGAGGCCCAAGATTCAGAAAAATATACGAGACTTTTAAAAGGTATTTGTTACTTATACTTGTGTCAGTCCTTTCCTCCAGTATTTTCCTTACAATGATCTTGTGAGGGAGGTCTAACAGAGAGAGAGAGGGAGAGAGAGAGAGCTTGGCCCAGGACCCACCACGAAATTTTATGGTTCAGCAGGAAATTGATCCTGAATCTCCAAAGTTTTGACTCGCACCACTACACTCCTCACTCTCAAAATATTTTTAGGACCAGCCTCTCCCTTCCATAACCTAATGAGGATTAAGCATGTCCAGTGAGTACAGAGTACTAACTGTTGGGGAGGGTATAGAAAACCAGGAGGTAGAGGGGAAATTGAATGAAATATACTGGAAAAGGGCATGGCCGGTTGATTTTCAGGCACCCTATGTAGGAATTCTATACATTCCAACAGTATGTTACAGGTTCCACATTTTTGTCCTAAGAACATATGATGTAAGAATCATAGCAAAGGATCATACCAAAATTCTGTCTAGCCCAGCATCCGGTTTCTCAGAATGGCCATTTAGATCCCATAGACAAGGTTTGATGAGCAACCTATGGGGCTCAGTGAAAGTTTTTTTTTAACCTACAACTTCCAGAATTCCCAGTTAGCATATAGTCTAAGAAAGCTTTGCATGCAGCATCGCTAAGAACCCTGCAATGGCCATTCTAGGAAGGGGATTATCATTCTAACTGCTGTGGTTCTTCATTCTTTTATATTGACTCATCCTTTCTTTTGCATGTATCCTACCTGTATATTCTGCTTATAAACTCAATAAGAATAAGCTTAAAAACTTAATAAGAAATCAGACATGGAGTTTCTAGATAGCTACCATCATTAATAACCATTGATAGCCCAATCCTCTATAAGTATGGCTAATTCTATTTTAAAGTCATCTAAGCTAATAGCAATAGCAATAGCATTTATTTCTATACCGCTTATCAACTGAGTGTTATCTAAGCGGTTTACAATGTATTTTAGCTAATTGCCCCCAACAAGCTGGGTACTCATAATGGCCATCACTGTGCTCTATGTCAATAGGTTCCATCAATGATTTACAGGCTATTTTTGCATTCACATCCTAAAGAGGTGTAAGGTAGCTGAAGCTGAGGAATGGTGAGTTCCCAAGACTAACGAGAGTATAAGGACTGGCTTATTAAGTATAACAACACTCACTCTGGAATCTCACCTATGCTATATTCAGAGCATGGAAAAGTTACTCCTTTGGACTATACACTGGCCAGGGATTCTAAGAAACAGTGTAGGCTGGTGGCTTCCAAAGCAATATATCAGTGAACTCTAAAGGAGCTATCCAAGTTGCTGAATCTGTTTGGGATTAGGATCAACACCATGGATAGCCCAAGTGGATTCACAGCCCCGCTGTCATAGAACCTATCTGCTACCAGGATGGGGAGCTGTCATAGTCCACAAAAAAGGTAACTTTTTCAAGCTGTGTTTCCTGTTGTTTTACACAGCTTCTTTTCACCTCAAACTTTGAAAAACCTGTATTGTCATAAATAGAAAACCTTCTTCACTTTGGTGGGTTTGTTTTTGTTGTTTTTTTACATTTTTAAAAAATTTATTATTAAAGCAAGACAGATAACAGCAATCGGATTCTTGAATGAAAAGAAAAATGCATCACACGTAGTTTTAAAATTAATAGTTTTGTAAAAAAAACAAGTGAGCAAGAACCTCTATTCCCACCTGAAAAATGCAGTACATCTTGTGGCTTGTACATTTGTTATGATCACCTTTTTTCTCCTTGGCTTTTTTGATGTTTCTACAAAAGATCAGAGTACTGTTGCAAGAGACATAATAGGCTTCCATTAGTGCCAAGACTCAAGAAGTGCTGTTATTGCCACTAAGTCCAAGGGACAGAATACCCTGTGAACCAAAGGAATAATCATTTCATCCTCCAAATATCAGTGGTAAATAAACCCCCTTCCAGGTATAATTGCAGCTTTCTAAATAATGACTGGGCTTCATTATTGGTAAATCACTGCAGGCTTTTTAAGAAATCATAAATGAGATCTGAAACAAAATGTTGTGGTATAATAAGACTCCTGTTCAAAACCAGCTCCAGACAACTGCGCCCCTTTCCAGGATACCTCCTTCCATTTCTTTTCCGCTCGTTTTATGTTCCTATCTTGCCTCAGGAGTCAGTCAGCTTTTCATGACCATAGAGCATTCATTCATTCATGTTTACACTTTTTTTTTTCTATTTCTACATGCCTTGGGGTTCCCCCAGACCTGATAATACCTCAGTCCTGCTCATCAGTTGAGGCCTCTTTGACTGTACAGTCAGATCTCCATATTCACTGGTTTAACTTTCATGAATTTAATTATTTGCAAGTTTCTCCAACCCCTGTCCTCCCACACCTCAAACATTTCTTTTCTAGGAGGAACCTTCCCTCTTGGGAGCTCTGATCAGGCTGCAAAACCCTTTAAAACCTGCTTCTGGTCCTCCTCCTCCACCAGCCATGGCTTGCCAAGATAAGGAAAGCTCACACTCTGATTTCTCAGTACCATGAAGCCCCTCCCAGTGCCCTCCCCCAACCAAGGAATGAGATGGGCAAGAGAGAGGAGGTATAGGGCCACTATACCAACCTACCCTTTCACCTCTCCTTTCTTTGCTCTGGTTTGGACTCTGGATACAAGCTCTCAGCCCCCTTGCCGCAGACACTCACGCATTTTTTTTTTATATTTGTGGTTTTTTCATTTTTGTGGGAGTCATGAACCCCTAACCCTAGTGGCCATGGAGGGACAACTGTATAAGCAGTGGCATTCATAGGATGAACCCCAGAAATCAAGGGAATAGCGTTACTGCAATGTAGGCCTCCTTGGAGAAAGCATAAAGATATCATTTTGATATCATAATTTGGCTCTCTTCTACCACCCCTCTCCACGTGTTTGTGAGGCCCCCGAAACAAGCACAGGCTATGCACGGCCACTAATTGCTGGATATTCCATTCTCTACCCAGGCAGGCCAGAATTAGCCAGATCCTTGCTTTAGGTGACCTCTCTGCAAACACCTTCATTATGTATGCACACTGTTTACAAAGGACTCCCTGCCCTGAGCAGGCAACCTGGCAAGCTGAATACTCAACTGCCAAGCACTGAGCATTTGTATACTGGCTAACTCTTTGTCAATTCGGACTTAACTCAATCAGGCTAAATTCTGACCTTTCCAAAGCTTTGTCCCGCTCCTAAAACGCATTGTTTTCCCCAAGTACAGCATAGCCTGCAGTTACATTTCTCCCTATAAAAACCACTGATTCCAAGATCTTCCTTGGATCGCTCCCGAGTTCCAGACCGCCTTGCTGCTGCTTTGCCTGGCGAG
Organism: Ctenosaura bakeri; assembly: GCA_948474755.1. NCBI lineage: Eukaryota > Metazoa > Chordata > Lepidosauria > Squamata > Iguanidae > Ctenosaura > Ctenosaura bakeri. Next base: position 365,617 of record CAOLHI010001485.1, on the reverse strand, counting down.
CTTCCCCTCAGCCCCACGTGCTGAGCTACATCGCACCCCAGCATCGCTCTCTATCTTCTTTCTAGACTCCAGGAACAGGTTCCGTATCACCCGAATCAACTATCCCTCTCAAAAATCCTGCTATCCAACTCAAACCTTTATTTTCCTTAGTTATCTGTGTGCGTGTGTTGCTTACATTGTGTGCCTGTATTTAATAAAGATCATTCATTTATTTTCAACACAGTTTGCTTCTTGGCTTGGCCTGACCCCGTAAACATTGGGTTACAAGATCCTGCTGAGTTACCCTGCCTCTCATTTTGCCAGCAGTGTTCTAACCTAATTTTCCCCAAAGTGTGTTGTTGTTTGGTTATTTAGGTGTCCCTACCGGGACGCCCAGTAAACAGGGTAACAATAGTTTTAGACCAGGGCACATTACTTGCTGATGATACAGAAGATGAGGACATGATGTCAAGCCTTTGTGGTACATATATGGTTTTATTCTTTCTGTCACCTAGAGAAGGACATAAAAGTCAGGATTCAGTTAGCAAGCTGCTTAAATCTGCAACAGTATCCAACATTCAGCAAGAGTGGGAGGACTGCTCTTTCTCTGTTTCTTCCCCAGTGGTGCAACAGCAGTTGGGATGCTCCAGGGTGCGGTGTTGTCTTCCAGCCTTTGATTGGCCATGGGGGTAGGCCTGGGTACCAAAAGGGGGAGTGGTCGCTGCCTGCATTGAAATCCCTCAGTACCATCATAATTGTTGACATTTCAGACAGAACTTAGGCCTGTGACTCTAACATCATGACCATTTTTCTCATGTATGGTTCTTAACATCTTTGTCTGATGAAGAAGCCAGTGAAGTTTTGAAAACTTACATAATGTATTTTATGCTTTGGAGCTGGACCAATACAGGCATTGTTGCTAGGGGATTTTGGATTTCGTTGTATTTTTGTTGCTGTTGTTGTTGCTGTTGTGTTCACATTCCCTTGATAGCTTTGTGTGCCTGTTTTCTTTGGATGCCTAAAATCTAGCTCCTTGTAAATTCTCAAGTGAAATTTTAAACTACTGCAACACTAACAATTTGGAAGCTGAAGGAAAACTTCATGGGGGAGAGAATTCCTGTATGGAGGAGCAATGCCTTTATCCCCCCACACCACAGCTACTATTTTCTGACTGACTGGAATGGAACAGGGAAGCCAATGATGTCCAATTTGCTTGTCTTCTGGTTGCATACAGCAAGGTAGAACTGTGGGGAGAAAAAGCAATTAATCAGTGACTCCATAGGGGAGGGTATGTTAATACACATGTGGGTGTGCATCAGAAGGGTGGGATTTGTCTGCAGCCTGCTGTCAACAAGTGGAAATGTTCTCTGTTGCAAGGGCAGGCAAGAGGGAGGCTTTCAGTCACCATGGTTATGTACGCCAATTCTCTGGGGAGGATGCCAGCAAGTGCATTAATCTGCATTGATCCTAACCAGAGTTTCAGAGCTCTCACTGTCACACTCCCTAAGCCAGCTGATCACAGGTGCTTTCCGCCATGGTCAAAAGAGCAGCGGAAAATGAAGATGAATTGGAAATATAGGTCCCTTCTCATCCCTTTGGCAAGTTATCAGTCTTAACCCTAGGATACCTTTATGGTCCATGAAGGCAAATCCCAAATCTAGTAGTGTAATTACTCAGAAACTTCCTGCTGATATCTCTGAGATTTCTGTCTGCTCTATGAATAGAGAGTAACTCTAGGAATAGAGAGTAACAGCTGTGTTTATCCTAAAGAGGAAAACATCAAGGAAATGTTTTGAAAGATTGTTTTTACCCTGCTTGTTCTCTCATCTGAATTTTCTCTTGGTGTCTGTATTATGACAAATGCTTTGTACTGGCTGTGTACTGGTTTTGTTTTTTTGTTGCCGTCCTCATGATATATGTGGCTCAGAGCATGGAAAAGTTACTTTTTTGGCTGCTAGCTCCAGAATCCCCAAGCCAACAAGGCTGGTTGGAGGACTCTGGGACCTGCAGATCAAATGAGTAATTTTTTTCTGAGTTCAGATGTAGCTCAGCCTGCATCTGCTATCCATACTGCTGTAGGGCAGACCACTTTCTACACCTATGTTGTATGAAATTGTACCCATCTGAAGGGGGCAAGCCTTCATTTTAGTGCCATTCTTGTACATGAAAAAGGTGAGAAAGGCTGAAAAAGAAAGGAGATGTTCAAGGTCAGTCTAGGTGCCTTCAGTTAACTGTCATCACACATGAATCTGAGCGATTATTTACTGACTGCAAAATGCTTGATTGGGATTAACAAGCAGACACTGCTAAAAAGTATCTAGACTCTCTTTCTTACTAGGATTCACTGAAACAAGTTCTAATTCATGATGCTCCTTTCTCTCCTATGGCTGTAACCTACAGACACAATAATAGACTAGTGCTGGAAACAAGGCAAGTTAAGTGGCCATACAGACAGAAATAGTGACAGATTAAAAGTTTAATGGGGGAGGGCAGAGAGAGAATGAGCAGCCCAGTAGAAGTTGAAATCCATCAGCTTCTGCCAGTGTGGCCAATTGGGAAGCTGATGGTCCAACAACATCCAGAGGGCCACAAATTGCCCATCCTTGAGCAATTCCTTCAGTTAGATAGAGGGATCCTTTGATGATTCAGCCAACAAAATAGCTCCCTTCAGTTTAAATCCCACTGGCTCTGGTGATACAATTCCCATGGGCTTGAGCAGGTCTGAACAGCCCCTCTGGTACAAACTGATTACTAACTAAGATCAGTCCCTGATGATGACTACCTCCTGTTCTTCTTCCAGTATGAGCAAGGGGTTGCCGCTGACTATTGTGCTGCCTTTGATGAACTGATTCTCAGCTGCTGGAGCTTTGTGACATTTGAAGAGGAACCAGGAAGTATTGCAGTAGGTGGCCCATGCTGTTATACAAATAATTTATTTTTAATTTTAAGATGTACTAAATATAGAACAGTGGTTATGACTTCATTCCTTTCTGCAGATCTTTTCTAGCATCTGTTATTTGAAGCCGATTAAGCCTTGCTAGAGCTCGGGAAAGTTGTCTTTTAGAGTACAATGCACTCTCCATATATGCAAGAGTTCCATTCTAGGAATCCCCAAGAATACCAGACTTTGTGAATACTTGCTTCCCATTATATTCAATGGAAGCAACATGAACATGGATGCTCTAGCATGTCTTGGCATGCATCACCACCATTTTAGATATAGGCACACAATGCTTTGTGTGAGCTGAAAATTGTGCATGCAGAGGTCTCAGATATGGTGGACCCACTGTATGAAGTTTTTTAGATGACAGTTCCCACAAACCCCCACCACAGCCTATGGCAATGCTGACTGAGGTGTTATACATAGTGGCTGCTGGTGGCTTCCACATCAGTGGAGTGATGAATCTACTCTGGGTTTTGGTCTGAAATTTAAGGGAGTTATCCATAGTGCTGAACCCTATCCTAAAAATAGGCTCAGTAACTTGCATACTGCCTTTAAAGTTTGGACTAAAGCCCACACTAGACTCACTACCCCACTGACATAGGAACTGCCACCTACCACTGATTGTAGTCAAAAAAGTGTCCAAACACTGCTCTTTATAGTATTCACAGGAACAACTTGTAATTCATGAAGCTCCTTTCCCTTCCACCACACTGATGGCTTTAAGACGTAGATCCAAGTAAGAGAAAGTAATGCTAAAGAGGTGATAAAATAATTTCTAGCCATAGAATCTCACACTGTTTGGCACTCCCTCACATGTAAATGGGCTAGCTCCATTATGCTCATTCCCATTCCCAGCTCCTTAAGTACAATATTCTTCTACTCAAGCACAATATTCTTCTAGTATCTCAGGTGCATCTTTTGGGTTATGTAGTCTTTCCCAATGCTAATCTAGTCTTCCAGATTGGTCATTAAGGCTGAAAAACAACAACAACAACAACAACAAATCCCCAACAAACCAAACCAAATCAAATGTTATCATTCTGCATCAAAGTGATAATGAAGCCAGGACTACTAAATGATGCCCTGGTACTGATGTACAAGAGAATATTAAAGCAGATTCCTGAATTCTGAATGCTACAACATGTGCCCAGAACATGGGTTTTTCAAGACAAATAAGGCAAAGTGAGCAAAACCTAGATCTGCATCTCTTGGGTGGGTGATTGGCAATAGTTTGGCAAGAATGTATTTATTTGTTTTAGATCCTCCCTTTCTCCCAAAATGAAGACCCAAGGTAGCTCAGATGAATAGCTTCAAAAAGTACAAGGAAATGAATTTAAAATTCAAATCAAAACACAATTAAGCATATTAGAGATGAACCAGGAAATACTGTAGTAGGTGAGAACATTTTTGCTTGAATTAAAAGCCATTTGAAAACATATCAATAGAAAAAGGTACAGTACCTAACACCTATATATTTTCAAAACATCATCCTCAGCAAGTAGCCAATCAGTTGCCCAAAGCCCACCTGAAGAAAAAGATATTTGCCTGCCCATGAAAGGACACCAGTGAGGGGACAGCCTAACCTCTCTTGGAGTTTTACATCCCAGGAGTAATCAGTGAGAAGGCCCTCCCCTGTATCATCAACTAATATAGGCCTCTATGGGAGGCAGGACTATGAGAGAGGCCTTCCTACAAGTCAAGGCCTGGGCAGGTTAATACGGAAAATACACTCCCTCTGTGTTTCTGGTATAAAGGAACCCAGTAGCACCTTTAAGACGAATTGGGAAAAAGAAATTTCTAGCAGAAGCTTTCATAGATTACAGTCCACTTCATCAGATACATGAACGAAATTTCTGTAGACAGATATGCATATACAAATATGGAAGACCAATAAAAGGAATGGAAACTTTGGAGTAGTGCCAAGTATCAATTTAACAATCGTTGTAAAAAGTTGTAGAAAAAGTTAAAAGGACAAAGATGGGAGACAAGTTTTGCGCAGAAGCATAAATAAACAGACAAATGTTATGTATAGTGGAAGAAAGTATTTGTCTAGTACTTTGATATGGGTCCAGGATCAGTAAAGCAGGCATGAGAAGCAGGCATGAAAAGAATTCTTTTACATGTGTAGTTGTGATGAAAACTAATGTTTTAATGTATGTATGGTGCCAAGAAACAATTGTCTTAGTTCAAAATATTGCTATTGGACTAGAATTTGGGGACGTATCCTTATTCAGTTGTTTCTCTTTCCAATGTTCCATTAACATTTTGTTTTTGTTTTGTTTTTTGTTCACAAACTGCTGCTTTGAAGCCTGAGACAGAATGGCCAGGAAGGTTGAACAGGTTTTGGGGTAATCCCATTTCTAATGTCAGATCTGCTTCTGCTCAACGTCTCTGGAAGATTTTCTGACTCTTCATTGTTTAACAGAACCAACAAAATAACTTCCTTCCCTGCATTAAATTCTGCTTGTAGGAAACTAGTGTTTAAAAGGAATGAATGTTGTTTATTTTTTTAAAAAAAACCTATGAATATCATTTGATTCTTTCTATGCTTCAAATAACCTGTGGAACGCAGAGTTCTTTAATTCCTTAAGTATATGTCTTTTATACCAGTTCTGGTTGGTGGGTCTCAGCTTCTAGTAAAAACCAAAGTAGATCTCACAAGACTGCCTGCTTGCATCTGGATGCCCAAAGATACATCAAAAAGGAAAAAAAAAAACCACTGAAGAAATGCCACTTTCATGATATTGACTTCATTTTGCCAAAGGGGGCCATGGGAATCAGCTTAACTGTGTTTCTGAGCCAAGCATGATATCTTGCATTCCAGTATGCAGGGCTGGCCCTTGACATTTTGCTTCCTGAGGTTAAGCAGCAAAATGGCACCACACATTTACTTCTAAGTCAAGCAGGGATAGGAACTGAGTTGCCCACCAGATGTTGTAACTCCCAGAATTCTCCATCATTGGCTATGCTATTAGGGGTCCTAACAGATACAGTTAAAGAACATTATTCCCAGTTCTGATCTAAAGCAAGCCAGAGGGCTTTGGCACTTAAGACTAAAAATCCCAAGTGAGCTAACAATCTGCTGCCCTGTGATGATCTCCAAAATCCAAAAGGCGCCATACTCTGTCTGATGACAGGGCCAGTCCTAGGTGAATGCCTACTTGGGCAGGACATCCTTCATTGAGGAAAAAAAAATTAGAAAATGTCCTGAAGAATATGAAAGAGATTTGTGGTTCCCTTGCAATAGCTGATTACTGTGCTTCTATTTAGTCATGCTACACTTTTGTACCTGAACAAAAGGTAACAAGCTTTGATGGTTTCATTGCAATAACATAATATTGTTTTTCTACACTTCATTTGCTGATGACTGTATAATGGGTGGAGAGTACAATAATGATCAACTGTTCCTGTTCAAGATTCTACGCTGATGCTTTTGACTGTGATCTGGTGATGGAAGCTGACCTCTGTGAGAAATATCCAATGCTGAAAAATATAAACTGAAGCCTTTCATTTGTTTCCCAAGGATAGACTTGCACTCCTTTTTGTGTAGAAAGAGTGTGAAAGCCAACTACCAAGTGCTGCTTCCTCTCAGGGGTATAATTAAGTAGGTTCATTCATTCAAGGCAATTATGCTGCACTCTTCCATTGCACAGGCTCTCAGAATGGCTTATGTATCAATAAAATCAACACAAGACAGTCCCTTCTTTCAATCTAAAAACACAAATAGAGAAGAGGGAGTGAAAAAGAAAAACAAGACATTTCAGGCATAAATCTTTGATTTCTGTACCCTATATGGATTTGCTGAGCATATAATGGCCACAGTTATTTATATTTGCAGGCTTGATTTTTTTTTTTTTAACAAAAACAATTCTATCAAGGTAACACTAGTTAGCTTTATTTGCTATGCTTGTTACTGTGTTCATGATACCTTTTTACTTCACGCTTATGGGAGACCCTTGAACCCATTGCTTAAGAGCCAACCCATGACAATCAGGAACTTAATTTTAAATATTTTTTAAATTATATAATGTATCCCATTAAGATTTGGGTCCCTTTAGAAATCCAACATTATTTCTTCCCCCCTCATATATTCAATAAAAAATTCCAGATCACAATAAAATTGTGTTGTTCTTTCTTTCTTCTAGAAATTTGAAGTTTGTTAGTTCATCTTTTAGTCAAAGTTAGTTGCCGTACCTTATCATACCTTATTCTTTACAAAGTCAGGTGATAATCAATCTGGCAGCTACTAAAAATAACTAGCTAAGAGTCTGTGAGATTTGTTTGCATTGTTTCCATGAAAAAAGTCCAGCACAACCAGTTCTGGAGTCATAACAAGATGCTGGTTGGTACTATCACTTATTTCAGGGAAGATAGCAACACAGAATGTAGATACTTTACTTCAGAACCACTATAAATGTTATTATATATACATTTAACCACTATAAATGTTATTATCTACTATCATCTATCTATCTATCTGTCTGTCTGTCTGTCTGTCTGTCTGTCTGTCTGTCTATCTATCTATACCACAAATGGTGAGAGGAGCTGGGATTTTCAACCTCCACAAACCAAATAACTTGGTTCATCTTGGGTTGTATTCATTTGCCATTCTGCTAGGCAGCTAATGACTTGTGCCAACTTTGCCTCTAGGCAGAATAAGGGAATATACTTTTTTAGGTCACAACTTCAAGAATCACCTAGCCAGCATGGGTACTGGTTTCACTGACTCAGGGCATTCTGAGAACTGAAGCCCAAAAGGTTTCCCCCTACCCGAAGCTGTGTTTCTAGTTTACCCTCAGCAGGATGATTTATTAGGCACACATGGAACAAAGTAAAAACACCACACTATAAAATTTTGAGCATATTGCTCTAGAGATGAGGGGGACAAGTTGTATGAAAAGATTCCTGTTTTCCAGTCTACAGATCTGGATACGCATACATAGATATAAATACTGCTACCTTTTGTCCTGGTGAACTAATCTTTTTGACACTCCCAGTTTATGAGCTATTATTAGTGCCCTTGGATTTCCTTTGAGTGGACTTGAGGCTACCTCTATTTTTGATCTCACTTAGATTTCCGTCACTTCAGAACAGGCTTTTTAACTGGTGTAAAGTAGCATGTGTTGCCTTAGCTTGACTGCAGAAATCAGCAGGGTAAACTTCTATGACACAAAGAGCAGGACTGGCTAGCCTGGTTTCAAGACTCTTCTGCAAGCACCAAACTGCCCCTTCTGTACCAGCCTGTTGGGAAGAGGGGGACATAGGACTATAACAGTGTAGTGAGGAAAGGTCCAGAAACAGAGAATGGAGTAACAGAAAGAGAGGGGGTAAGGGTGTAGCCCTCTTACTGTGCCCAACATCGGCTTCAGCCATCCCAATCAGTGCTGGAATATCATAGAATCATAGAGTTGGGAGAGACCACATGGGCCATCCAGTCCAACCTCCTGTTATACAGGAACACCCATCAAAGCATTCCCAATAGATGACCATCCAGCATCTGATTGAAAACCTCCAAAGAAGGAGACTCCACCACACTCCACTGAGGCAGCATATTCCATTGTCGAACAGCTCTGACTGTCAGGAAATTCTTCCTGAGGTTCAGGTGGAATCTCCTTTCCTGCAGATTAAATCCATTGCTCCTTGTCCTAGTCTCTGGAGCGGCAGAAAACAAGCCCGCTCCCTCCTCTACATGACATCCCTTCAAATATTTAAACATAGCTATCATGTCCCCTCTTAACCTTCTCTTCTCCAGACTAAACATACCCAGCTCCCTAAGGTGCTCCTCATAGGGTATGGCTTCCAGACTCTTCACCATTTTGGTCGCCTTCCTCTGGACATGTTCCAGCTTGTCAATCTCCTTCTTGAATTGAGGTACCCAGAACTAGACATGGTATTCAAATGAGGCCTAACCAAAGCAGAACAGAGTGGTACCATTACCTCCCTTGATCTAGGGTCCCAAAATATTGCTCCTGGGCAGCCATGTTGCTCAACAACAAAAGGAGATCCACTACCTAAACCAGAGGTTCTTAACATTTCCCTTACTACAGACCCCCTTTAAATATATCTTGTTGCTACAGACCACTAAGACTTAAATCCCCCTAAAGTGAAAATTCATCCTGTGCTGCACCTAAAGTGCATCAAATATTTATTTCAAGTTGCTTATCAGGACTTCAGATTTGGAGAGAAGGGAGACAAAAGTAAATGCACACACACCTATTATGAGGGATGTATGCAGGATAGCAAGAAACTCTGAAACTAAAAAAGAGATACAAGAATGACTGATCTAAACTAGAGCTTGGCAAAGTTCCTTTTTTAGACTGTAGAATCCCCCAGGCAGCATAGGAATATATATGGCTGGGAGATTCTGGGTCATTAGACACTTTGGAATCCAACTTTTTCAATAGCGTTTGGTGTGTCTGCCATCCTTTGCCCATTTATATGGGAGTAAACACTGGAGAACAGCTTAACAGGAATCCCACTGAATTAAAAAAAAATCCATGGGATCTTGTCTTTCCTATGATTTTGTTGCTCTGATCTTTCAGTGATTGAAAAAGTTAGTGGCTGTCATAATTTTTCTTATGTACTACATTTATTTTTACGGAAGAAAGTAAGGTAAAAAGGAAATTAAGAAATAAAAAGATGGCGGGGAAAGTTCTTTTCAATGCTTTTAGAAATGTAGGCAGCTGCCCTTGTATCAAATTAGACCACTGGTCCACCCAGCTCAGTATTGCCTGTACCAGGGATGTGCAAAAGTGTTGATTAAAGTATCTTGTGCCATCTGTGCTCACATGGTAATAATGTGCATGTCAGAATGCTCTGGAAGGCACAGAAGAAGAACCAGTTAGAAAGGAAGCAATCTGAACAAGACACGAAACCTGGCACCAAATTTAAAAATAGAGATAGGGACTGAGAAACACAGATGCAGTATCCCCTTTTTTAAATGATTAGATCTTGACATTCCCTTTGTAATGTGTAAGTTGCTCCATAACAAATGATTCATGTTCTTGAAATGATTCATTTTCTTTCTTCTATTGTGGTTGCAGGAGGAATTTATATATGCAGCATCTTCAGTCTCTAGGGAAAATATAACTAAAATAATTGCTTTTAGCAACTGCTGGAAAATATTTCAAAATAAAGTCAATGTGGTGTTGTTGCGTGCCTTTAAGTCATTTCTGGCCTTCTAGTCATTTCCTTAGGTCAATTTACCATGTGGTTTTCTTGGCAACATTTGTTCTGAGGGGGATTGCCTTAGCCTTCCTCTGAAGCTGAGAGAATGTGACTTGCTCAAGGTCCCCCAGGGCTAAGCAGGGATTTGAACCCCAGTCTCCAGCATTATGGTTCTTTGTTCAAACCACAACATCATATTGATTCTCCAAACTCAAGTTACAGATCTGTAATCAATCTGTCTGCTTTTTAGATACAAATAACCACGAGTATGAGTAAAGGGGGGAAAGCTGTCTGATGGCAGCATTGGACTCTTACAGGTCCAGAAGAACAAGAAACATACATCTTTCTTTTAACTGCAAAATATGGGATTGTCTGTAGCAGCTACACTGCAGAGAGAAATTCCACAGTTACAGCTATTCTATCAGGGCTAAGGAATGTGGAACTCTCCAGATGTTGCTGGACTGCCATCCTCATCGTCCTCCACTGTTGGCTGTGCTGGATAAGGCTGATGGAAACTGCAGTCGAATGATATCTGTAGGTTCACACATTACCTGGCCATGTACTTGGAAAACCTGCAGCTGGAATTTTTTTGCCCATCATGGAGCTTTTACAGTTCCATATCCTATGTTGCGGGGAGGGGGAGAACACTATTCTAAATATAAAACTGTAATCATCCCTTTCCACGCTGGCTTATTAAGAAACATAACAATGATGAAGGAAAGGAGTCCCCCATTAAGCTGGTTCAGTCTGGATGAGATTTAAATGCAAAATGCATAGCAGGGCCAGGCCTAGCATACAACAAAGTGAAGCAGTGCCTTAGGCAGCAGATGCTGGAGGTAGGGTGGATATTGTCAGTAAAATGTAGGAAGAGGACACTAGTGTTTGTACCACATGCCCTGTTCCGTGTCATCCAAGGTGACCCCTTGCTCTTGGGGTGAAAGAAGAAACTATTTTGTCACTTCCTGTAGGTCTGCTCAGCAAGTGTTGGTGAGAGAGGGGCACTATCTTGTGCTTTGCCTCAGGTAGCACAACAACTTAGGCTAGCCCCTAATTAATGTCCACCTTTCCTCTGTGAGCTTTGATTTATCCCATTATTCTTCTATTCCAAGTGTACTTCCATTTTGCATTCTGGTTAATTCATCTCTATTTTGACTTTCCCTTTCTTCTCCTGCTCCATCTTCCTTTATCTGTTTTAGATTATAAGCTTCTTGACAACAGTTAATCCATCTTATTTTTGCCTATGTGCTACCTGTGTTGTTGTTGCTGTCTAAATTAGATGCGATGAAGGAAGACAGGGCAGATCAGGTCCGCAGTCACAGTCCATAGAATTTGCCAAGTTAACGCATTGGAACTACATTTTCCAGACCCCCCACCCTCAAACTATGGTTAAGAGATGCTGGAACTTGTAGCCCAGAGCAGTAACTTCCCCCCAAAATGGGCAATTAGTCATTTTATTGGTTAATGGCTCTTAAAAGCATGTTGTGCTGTTTTAATTGTACTGTTTTTCAAACTGCTTTTTAACATTTGGTAATTGTCTCTTTTAAACTTTTCTTTTTTAGTGTTGCTTTCTTGCATGTTTCAACTGTGTTGCCATTGTGTTAATTTTCAAGCCACCTTGTGTCTTAGTTTTTTTTGGAAAAGGCAGGGTAAAAGCAAAAATAAAAATGATCACAACTACAACCAACTACTGTTTCATTAATGGCGACTGCTATCCTTGACTGAATTTTATGCATTTCCTTTCCCTCTGTCCTTACTGCTTACCACTCTCCAGCACTCCCAGTTGTGTGTCTATACTGAGAGAGGGAATATATCCTAACTCAATGCTGCATGCATCTCATAGAGCAAGTTGTGGCCAATGAAAGCAAATCCCTTAATAAATGGGTTAGTCTTTGAAGCACCACAAGGCCCTCAGATGTTTTTGTTACCAACAGACTATTGCTCCTAACCCGCTGGAAAATAAATGCTTTGTTAGCCTTTCTGTGTGTGCATGTGTGTTTGTACATGTACACACACATACACTGTTAGTTTCTACTGTCAGTAGCTTCTGAAACAAGAAGACTGCCACTTTTTCATCCTGTGCCGTGGTGCAATGCAGCTGCCTTTGGCAGCCAGAAGACAAGGTGGAAATTCAACAGGTGCAGCACACATAAAGAACCGTAGAAACTGAAGGCAAGAATGTCCAACTTCCCGACTGTGTATGTGCATTAGTCAATTGTATACTGAAAATACACAAAGACTTCACTCCTTCCAGCCTTAGATTTAAGATGTTTGCAGAAAGAACGCACCCTTTAAAAAAAAATCCTGAATAAGATTTATGGGTGTGGGTGTGTTCTCAGTACAGCCACACCAAGAACTTTAGCTGTAGATCGGGCAAAGAAAGCCTTTTCTTCTTTCGCTTTTTGGGAGGGGGGGCCCTAACAGAAAACTTCTTCTTTTTACGTTAAAAAAACAAAAATAACCCCAAGATTCAGATGCTGCTGTTGTTGCTGTCTAGGTTTCACTGTCTACTCCAGTGGTTCTCAACCTGGGGGTCGGAACCCCTTTGGGGGTCGAACGACCATTTCACAGGGGTCGCCGCTCCTCAATCCTGCCCCCCTTTAAAAGAAGGTGGCTTCACAGCCAATGGGAGCAGTGCTTCTGAGACCCCTGCGCTGGGGTTCAAACTGCAAACCCCAGGATTCCATAGGATGGTGAAAGTGGAATAATAGTGCTATAACAGTCTAGTGCAGAAATAGCCAGGATGACTTTCTCCTCTCACTTTTGTTGTGCGTGGACCCTTGGCGCTTGCCACATGCACGTGTTGTATTCTTCACCTTGACTGTCTTGCATTCCTCGCTTTTTGTATGTTCAGCGTCCGCACTCCCTTTAAGGGAGGGAGGAAGGGAGGGAGTGAAAGAAAACGTGTCTGCTTATGCCGCCGCCATCTTTCCTCTCTCCCTGTCCTTTTCTCCTGCGCCTCGTGTAAAATGTGGGCTGTTTTGGCATTGCCTTTGGGAGTGACTGGCTTTTTGAACTGTGGAAACCCAACATTCAGAACTAGAACTACTGCCTTAATTCTGGCATTGATTAATGCTTTCTGTGCTTAAAAAAAGGGGGGAGGGTTACCAGTTTTTAGACATTAGAAGTCTATCCAGAGCAGTGATTTAGGGCAGTGTTTCCAATCTATTTGATGTTGGAAATAACTAACTAACTAGCTAACAAATAAATAAATAAATAATAACGAAAATGATTTTATGGTTGGGGGTCACCACAACATGAGGAACTATATGAAGGGGTCACGGCATTAGGAAGGTTGAGAACCACTGGTCTACTCAGTGTCGCCGCACTACACTGTTCTAGCACTATTATTCCACTTTCAACATCCTGTGGAATTCTGGGGTTTATAGTTCACTGAGGCCAAAGAGCTCTCTGGAGGAGCATTCTAAAGGCCCCTCCCTAAACTGCAAACCCCAGGATTCCACAGGATGTTGAAAGTGGAATAATAGCACTAAAACAGTGTAGTGCAGAAAAGGCCACAGCCTGAAGTTTTGACCATCAGCGATTCTGGTGCTGTCGAAGCATTTAGGAAACTAGTGTGATACCGCGGGATGATGTGACATGTTCCAAGTGGTGTCACTTTGGCTGAGCCATTTCTGCACTGGACCGTTATAGTGCTATTATTCCACTTTTAATATCCGATGGGATCTTTCCCCAAAGGCCTTTAACCCTAAACTGCAAACCCCACAATTCCGCAGGATGTTGAAAGTGGAATAATAGCACTATAACGGTCCAGTGCGGAAAGGGCCATATATTGTACTTTTGGGCTCCCCTCTATGGCGATTTCATTCTGCTGTTCGGCCGGTCCATTTGGAATTGATCAGAATCACAAGGATCGCTGCTGACTCCGGCGCTGGTGCCATGAGATCACCCAGTCCTTCAGGGAAGGGAGAGAGCACAGCGAGGCTGGTGGCTTCTCCGTCGCGTCCCCTTTCCCTGCGCAGGGCCGCGCCGGCAAAGGGGGCGGGCAGGGCTCGCCCGGGAGCTGTTTTGAAGCGCTGGAACCGCCGCCGCCGCCGCCGCCGCGCACACCGGAAAGGCAGGCGCGCCGGGCGAGAGGCTGCCCGGTCCGAGCCGGGCGCGAGGATGCGAGGCGGATTTCCCGGGAGCGCCTCCGCGGGCGACGCCAGGCGGGCAGGGAGAGCGAGCGTGCGGGAGCCCCGGAGCGCGAGGTAAAGATCGGGGGCTCCGTGCCGGGAGGGGGGCGGCTGTTTCCGGGCGGGAGGGGGAAACGGGCGCCGTCCCTTCGGCTGCCCGACCCGCCAGGCAGGCGCTCCCCGGGCGCGGCGCGGCTGCTGCCGCCGCCGCCGCCGTGTCGCGTTTGTTTTCCTTGGGCTCCGATGGTGCCTCGCCCTTTTGGGCCACCTCGAAGGTCGGCTCGGCTGGCTTCCCGGAACCTGGGATGAAGGGCGGAGGTGGAGGAACACTTGGGTCCTTTCCGCACGAGGCTGTTATAGCGCGATGATTCCACTTTCAACCTCCTAGGGAATCCTGGGGTTTGCAGCTTCGGGAGGGGCCGGCCGGCCCCTCCCGAAGCTGCAAACCCCAGGATTCCCTAGGAGGTTGAAAGTGGAATCATCGCGCTATAAGAGTGCCGTGCGGAAAGGGCCTTGATGTTCTTTTGCTCTTGTTTGGAGGAGCCGGTGGAAGGGATCCGTGGGCGAGTTTTGTCTTTCCCAAATGGGACTGCGACGGGAAGCTGCCTGAGGCGACGCTGTGGAGGAGCCGCTTACGGTGCCTCTCCTCTCTGGGCAGGGACTTCGGATCCGATCCGGACGGGCAGCCTGTGCCTCGCCAGAGATCCTTGAACGCCGCATCACGCTAGCCCAGTTTGCCTGGGTCTGATGGGAGTTGGAGTCCCATTTATGGAGGGCAATAGGTTTCCCCACCCTGGATGAGATCACACGTTGTTGTTGTTGTCTTCGTGTACCTTCAGGTCAACACTGATTTAATATTTTAAATCACTTTAAATATTTGAAGGGTTGTCATGTTGAGGAGGGAGCAGGATTGTTTTCTGCTGCTCCAGAGACTAGGATAAGGAGCAATGGATTCAAGCTGCAGGAAAGGAGATTCCACCTGAATCTCAGGAAGAACTTCCTGACCCAGAGCTGTCGGCAGTGGAAGATGTTGCCTTAGAGTGTGGTGGAGGCTCCTTCTTTGGTGGTTTTTAAACAGAGGCTGGATGGCCATCTGTTGGGAGTGCTTTGGAGGTTGGACTGGATGGCCCCTGGGGTCTCTTCCAACTCTATGATTTATATCAATCCTAACACAGGGCCTTCTTGGCAAGATTTCATCAGAGGTTTGCCATTGCCTTCCTCTGAGGCTGAGAGAGTATAACTCACTAAGTCATCCAGAGGGTTTCAATGGCTGAGTGGGGATCCATAGCCTAGTCTCCCAGGCTCCTGATCCAACACTCAGACCACACTGGCTCTAAATTACACACACACAGAGATTTCTGAGTAGCAGGAATGCCTGCATGAGTGATGGAGAATGTGTGTGCCTGTGAACACCATCACATTGCAGTCCTAAGCAACAACTATGTGGAAGAAGATCCCCAGGCACGTCAGTGAAACTTAATTCTGTGTTACAAAAGGCTGAAGCATGGAATATTTAACTAGCCATTGGAATTTGTTCTGTTTTCAGCAGAATACCCTGATGGCATAGCTGATGAGTCCTCCTGCTTTACTGAGGAAGAAGTCTAGGTTGCAGGAGTAGAGCACCTGCTTAGTATACAGGAGGTTCCAGTTTCAGTTGTCAAACAGTTAAGTGGGTAGGAGAGTAAGTGTTGGAGAAAGTCCTCTGCCTCTGATTCCAGAGTCACTGTGGCACAGTTGATATTTTTGGTTAGTTCACACTGGGGGGAAGTTTGTTCCCCTATAGGATGTTGTTGTTTTATGCCTTCAAGTCACTTCCAACTTTTGGTGACCCTACCACAGGGTTTACTTGGCAGAACTTGTTCAGAGGAGGGTTGCATTTGCCTTCCTCTGAGGCTGAGGGAATGTGACTTTTCTAAGGCTGAGCAGGGATTTGAAACCTGGTCTCCAGAGTTGTATTTCCACACTAGCCTATTATAGTGCCATTATTTTACTTTCAACATCCTGTGGAATCCTGGGGTTTTCAGCTTAGGGAGGAGCCTTAAAGGCCCCTCCCTAAACTGCAAACCCCAGGATTCCATAGGATGTTGAAAGTGGAATAATGACACTATAACAGGCTAGTGTGGAAATGGCTGTAGTCCCACATTCAACCATTATCCCAAGCTGGCTTTCCTTCCCTCAAAACTGGTACTGTTTTGGACTTCATCTCCCAGATTGTCTGTCAACATTGCCAGTAGTGATGGATGCATCCGACAACATCTGGAGGGGTACAGCTCCCTTTGCCTGTACTAGACAGACAAATAGTTTTCAGTGCTCTCAAAACAGACACCAACATGGCACCCTCCAAACAGGTTGGACTGCAACTCTCCATACCTCCAGCAATGACTGGAGTTACAGCTCAAAACATCTAATGGGCATTACCCTGTGGAATGCTGTGTTAGAAAGTGTGACTTGGCCAGTGTTATCCAGCATGTTATTGACTAAGCTGGGATTTGGGCTTACCTGGTCCCTTGCACCCTGGTTCAACATCTTCTGACTCAGGTGGATTCTCTTAATCGAGGATAAAGCTATTGGTGAGAAGTATAATGTTAGCAATCTATTATCTCCATTAACAGAATCAACACACCTCTCAGTGCCACTTGCTGGAATATATGTAGGAAGGTGCCATTGTATTCATCACCTGTTTATGGGCTGTCTCACAGGCATCTTATTAGCCACTACGGGAACAGAAAGCTGAGTTAAGTGGGCCTCTGGTTAGATCCAGCATGCCTCTAATCTTATGGCCATGGTTCCAGACAGGGAGTTGCCAGAACATGGGAAGAAAGGAATAAAAATGACATCAACATTTAGCTTCTGTATCCACAGATGGGCTTACTGTAGGTTTATACAGAAGCCCTAAAAACCACTTGAGTAGCCTGGGAACTTTTGAAGGGGATGAGCAGATCTTTTGTATCTTTGACAGCTGCCTGAGAAGAAAACATTCAACAGGTGAAATTTCTCCAGCATGTGGAGACTATAATAATAAGCTTCACCTGCTCAATTGTCTCTTATGGGGCTGTTAAAAGACCCAGGAGCTCTGCAAGACAAACTGCAGTTGGCAACAATTCTGTTTCTTCAATCATTCTTGCTTTCTCAGTCCAGGTGATTTCTTCTCCTATCCTATGAACAGTGCTTCAGTTTAGATAGCTGCTAGTTTCTTTTCCAAAATCATTGCTTCTTCAATGACATGTGAGTAAACATTGTAAGTGGGGAGACTGAAAAGAAACTCTAATCAGAAAAACTTTGAGACAGCTTTGGATTTGTAATATGGGGAGATTTGCTTATGTGGTTTGTTAATATTGAAGCTTAGATGCTTCCATAATCTGTATTTTTAGTACAAAAAATTTACAGATATTACATTTATCATGAAACTAGTTGGAAATCTATCAGTACAGTTTGCTGAAAAACTTTCTAATAAAATTCTGAATATAATGATTGGTGATGAAGGATAGTCTGCTCACTGCCATGAAGTCTAAAAATCTCCTGAAATCTCCTGACTTGAAGGAAGTAGAAGTAGAGTCCCTCCCTTTTGGACAAGTCTAGCAATAGGTTAATTGGCAAATAGTAGCATGGAAGTGCACTGAAAATAATCCCATGTTATGTCCAGAAGTAAGTTCTCCTCAATTCAATGACATGTACTCCAAGTAAAAATGCACAGGATGGTTACCTAGGGCTGAATTACAAGGTGCTGTGATTATCAGGTGAACTGAATAGAATCTAGATAGCTACTTCAAGAGGATGTTTCTATTTTGGGTTGGGCATAGAGTTTAGAACAGGGTGAAGATCCATCAGTCCTCTAGATGTAACTTAAATAGATATCCTACTCAGTACTGGCCATTCTGCTTGGGCCTGATCAAAGTCAGGAGGACCCCAGATCCCATATTCCTCATACAGATCTTGAGAAAAGATCTGTCTTGTAGTAGGGGAAATCCATTGTGGGAGGACATGGGAGAGGTCCTTTGGTGGCACCCCAGCTGCGGAATTCCCACCCTCTGGAGGCCCCAATTGGCACCAATGTTAGAATCATTCCATAACCAAGTTAAAACCTGCTTTTTATTAAAACCTTCAGGCCAAACTGATTGTATCCAGGCTATACATGTTTTATGTTTCAAGACATGTTTATGTTTCTTTCAAGATTGTTTTGACTGGTTTTGAACTGTCTGTTTTAAATTGAAAAACTATTTAATATATTTTAAAAATCTTTTAAACTTTTGTAATTACTGTTTTAATTTGATCTTTGAATCTCAGGGAATCTTAGGGCTGGATATAAATATTTACATAAATAATCATTTAGCTCAGGGAATGGTACGCACAGCTCTCAATCTGTGGTTTCCCTCTAATTCCCGGAAGCCCTAGTCCACATAGCCAGTGGGATTATGGGATTTATAATCATAGAATCATAGAGTTGGAAGAGGCCCAGGGGCCATCGAGTCCAACCCCCTGCTAGGCAGGAACACCCATCAAACCATTCCCAACAGATGGCCATCCAGCCTCTGCTTAAAAACCTACAAAGTAGTTTCTTAAGCAGAGGCTGGATGGCCATCTGTTGGGAATGGTTTGATGGGTGTTCCATTTATAATACCAAAAAAATAAAATAAAATAAATCTAGAGTGCCACACTTGCCCACTGGATTCTTTGCAACAGGCTGGAGACTTGCAAGTCAGACAGACAAGATGCTCCTTCTTGGAATCCATTATCCCACCCCCCCCAGTTTTAAATTTTAGTCCATTCTGTGTGGAGGGACATGATTTAGGAGTATATGGAACTAGAAAACGGAGACATTTAGTATGCATGTATAGATTACTATCTTCCTTCTACATGCAATCAAGTTCCTATGTGCAATAAAACTAGTTTAGACAGTGGGTGATTAAAATAACAGTTAAAATTCCACAGTCTCACAGCCTGGGTTGTGTGTAGGTCACAGCACTCCACAGGTTAACTTGTGTCCATTTTTTGTTTCCTCAGTGAGGAAACAATGAGGCTGGTGATGAAAAGGCTACAAGACAAGTAAATGCTTTCCTTGCCTGCCTGCAGCTGTGATGATGCCAGCAGGCACACACTCGTGTTTTATGTATTCACTTGTATCCATCATTCTGAGTAATGCAGCTGGTTTGCTGTGCCTGTTGCTTCTTGAGAGCCAGCGTGGGCGTGTGTACAAAACAGAAGAATGGAAGCAACAGACCCATGGGATTAGCAGGCAACTTTCTCCCACTCCCACTCCAGAAGCAGAAAATGAAAACAGCTGATTGCAGAGATGAGCAAATAGGAAAAGGTGATCCTGGGCAGGTGCCAACAAGCTTGGGTGCTCTGTTGCTTGGGGACAGAGGGCTGGCTGATCTCCACTCTGATGGGCAATTACAGTCTTCTTTCTCCTGATGGAGGAGCCTATTTGGCTGCAAGAAAATTAGATATTTCACTGCTAATAGAAATGCTGCCTGCTAAGTTAGAATCCAGAGGTTTATCTAGCTGTCTACTGCAGCCTTCCCTGATGTTGTCTTGATGGATTGGACTACAGCTCCTCTAATTTCCAGGTAGCCTGGGCATTGGGGATGATGGTATTTGTACTCCAGTACATCTGGAAGGCACTAATTGAGAAGGCTGATCTACTGCTTGTTGGTAATTTAGAAGTTCACATCTGAAGGTTTGGGGAAAGGAAAATTGTTAAATTCAACTGGATGTTGGAGCCTCTTTTTGTACCTAAGCTGTTATCTTTCCTCAACAGGCCTGTACCCCAAAGGGGTATGTAAGCATTCAAGACCCCTCTGTGGCTCCCCGGTGATCAAGAAACATGCCAGAACAAAGCAACGATTATAGAGTGGTTGTGTTTGGAGCCGCCGGTGTTGGTAAGAGTTCCCTGGTTCTTCGCTTTGTAAGGGGAACCTTCAGGGAAACATACATCCCAACTGTTGAAGACACCTACCGCCAGGTGATAAGTTGTGACAAGAACATCTGCACCCTTCAGATCACAGACACCACTGGAAGTCACCAGTTCCCTGCCATGCAGAGGCTATCAATCTCTAAGGGCCATGCATTCATGTTGGTGTACTCTGTTACCAGCAGGCAGTCAATTGAAGAGCTCCAGCCAATTTATGACCAGATCTGTCAGATCAAAGGAGACATCCAGAAGGTCCCAATCATGTTGGTAGGAAACAAGAGCGATGAAACCCAGCGAGAGGTGGATGCCAGTGAAGGAGAAGTCCTTGCCACCAAATGGAAATGCTCCTTCATGGAGACATCGGCCAAAATGAACCATAACGTGCAAGAACTTTTCCAAGAACTCTTGAATCTGGAGAAGAGAAGAAGTGTAAGTCTCCAGGTGGATGGTAAGAAATCGAAGCAGCAGCGGAAGAAGGATAAACTGAAAGGCAAATGCTCTGTCATGTGAAGTGCTGGAGTCAGGATCTTTTGTGTAGATAAAAGAGGTAGAGAGAGACATTCTTGAAGAGCATTCTCATATGTTCTGGGAAACAACTAGACAGAGAGATTTTTCATGGGCCAAGGAAGGTTGTGTTTCGTTTTTGTTTTTAAAGTCTCTCTCTTATATTTTGGCCAGGTCATTTAAATATTTACTTGAGAAAAGTTGGGTTTTGCATGGTTCCTTCTGCATATTGGGTGTTAAAAACCATCTACCACACTGCAACAACCAGTATCATCCATTGTTGTATAAGAGAAGCCACTACTAAGTGTGTAATAAAAATCAACAGGGCTCTGCATTTTAAAGTCTGCATTTTACCATAGCTTTTTAATCTATCTCCAGCTTATCAGGTACCTCCACTTTTATTGAAAACCTTAAAAGAATGAGTGGTTCACTATGGGACTCTAGTCAGGAAGTCAGAAACAAAAGTAATACTTTGTCTAATAAGCAGAAGAGGTAACTTGTTTATAGAGTGATACTTAACCAGGGTAAAATTGAACACTGACTACTGTAAGTGTTTATTCATTTACTGTAGTTCTTTGAATGTGTATATGTATAAGGAGAAGCTGTATTCCTTACCAAAGATGTGCTAGTTGTTCCATATTAAAAAGTTATAATTTTGTATGTGGTGTTGTATATCGGCAAGGATTTTATGTGAATGATTAAAGTGATTTGAATACCTAGTATGCATCTATTGATTTATTAGCTATGAAATATCCAAAGCTTTCTTTCCTAAAAGTAGGAATCAGTGGATCTGGGTCATCAGAATACTCTTGCCATCTTAAGAGTAGCTGAAATGAGAGCTTGGAATTTCACCATCTCAGGTCATTGCGTAGATTGTTGAAGTTTGTGACCTTTGCATGCCTATAGTCCCAGGTATTTAGACTGCATGTCATTCTCTAGGAACTTAGGCATAATATGTTTATTTTGTGTTTGTTTGCACCTACTCTCTTCCTGCATCACATAGGCATCCCTGTGTTCTCTGGGATCTCATCTTTTCTCACCTCTCTCTCTGCCTGCCCTCCATGAAGCATGTGTTATGAGAGCTCTCTGTGTGCTCCTGACACTATGTATACTTTTCTTTTCTTACTTTCCTTAAGAAGATGAACTTGTATTGATTATATCCAAGTATTTGTGAGTAAAACTACTTTTATATCCTTTATGAAGAAGACTAAGTATAATTTCTTTTTCTGCTACATTTTGTGTGGGGGGTAGAGTGGGCTGGTGAGCTGTTCAGCTTCTGCCTAGAGCCTCAAATGCTTCACTTGAGACAATCTCTCATATTTCCCAATATAGATTAGAATTATACCCCTTAAAAAAACACCTAAAACTATTCATGATGTTTATTGAATTAAAAAGTGTAGCACAAAGATCTTGGACTGGATCCAGACTTAATGCTTAGGGTCTGTCCATTGAAATCAACAAGACTTAGGCCATTTCTGCACTACACTGTTATTGTGCTATTATTCCACTTTCAACATCTCATGGAATCCTGCGAATTGCAGTTTAGGGAGGGGTATCTTTGGCCTCAGTAAACTGCAAACCCAGGGTTCCACAGGATGTTGAAATTGAAATAAACCACTATAACAGTGTAGTGTGGATATTACCTTAATTTAGTCAGAGGTCAGTTAAGGCCCACTGATTTAAAAGCTCTAAGTATCACTAAGTTTGGATTCAAACCTTCATTTAGAGGAGATGTTAATTTAAATACAAAACCAAAGCTAGGTTAAGTTACATTAATCTTCCATTTCCACATGAATGGCATGAGTCTGATCTTAGACTGCAGCTGCTTCCAGATTAGCTGTTTAATGTGGAATAGCCATATTACTCACTAGTTTGCATTTGACGGAGGAGCCACATACTGTTATAAAAAAGGCGTATTTTGGAATGTGCACAGCTATATTGAACCAGTCAACATATTATGATGGCCACCATTTTAAATTAATTAGTGCAAAAGCATTTTCCACTTTTTTAAAAAGTGAAATACTGCTACAGGTTGCATCCTATATGCACTTACCAGGCAGTAAATGCCATTGAAATAAATAGAATTTACTCTTGAATAGCAGTTTCCATTGTAGTGTTATAAACTCTTTTTTAAATTTAATTAAACTTAAAAATTAACTTTATAATTCTGATGTGTATTTGATTGCTGACTACCTGAGTGTGTGTGTGTGTAAAGGCTGGTTAGAAAATAATTAAATATATGTAAATACCTACAACACTAATTAAAAGAATAAAATGGCCCTTTAAAAAGACCCTTTTTGATTTACCGCTATTTTAGCAATATGTTCTTTCGCCAATGAAACACCTCCAATGTATACTAGATTTCTGGTTTTGTTTGGTTTTGGGTGGGAGGCTGGGAGGCTATGTCATACATGGTAAGTTGCACTCACACTTCTGAAATTCTTAGTGTATAACTATATAATTGATTTTATTTTATTTGTAAAGGATTTTATTGATTTTATTTGCCAAAGGATGCTTGGTTGTATTGGACTTTTCCCTCTCATGGTAACTACATTGCAGCCACTGGTGTAGACAGGTTGCCTACAGGAAAAAGTACAATATCTTCAATATTGTGGAAAGTCAACTGCAATTCTGCTTGTAATTCGCACCAGAAGATCTATGGCATATTGTTTCTAGGAGACATCTGGCTAGACTGGAGGGGTGGGGAGACTGTGTTGTGGCCATTTCTCCTCCAGACCTCACCAGAGCCTTAACCCAGGAAGCCCCCCCCCAACTTCCATTTTCCTTTGCAGCCCCCCTCAAACTGCCAAAGAAAGTGATGTCTTTATCATTTCCTGTCAGTTGCCATTTTGAGACAGAATGCAAAGAAAATGGAGGGACTTGAGGGTGGCACTGGATTTCAGCATGGTTATGGAGCGGGTACAACAGGGGTAGATTAGATACTAGAACAAAAATGGAGAAGAAGGATGAAGAACATGTAGACCTGCAGATAGCTGAACTACATGTTCCTTCAGCCCCCAGATAGCACAGTAGGGGTGAAGGAAGTTTGGAGCTGCAATTCAACAGCCTATGGAAACCCACACATTCTCCATCCTGAAATCGGGAAGGCCATGCACAAGGATCCAGCTAGTAGGCAAACTATGCTGATAGTTTGGAGTAGAAGATCTTGTCCCCTCCTACTTCAGTTGGCCAGAATGGTAGGCACCAGCACCCTGAATCACTTTAATTCACTGCCATTTTACAGTGCAGCATTATAGCATCATTTCATGACATGGGGAAAATTCTAAGTTGTAGTCTTATAGCTGGCATCCAGCCACTGCAGTATGTGGACAGAGGAGGGGTTTTAACGTGGAAAAGGAAGTGCCTGCTCACACTGCATACTAATGCTGTGTACTTGTAATTGCAAATCACATTGTTAATGTAGCGTGGCTGCTGAATAATGGTCAGCGTACATATTGCATTGTTGGATTACAGGATCAGAAATACTGCAGGCTGTATGACTCGGTACTCCTACCTGTTAAAAGCTCACTGTACATATAAAATCAAGCTCCAGTTTTGGGAGAGAGGCACATTATAAATGAATTAACTTTGAAGCTAGATGACATTTCTTCCTGGCATGTGTGGCATCCACAGCTAGGGAGACACATGAAGAAAGAGCCCTCCCTCCCCCTACTGCATTCTGAAGAGCAAGAGAACACAGAGCCTTCCACCTGCCTCTGGATAACAACTCCCATCAGCCCTAGTCAGCTTAACCAATAGTATAGGATGATGCAGCCAGCCAGCAATAGCTGGAGAGTTTTTAAAAGGAACAGTGAAAGAGTTGTACCATCTGACATCTTTGACTATAGAGTTCTGCTCTTATTCTGAAGTTTTGTCCTCCCTTTATAAAGACAAGTAAGCATTTTCTCATAACTTTTTCTGGGAAGGGACTTCTAGATCTCAAGAACTACTGTTGTATAAAAGGCTCAGTTTTCTCACAAGCATTGGGGTGGAAGTAGACATCACCTGATGATCCGAGGAAGGGACAAGATTCATTGATATTTGGCTGTTCTTTGTCAAGTCAGTTCATGAGCTAAATTGGGTTACTTCCTTCTTGGTCTGCTGATTTTTTTTTTTAATTGCGGGTTCAGTAGTGATTGAGGCTCTGCTTAGAAAGAATGACACAAACTGCATTTGTTGGGATAAAAGAGGGCACAACTTTTTGTTGGTTACAGCTGTAGTTGATTGGTTACAGCTTAGCTCCAGCATGGGTCTAGATCCTGGCATCAGTGAACCTGCCTGCCAACTGATGGGAACCAATCACCCAGACCACCTGCTAGGTATAACTTTGGGATTCCAAATGGCCAGAAGCAACTGCATGGTTCCTCTGCCACCTAGGGATGGGGTGGACCATCTGCCTTTGAAATGGGCATGATTCTGTCAGCCAATACTCCGAAGGTCCCAACTGGCTCTGACAGGTGCCTATGCCTTGTCTATCCCCACCTAGATCCAGGGCTCATGCTAAAACTGCCCAAAGTTATGATAAAATTAAATCTAATATATAAAAGTCAAAATTTTTCTGTTTATCTGTGTCAGACGAAGACCTCATATGATTGGCTGCCTAAGAAGATTCTAGGGAATCCTGGGGTTTGTAGTTTAGGGAGAGGCCTTTAGAATTCTCAGTCAGAGAGCTCTTGGGTCTCAGTCAAACGTGCGTGCTTTGAATAGGCTGGTTGCTATGGAGATGAGGCTTAGCAGCAAGAAGGAGGACACTGTATTCCCTCAGGAATCCAACATCTGTATGTTAATAACTCTGAATACAGATTGGATTGGGGAATATGGGGAAAAGATAGATCCTGCGCAATGCCAGGTATATACGCTAGTGTGCTATAAAGATTCACAGACATACAGAGGGAGGGTGGTTGGGGATGAAGCTTTGTGATAACTGTTGAAGGGAGAATATTATGATAACTCTTAAGGGGAGGCTGGTTTCAGCCAGTCTGAAGACTGGACTCAAGGCTCTGCCTGAATCTCTAGTCATGCCCACAAACCAATTGGAAGACCTTGATTGGTAAATGTTCTCATCTTTTCCCAGGGCTTTGGAAACTACACAGGCTTCTGGGAAGGAGAATTCTCTATCAGTGGAGAAAAATAGCCCTTGCCTCTCTTTGGCCCAACACGATCCACAAATGGTGCTCCCTCATAAGTTAGAGAGTGCTCTTGTCACTTCTTTTATAAGTCATTGTTGTGATAATTCCACCAGAATTGGCAAGTACATAAAGATCAGTAATGAAGAGGCAACAAATGGAATTAAAGTGACACAATTCCTTGCTTATTGCTTTTAATCATTTCTTCATTGTGGGAGATTATACCAGATCAAATAAGCAGCAGATCTTCCTTGCTTTATCAAGCGCCTCAAATCTATAAAAATGTGTTGTGCCTATAAATTTGTATTAGAGGCACATAAAATAAAGGACAAGTGTGACGAAGCGAATCCATTCCATTTTGGTGTACAACATCCTGGGAATTCATTTTACATCTCATTACAAAACATGAGCGTTGAGTCTAGTCACTGCTGACTGTAAAATGAAATTTGTTTGTAGGTACAAAAGTTTTTAAAAGACAAAAGAATCTCAATAATTAAAAAAATGCCAAGACAAAGCACTAATACTTTACACCAGCAGGAGAGGTAATCCTTTCAATATACAGATGCATTTTGGTAGTTCAGAAAAACAAGATACACTGATGGAATATAACAAGCAAAAATTAGAACTCTGGTGATGTAAATCCCTTTCAAGTGTTATCACTATTCATGATTCTGTAGTAACATAAACACTAAACAACAAATATGTGGACACCCACATATTTGTTGTTGGTATGATAAAAATTGTACAGAAGAAGATATTTGAACAGACTTGCCTTGTAAAATAGGGACAGCTTCTCCATAGTGATAGAGAAGCTTCAACTCTCTTTATACCAGTTTCCCCTTGCCATGTATTTTCAGTAAGCTCCAGCCCAAATATTCTCTCCTTCTTGTTACTCTTTTGCACTACAGCTCCCAGAATCAGAAGACATCTCTTAAACAAGGGAGGAGTAAGACCTCAACCTAATCCCTAAAGATTGAAGAGATGCTGTTTGCAAGGGTGTTTACATATCGCATTATCTCTGCTTGTTTATATGAAAATTTATGTTAAAGGATCCTATGTGTTGTATTAGCCATAGGGCAGAGAATAATGGAAGGATGGGATCAAGTGAAGGAGGTCTGAAATCCCACTAAGAGAAATCTTGATTATCTCTGTACTTCTATGTTGCTGTCCTAGGATTGCTTTAGACTCCCTCATGTGGCCTTATCTACAGTAAACATGACCTATGGAGAGTTGTCACAGGCCCTACATTACTGTTGGTAAGGCTTGTATAACAAGAAAGCTCAGGAACTTCTGTGCTGGTATTCCTCTGCCTAGCTAGCTCTAGACATTACAGTGGGCAGAAGTGCACATAGCCTTTGCCTCTTTCCATAATTTCCTTTCACTCCTGGTGTCTTGGTGCACATTACAAGCACCTCTGTGCTGAGCCATTCTTAGGTAGCCATGAGGTACCATGGGGCTAGCTAGAAATGGGAGGAAAGAGATGCCCAGCCTTGAACCTCCTCACACACAAAGACAAAAATGTTTTGTTCCTCCTCCAGTGCTGCTTGTCCTGAGATTTACGTTCCTGCCCACAGACCCAGAGAAGTACAGCAATTCGCTGAGACTTCAGCTGGCACTCTGAAACCTGGCAACATTAATTACGTAGGCTACTCTATTTCAATCAGAGTACAAAAGATTAGAGCAGATGATTCACAACATTGACCGTAACATTCAGCCACACACAATTATAAACAAGGATGTTCAATATCTTTCCAGCAGCTCACAGAGATTCCTTAGTTAAATTGAAGAGACTTAGTTTGGCAGCCTGCCTTTGGCTTGAATGCTGCATCCTATGAAACTAGTTTTCCTAGCTGTGGCCATGTGTTGGAGTAGTCGAGGAAAAAAGCAGAAAAAACTTCAGTTAAGTCTGATGTAGGTTTAGGTCTGGAGCAAGTTTGAAAGGAATGACCTATGATGCTTCTCCATTTCTGAGCTGTAGCAGATAATAAAACATACTCTTAGTCTATATAATCATGACATTTCAATAGCACAGAGCACTATAACCAGGTAGAAGTCTAAAAGAAGGGACACTGCCAACTTGTACCTGCCTCATTCCAGTTTGAGTGCTGCATAGGCTCATCAACTATGCCATCAGCATCAACAAAGCTGAAGGATGCCAAGTGGATTTTCACACCTTTTTGCACCAGCTTTTCTTAGTGTAGTGCCTATTCTATGATTGCCTGGTTCTAGATCTATAATTTATAATCTGTATTAACAGTTAACTGCGTTAAGTCTTACTGAGGAGTTAAATTCCAACTGTATTGCTTGGTATAACTGACTGAGTTTGATAATTTTAACATTTAAATTAATATTAAATATTAAAATAGATTTGATATTTTTAGCCTTTCCGTACTGTTGATTAACCGTCTTGTTTGTTTGTTTTTAATGTAAATTGATGTTTGTTTTTAATGTAAATTGATGCTATGCTTTTTGTGATGTCTGCAAGAGCCTGAAATAAATTTCGAAAGAGAGAGAGAGAGAGGAGAGAGAATATTATTCTCATAGGTTAGAAAACTCTGGAACTGGAATACAACTTCCAGAACCCCACAGACAGCATGACACAGACTATGCTGTCTCAGTGGGGTTGAGATATTTTTTTTTAAAAAAAAGAGGAATTTTTCCAACTTGAGTTTATCATTATATGTGCTTACTATAAAAACTTGCCAAATCTGCTTTTTGAAACATTTTTACTTGAATTTCCATGTTTAGTTGTCTATTTTCATACAGATTATTTTTAATTAGCAGCATATTTAATTTAATTTAGTGATCTTAATTGGTTAATAACTGTATTTCATATGTTTTTTGTTTTTTTCCCCCTAGATTGGCCACAGACATGTCCTTTTGCTTATATGTTAAACAGGTTGACTCAGATTTTTGAGGCACACCAAACTCAGGGAGACAGGGGAAACTGCCAACAGTTGGAGATATTTCCTGGCATGAGTTTAAATAAAAAAAGAATAAGATTTGAGAGAGAAATAAGATCAGGACAATGGAGACAGATTATTTCAGTTTAAACTTGCAGCCCCCCCGTGAGACATATGTTCCTTGTTTATATATTTTAAAGCCACCCAATAACCAAAATTCTGTAGGCAGTGTGCAAACAAAAGACCAAAAAGTAGCGATAAAACAATGACAATAAATGCTAATCTAATAAAAGCACAATAAATCTAGAAATGAAAATTATGACAAGGATAAAACACTGCAGCTAAACACTTTTTTTAAAAAAAAAAAAAAGTACATAGCATAGGAACAATTTTTTTTTTATGAAGATCACTAGTCTTGACCAGATGCATGAAGGCTGCCCTTGTTCTTTGGATTTGGCCTGAAGGCTCAGTGCAGCTGCATCATGCTGAACACAATATGCACAGCAAATGGCATTGCTGAGGTTGCCAGGTTCAAACTCTCCCAAGCCTTGAGAGTTCAGAGCCAGAACCTGAAACTTAGGAAGCACCTCTTATGATGTCACAGAGGGACAATCCCTGGTAATGTAACCAGAGGGATGCTATAAGGAAAAGCTCATGCTGATGTCAGTAAGCTTGGTGTCTTAAACTTCAACCACAGTTGCATAGAGTAGCGATTCAAATACAAAACACCAGGTCTAAGTAATGAAGAATACACACACACACACTTTTCAAGGCAATCTTGTTTCCCTGAGACCCTTACCCTGAGGACCAGAGGTAAAAGTCCAGCCTTGAGTGTTACCAGGCCATCTCCACACTTTGATATGGTTTAATTGGCAAATATTAATTGGCATAAATATAAATTATACAGTGCTATGGCTCCATGGCCATGCTGGCTAAGAGGAAGGACTGGTTGAACACATATGAAAACCAGGTCAGAGAGGACCTCAAGGCACGGCCAGGTCATAGTAAGGAAATAATTAGGGAACTCCAGTGACAATAGACTTGCAAATGCGCATCAACAACTCAGCCTCCAGAAACAATGGAACTCAAAACCGAACTAATTATCTTCAAAACTCTTCCCACTCCCTGGCAAAGTTTTCCTTTATTCCTTTTCCTGCTTAGCAATCAAGGAGCTATCACAATTCCCATCAGTGCCTTGTCACCTACTGCTAAGGCCGTTGGCTCATCCTGGACCCCATTGTCCTCTCTCCGGACTCAATTGTTTACTCTGCCAGAGAACCATTAACACCTCTGCCCTCCAAGCGGAAATAGGGTATTTAAACCCCAACTCTGGGCTAGCCAACTCATAGTACACTGGTTGCTGGTCGGCACTCTGCTGCTTTGATTTCCATCCTTGGACTCCCAGTCTAAGCCACATCACATTGTTTCTTCTCTGCTCAACTGGTAAATATCACCCACGTTGCCCTAAATTCTCTCTAGCCAACTTTTCTTCCCTTTCCCTTCAGTTAGTTTTGTGTGATTGTGAGACTGCTTGTTAACTCCTCAAATAAAACAAATAAGCTTACTTTTTGAATCTCCAGCTGCTTTTTCTTTGCATTAGTGCCTGTATTTTACACAAGTGTAAAAGATCTTGGAAGTTTACCCCACATCCGTTGCAGGCCTCCTCTTTGAGCTAATATTCTCCACCGTTTCATGGAGGTACTGGCATTGCGGGTTGACTCCTGAGTTACCCACATTTTGGTGGAACAAATCAAGGCCATGCCATGAGATCTGGTAACCATAAATGTGGCTGAACAAACTAAGCTCGATCTTGAAAAAAAGGTTGGTCCTGTAAACAGAAGGTTCTCTTGACCTAGAATGTGGGTGTTCAGCCTATTTTGGATGAGATTACTCTGTTCCATAAGAACAAGGCGTTCAGCTTTAGAATGCTACTGAATCCAGCAGTGATCTTGGCTATCAAAAGACAAGGGTGATCAGCAGTGGGTTTCGTCAGATCCACCAACTTTGCCCTTTTAGGAGAGAACAGCCTCAAACAATGGTGATTTGAGCCCTGGTGTTGTTCTTCTCAAATGTTTGGCTTTAAGATATGTTAGACTATAACTCACCTCAGTCCAGTCCAGACTGGCACACTCCAAGCATGTTGCATCCTGACTCCCATCAAGCTTTGCCCACCTGGTGGTGATAGGAATAGTAGTTCAACCTTTCTCAAAGGTGCTGTGCTAGGGAAGGCTACCCTAGTAAAAGAACAGATTACTCAAATATGCTCTGTATATCAGTCTCCCTTTGAAAAGAATCAGCAAAACTTCAGTACATCCAGAATGCAGAGACCATGTTGTTGGGTTAAATTTTTGGACAATCTCTCCCCTCCCCTTTAGAAATGACAATTGGCTCAAACATCTATGTATACTTCTCATCCAATCAAGGAGCCATAGTTTGTACTTGGATAAATATCACTGAATACATTTAAAAAAGTGAGAACTTGCCTTCACATGCAGTGATGAAAACTTTCACTTGAAGGGAATCAACTTTGGACAAAGGAATGAATCACTCAGACAAAAAAAGGGGAGGTACATTTATTTTATTTGACTGTTTCTGACATCCACAAAGGTAAAATACTGTGAAAACAGGACAGAATTTGAGGGGGACTTCTGAGTTCTTTCTGAGATGTGATAAGTCATACTGCCATAATGGCAGAAAAGAGTCAAGTGATGGGAAAAATTCCAAATCCTATTGATGCCGTCTAAATCTCAAGGGTGTGAAAAGCACAGGCAGTTAATTAGAAAATATTTAATAAGCACTGCCTATAGCAGCATTAATCATATGTGTAATCTTATGACTTCAAAAGCATCTACTGTCAGGGACAACACAAGATGTATACAGTCTCCTATGGAATAATCATTTTGATATAAGATCAGATGGATCAGATGATATTTAAATAGCATTCAATTATTTTAAATATAGATTTTTAAAAATTCATTAGATGTAACTAGGCTGGGAAATTTTCCACCTAGGCCTGTTTTATGTATTGTTTTTAAATGAACGTGCCCAACTGTAAATCAATATTTCTGACAGTTTGATTTAATGATGAGGCATCAACTGAGTTATATTTCAGCTTTATGTGCACACTTTGCTATTATTTTACAGGCTCTGGTCCCTTTGATACACTGCAGCTCATAAACATGAATCAGACAGGTTTTCTCCAGAGGACTGGCTTATTTTTGAAGCTTTCCATGCTTCCTCTTGACGTTAAACTGTAGCATGATTCCTCCATCCTGGTCCTGGAGGCTTGTCTTGAATACAGATTCATCTTCATCATGAAATGTAAGGAAAAACTAGAGTGTGAAAGTGCAAAACTACAGCTGTGGACTGCCTCTGCCTTTTGGGAATCCCATGTTTACATTTCTAAGGTAAAACAAAATACTAGGAAAATGAGAAGACAATGGAATTGTGGCTATTTTCAAAAAACAAAGTCATGGCTTTATTACTTTTAATGAATCTTGTAGCAATTTGCTATAGCTTGTATGTAATGACACTTTCATTCTGACATTTCTCTCTCCTCTGCATTCTCAGATTATAGATATTTTACTAAATACCACTGATAGGCTAAACTTAGAAAAGCAAGCTTTAATCAGGCAATATGTCTGCCCCTTTCTTCTGCATAGCATAGTGATTGTCAAATATGGATCATTGATGTTGTTGAATTTCAGCTCCCAGAAGCTCCAAGCAGCATGTTCAATGATCAGGGATTCTGGGAGTTGTAGTTTAACAAATACTTTGGGAGTAAAGATTGGGAATCTCTGACAAAGAAGTCTGCCTTTGAACAAGAGGAGCACTCTTTGATCATTTTTTCCCCATTTTTTCCTCACAGTTGTCCTGCTATTAATCTTCATTTTCCTTATGTTAGCATCTGATCAAGCTTATGGCTTCTCTTTCTCTCGCTGTCTCTCTTACATACAAAATAGTATACAAATACATCTATGCACATCTCACTAATGCTTGCAGAAGAAGAAGAGGAGGAGGGGGAGGAGAAAGGAAAAGGAAAAGAAAAAAGGGATTTGGGGATATGTCTGTGGAATTAATCTAGAATATACAAAGTCAAATCAACCCTCTCACTGTTTAAAAGAAGGGTAGAAAAATGAAGGTTTGTACAGATGTTGATGAGGGTGAGGAACAGGAGGGATGGTGGTGGTGATGATCATGGTGATGACAAATAAGCTTTGAGAATAGAATAAGCTTCTGCCAGTGAAAGGAGTTGGGTGAAACAATGAAATGGAAATCACTCAGAACAGAAAGTGAACAGAGGCAACCAACAAATGGGATGAGATGCAAACTTTAATGAACTCCTTTTTAAAGTTTCACTCACAGATTTCAAATGCAGACATGCCTCAGATACTTGTCTGGGGTTGTACATACCCTCTGGCATTTCACAGATGAACAGTGGGACATATGTGATCAAGCAACATCAGTGGTGTGATCAAGATGGTAAAAATTATTGATGAGGAGGAATACACAAGCTAGAAAAGGCTGCAACAGTTTCCTTTTGCCTGAGCCTATCAGGAAGAGCAAGATTCCACCCCTCCCTTGTAAGGCCCTGCTTTGGGGCTCCCCAATATCAGTATGGTTTGGATGGGCACCCTATCTAATTGGCATCATATTTAATTGGCAACACACTTTGATTGACACTAATATCAAATTCAAGCCTGAGAAGTGACTAAGAGGTCAAACTGAGTGTTAAATGCATGGAGAAAAAACAAACACTGCCCATCAGTGCCGAGTGCGAAAGGCACACCCAAGCCTCACACTCACGGCCTGCCCAGCCTGATACCTCTTTGTGATCAGAACTGAACAGCCAGAGAGATCTCTGAATCAAGGCAGGGCCAGGACAAACAGCTCTGCCTCAGTTATCCCTCTCTGAGAACACAGTCCCTTCCTCACTCTTGTCCCTACTTGGTTTCTTCCTTTCAGGACTCTCCCCCTTTACTGCCTTCCCTAAATCTGCCCTTCTCCCAGATGTAAGCATCAGCAGTGATTTATATTTTCCAAGACTGTGGTACTGTTGGCACTAAGGTCAAGGTGATATTATTGGTAGCGTGTATATTCCAAGGTTCAAAATAAGACTCTGTGAAACTGTTTTAAGGAACACAGAACTTCAAACATTTATTGTAACACTGTTGCTTTAAATGTGTCTTCTATCTAAATGTTTATAAACAGCACACCATTCTTCTCTCTTTCTCTCTTTCAGTTCATTCACAATCCCTCATACACCCAGTTTCTCAGTTCTCTCTCCCACAGAGCTCTTCAAATCTCCATCCTCTCCCAAACACACCACAAATCACACTCCTCTTCAAAGCACACATCAGGCAGTTAAAATCCATTATTTCCCTCTTTCCACCAGCCCTGGGCTATCCAAGTTTCCATTTCACCAGCCAATCAGCTTAAACAGTCTCAGTTGTCAAGGAGGCTCTGTTGTCAAGACCCCCTCCAATCAGGTTCATCACACTGAGTGAGGGAAGAAATCTGACTGTAAATGTGACAAAGAGAGGCTAGTCAGCCTTAACACCCTCTAGGTGAAATTAGGTCATTTGCCAGACAGTAGCTGTTGTTCCTGTGGATGATTGGCTTAAGTAGAAGCTGAATGTCTTTCCAGGGAACACAATTGGGAAAAGCCCACCAGGACACTGATTGACAGATACCCATCCCCTGGGCACTTGGACTCCTTCCACTTGCTTCATAGCACCCACAACAGACAGCTATTACAACACACATTATGTCTTTGTTATCCAAACACTGCAAACATTAGTGGGTTGATAGTCTATTGTCTGGGTTGCAACTTCCACACCTGAAACTGCACATTCCTTCCACTCCCACCAACCAGTTTTTGGGTACAATATGCCTTATTTCAGGATGCCCAGTGCAGTCTCTCAAAGGTCTACCTGTCGCTCTGTCCATCTGGCTCCTGAATGAGAATTAGGTCCTACTTAAGCCAAAACACATTTCTGCTTTTCACTACTCTTCTGGACTGGTAATTATAAATCCCCCCAAATCCTTCAGCCTCTCTATACATACTTTTCCCCTTTCTTTCTCCTTCAGTTAGCTCTTGTGTGAATGTTTGACTGTTTGTATTTTGTGTGCATGCATGCATGAAGTCCCCCCAATAAAAACACACTTTTAGCTTACTTTTGAATCTTTGGCTGGTTCTTTTCCTGCGTGAGCCTGTTAACACTGGTAGGAAAGGTCTCGTTAAGTTAACCCCCTCTTGCAAGCCTCCTTTTTGAGCTAATTCATTCCCACTTCTGCAAGGAGGTATTGACATCATGGGGTGGCATTTGTGGCACCTACTTTTTGAGGTAACACCCTCTCCTCCACCCCTGTTGAGCATTAAATTATCTGGGGAGGTTGAATTCAGTATGCAGCAACTGAAGTAAGAGCAGGACAGAGAGGCAAAGCAGGACGAAGAGAGAGAAACTGGGATGTTTTAAAAGCAGCTGGAAAAGTGGTATGGTAGACAATTAATTGGGACTGTCCTTGTTAAATTGGGGCAGTTGGAAAGTGTGGTTGTATAGATGCTAGGTGGATTGTTCATCACTTTCATGTGTATGGCATGTAGTAATTTTACAGGTGAAGGTCTGAATAAAGTAAGAGGTTAGCAAAGGAGGTTGAGAAATGAGGAATGGCAGAAGTGGAGGTGAAATTTCTATAACCTTAATTTTTACAACTTTCCTAGATCTAAGAATCTGCACTCTCACACTCCCTCCCTAAACTACAAACCCCAGGATTCCATAGGATGTTGAAACTGGAACAATAGCACTATAACAGGCTAGTGCAGAAACGGCTGTAGATTATAAGATGTCCAAAAGTTGGGCTCCAAGAGTGTGCCTCATCACTTTCTATAGGGAAGAATCCTGTATGGGAGCTTCCACGTAGGAAGGCTTTTGATGGATGACAGGTACACTTATTCAGTGCATCTGACAACTGCAAGCTATATCTGGGTGAGGAAAATTTTGCTAGAGTCAAGGGAAATAAACTGTCTGACCTCCATGTTGCCTTCAGTTGCATACTTTTTTATGATCCAGCATCAGGGTGGTGGGAGGGACAACTGGCATCATCAGAGCTAGTAATGGAACATCAAAGTCACTGGATGAGTCAAACTCAGGAAACAGAGAGTGATAAAAGCAATTCTATTTTTGGCACTGAAATCTGTGGAGAAAGATCAGTCTCTGACAGCCTTTCTATACCAGAAATTGTGGGACATCCTTTATGAATCAACCACAATATGCAGCCTCCCCACCCAGCTCTTTCTGTGTCACCTATAGGTAACTCTGCATGCTCCCATTGATGCTGTATAATGGTGCATTCCCCCTGCTGATTTTTACTTGAATTCAGTGCAACAAAATAAGACACATACCATCTTCACCATGCAAGAAAGAATTTAGAGCTGGGAAACCTTTTTTGCATTCTCTGATAATATACTTAAGACATAGACTCGGATTCTTTTTTAAATATGAAGAAAAGTACTTGCTGCTGCATATCTAAGCACAGTTTTTAATATTAAGTTATAATGATATTTCTGACAGATGAAAAGGGAAAAAATCATCACATTGTACTACAAGTCATGTTTGATATGGAACAATGCATAGAAGGAACAATCTACCAGAGTTCAGCAAATTACTTTTGTACACTACAATTTCCATAACTGCATCAGAGGGTTATGGGAGTTGCAGTTCGCAAAAGTAATTTTTCCATGTTTTGTGCTGTGTCTTATATTCACAAAGCTCTATTATCATACATTTGCCTTAGGGTTGCCATAAGCAGAAATGATTTGAAGGCACACAACAACAGCAACAATAGTCTCCAAAAGGTAGCAAACTCTTGTTACAAATGAAATAATGAGAGTTCCATAAAGATAAGAAGTTGTAACACTAAATGAAGGAGTGAGTGATTCAGTTCTAGAGTGCACTAAATCCCAAGGGCTAGTGATTCACACTCGAAGCAGACTTTGGGTTTTATCACACAAGGCAGGTAAATCAAAATTACTTTAACCACAATCAATCCATTAGTGATCTCCTTTGTAAAAGAAACACTTTCCAAATGGTCTTCCGCCAGGAGAACAAAAGAGGAACTATGCCAAAGACACTATTATCCTGCTGTAACTGTGATGTACCTGCCTCGTATGATAAAACCCTCTGTGCTTTCTATCATTTGCAAACAAGAATAAACAGAAAGGTTCAGCAGCAACTCATGTGAAACTATAATCAAAAACACCAAGGATGATTTAACTTGCTGTCAAGCACAGGCTTACATGTTACAGTAGCTAAAGGGCAATGACATGGAACAACCTCCATGGAATGATGGTTCTAAGAACCAGAATAACTGGATACCCTCAGCAGTTGGCTGGGTCATAGAAATCATCTATGGCAGCCTTCCCCTACCCAGTGCCCTTCAGAGGTTTGGGACTAAAACACCCATCATCTTCATCCAGCCACTTTATAGAAAGCCTGCCCACAGAGCTGTTTCAAAAAGTCCTTCCACACTACACTGTCACAGTGCTATTATTCCACTTTCAACATCCTATGGAATCCTGGGGTTTGCAGTTTAGGGAGGGGCATTTAGAATTCTTAGCCAGAGAGCTCTTTGGCCTCAGGAAACTACAAACCCCAGAATTCCACAGGATGTTGAAAGTGGAATAATAGCACTATAACAATGTAGTGCAGAAAGGCCCAAAGAGTACCCAAGTATCTGAGAGAAACATTTCATGATCAAAGCTTATCTCTCCCTTCTCTCTATATATATAATCTACCACATAAGGCTAAAGTGGCTCTGGTCAATGACAATAATACAACTGCACAACCTCAAACTGTCTTAATTTGACAGGAACACTCCTGATTGTTATCCCACTTTTTCAGCTGCATCTCTCTCTTTCTGCCACTTCCCCCTTTCATCTTCAGTTTACTTCAGTCATTGTAAACTGAGTTCAAAATGCAAAAATAGTTTGTACTCAATTAACTCAGCAGTGGGGAGAGAGGAGTAGGGAGCAGAATCTTGCCCTTCCCAATAGGCTCAGACAAAAGCACACTGCTGCAGCCTCTCCTAGCTTGTGTACTCTTCCTAGGTAATGATTTTTGCCATCTCAATCACACTCCTGATGTTGCATGGCCACACATGTCCCAGTTTTCATCTGTGTAATGTAGGAGGGTATTATTGGTTAACCTTGAAGGTGACGCAAGACTTTTTTGTTTTTAGTGTCATGGACCTTGGAGGAAGGGGCAAGAGAAGCCTGCAGCCTCTCTAAGACCATTTCCGCGCTAGACTGTTATAGCACTATTATTCCACTTTCAAGATCCTAACATCCGCCAAAGTGAAACCAGCAATGTGAAGGGCTGTCTGTATACTGAATAATCAGGTATAAGAAATATCAAGATGGCTCTTGTCATTCAGTCCTCCTAGGAATAAGAAAGCCTGCCTGCAACCCTACTCTATGCACACTTACTCGAGAGTAAGCTAAACTGACCACATGGCCCTTCTCCATACAACATTGTGCTTGTATCAGTCTCCCTATTTTAGGATGTTTCAGTAATAATGGACGAGAAAAGTAATTTGCCCTCTCATTTCAAGCACCTCCAAAGCAGACAAAATGAATAACAACCTGTTTGCCAGTGTCAAACCCCCTCACTTTGAAACAATTCTGGAGCCCCTATATGTTAGCTGACTGCTATAGTAAGGATGGGGATGTTGTAGCCCACCAGATGTTGCACCAAGGATGAAGGATGATAGGAATTACAGATCAACAATATCTAGGGGGCCTCATGTTCTCCATTAATGTGTTATACTGTGGATCTGCACCTCCAGGCCCTACACAGTCTTGCCTTTCCCACATGCAGAACCTTTCAATAGTGTTAGCTCAAAGACCACAAATGGAAAATGGAAAGGAATGGCTTAGGGAAATTGATACTCCTATCACATTTCCCAAAGCTGAACCAAAGCACAGATCTTCATTCCAAGCCCATTTTGCATTCTAGACTATAGCATGTGCTCATTTTCATCTACGTTCCTATTCTGGTGACAGTAGCAGTAAATCATTGTATGCAGAGAGCCTGTTTTTGAAGCCAGTTAAAATTGAATCTGAAGCTCCTGCAAATTTCTAATTCCACAGCTATGCATCTTTAATTAAACAACACAGAAAGTTATTTTACCTTTTCTTCCCCCTCCTCCTTTAATAAAGTTGATGAAAGCCTTTCATGGCAGGTTGCTTAGTTCAGTAAGAACTTTACCTTCCCCCTTCTTGGTCAGTCTTCTTTACACAAATTCTTTGCAGGAGAGAAGTGAGCTCTGCTTTCTTCCTCTTGCGTTCATTCTTGTGTGGAAGACAATGTGAAATGATTTAGAATTTTCTGCATTAAAGCAGAATGTCCATTTAAGATATCAGCCAATGACAAATACTTCACAGTCTTCCAACATGAGGTACACAGCTCTTCAAGACAAGGTAGGAAATCAGTGTCACTAATTGGCAAGGTAAGGTCAAATGAAATACAGTCAGCCCTCTACATCTGCAAGTTTCACTTTTGCGGGTTTGATTATTCATGGATTATTTGTTGTCACCTCTGTGCCTCCCTATGCCATTTTTAATAAGAACTGCAAGCCTCATGAGACTGAGAAACTGCAAACAAGGCTTGTAAGTCCCTCTTAAAAATGGTGTGGGGCAGCAATGGAGGTGGCAGTAAGCCCCACCAGCCACCCATTTCTGCCTTGTGAAGTAACCCTGATGCCTCAAAGGAATCCACAGTGTGTTTTTGTGTGTTAAATATGGTTTGGGAGGGCATAGAGTTATTCACGGTTTTTCCACATTCACAGGTGTCCTGTGCCCCTAACCCTAGCAGATGTGCAGGGATGACTGTATTCAAGAAATTGTGTATTCCCTGTGATTGATCTGCTTTTCCTCCCATAATAGGAGTCCCTCAGAGATAATTGCCTCGGTGGTCAGATCTCCAAATTAAACTCATGTTTTGTGGTTGTTGTGTGCCTTCAATTCATTTCTGACTTATAAAGACCTCAAGATGAGCCTACTTTCTTGGCAGAATTTCTTCAGAAGGGATTTGTCCTTGTTTTCCTCTGAGGCTGAGAGGTCCAAGGTCATGCAGTAGGTTTTTATGGCCGAACAGGAATTCAAACCCTGGCCTCCCAGAGTCCTAGTGCAACACTCAAACCACTACACCATGCTGGTTCTCTTAAGTCATGTTTACCAATGACCATGAACAGAACAAAGGACACTAAATGCAAGATACATGAGTGAAGAAAATCACATTTTAACCAATAGACATCTCTTACAGTTTGGCAGAGCATCTCTGTACAAAATGTGATAAACGTATCATCAGATTTGTTCCACTAACTAATAGGTGTCTGCGATGTTTCTGCTATGTGCAGCAACCAAGGCCATTTCCACACTAGACTGTTATAGTGCTATTATTCCACTTTCCACATCCTATAGAATCCTGGGGTTTGCAGTTTAGGCCCCTCCCTAAACTGCAAACCCCAGGATTCCATAGGATGTTGAAAGTGGAATAATAGCACTATAGCAGTCTAGTGTGGAAATGGCCCAAGGCTGCATTCACACATAAATGTTAGAGGAAGTCTTATTAAAATGAATTGGTCTCCCCCCACCCCCCAGAGCAGACACATTGCATCTAGCATAGTGCTATTTGACTGGAGAATCAAATGTCAGGGCTTTGCAACCTTTGTCCAGATGTTGTTCCCATGCTGATCAATGGTGAGGCAATAGCTAAAGGGCTAAATCCGAGTGATTTAAGTGCTGAACAATGGAGAGACGGTGTAGAGGGAGGCTGTCAAGGGCTTATTCTACTTGTTCAGTTTCTCCAGATTGTGGCTAATTCCACAATAGATTATTATATTCCTCTTTTAACATTTTATGG
The DNA here is from genome assembly GCA_948474755.1 of Ctenosaura bakeri. Taxonomy (NCBI): domain Eukaryota; kingdom Metazoa; phylum Chordata; class Lepidosauria; order Squamata; family Iguanidae; genus Ctenosaura; species Ctenosaura bakeri. The sequence goes on along the minus strand of CAOLHI010001485.1, from coordinate 325,026 downwards.
AATCCTGGGGTGTGCAGTTTAGGGAGGGACATTCAGAATTCTCAGCCAGAGAGTTCTTTGGCCTCAGGAAACTACAAACTCCAGAATTCCACAGGATATTGAAAGTGGAATGATAACACTATAACAGTGTAGTGAGGAAAGGCCCTTAGTCACACAGATTGCTGGGGAAAGCAGGAAGCAAAAGCACTGGACAGCCTATGCAGGGGATGGGCTATTACTGCATGTGGCACTCCTATTGACTAGCTCAGGCACTTTCTCTCCTCTTTGCTACTGCAGATCTGACCAAAGTTTAGATAATTCCCTTCAGGAAACAAAACTCCCAGAATCCCCTAACAACTCACCATGCTGGCTGGTAGTTCTAAGAACTGTAATAAAAAAATAATTTTTCTGAGCTCTATGTCTGTTCCTAGCATACCCTGTATGTAAAATGTACGCAGCACCATGCAGCTGACACTCTGCTTGCTGCCTCCATGCTCCTGAAAACCACAACCAGGTATAGAATTATTCGGTTAGATAGGTAGGGTTTCAGAGAGGCAATGACAAATGCTTCATGTTATGTACGGTTGATTAAAGGACTGTTTTGTAAAGCTTGCAGTGTGAATCCTTGGAATGCTTCTCTTTGGTCAGTGACATGGCTTTTTAAAAAACAAGCAAACAAGAAATGTAAAAAGGAAGAGATTGTTGTTTTATTAATTTATATTTAAAACCATTTTTATTCTGTCCTATATCATGACATTTCAGGCTAGTGCAGAAATTAAATCACTATAAATATATATCCTCCAACTGTCCCAGTTTGCCAGGGACAGTCCTAATTAATCCTGTTGTCCCACTTTTTCAGTTGCCTTTAAAATGCCCAAGTTTCTTTTTCCTTCTCCCACTTTCCTTCTGTGTCCTCAGCTTACTTAAATTGCTGCAAACTGAATTTAAAGTGCCAAAGCAGTTTGCACTTAATTAGCTCAACAGGGGTTTGAGGAAAGGAAAGGGCCCTTTCCAGTAGACTCAGGCAAAAGCAAACTGCTGCAGCCTCTCTTAGCTTCTGTGTTACAATCCTGACCATACTCTGAGGTCATTCATTCATTCATTTCATTTATTACGGCAAAGAGCCAGCAGAAGTTACAATTTAGAACAATAAGGCACAGTTAAAATAGTAGTAGATTCCATTAAAAAGTTGTTAAAAGCATTGACCATAAAATACAATCAACAACAAGGGAAGTGGAGTTAGAATTGTAAAATTTAAAATTATAAGATTTAAAACAACTTATCTATGAGTTGTGTTAAAATTTATTAAAATACTGATAAAAGCTTCTATCATAAAATATAACTGACATTAGCAACAAATAGACAGAGCTAAAATTCAAATATTTGAAAAATAAACAAATACACAGCTACCATGGGAGAAGAACAGCAAACCCATCTGCAAAGAATATAAAAATATTAATTCATTAACTGTTTTCGGTGCTTAATGGCTGCTGCACAAAAGCTTGCCACTGTAGTTGTGACCTTGGGATTCCAGTATGACAGAAGATAGTCTGAATAAAATTCCTCAGGCCTACCTGGAATCTTTTGTATGATTGGGGTTATATAAATCTTAGATCTTGGTAAAAATTGCAGTGAAGTAGGACATGAACCATTGTCTCTACTTCTCCAATCCCACATGGGCAAGCCCGCTTACTGTAAGGGATCTTTTTATATCTACCTTCCAGTAATGCGGATGGTAAAACATTGAATCTGGTTAGTGTAAATGCCTTTCTGAATTTAGGAATGGTCAGATCTATCAAATAATTTGGGAGTATAAATGGCCTTCTATTATTCCTAAGAGCTGGATATAATGCCATTTGGCCTAGATGATGTTGAAATTCAGTGTCTTGAATTGTCTGTGAGATAGCTATTTTAGCTTTGGTATACCCTAGGGTTTGAATGGTCATTGAATGGCCTAAGGTTTGTAATTTCATAATTAATGACTTTTTCCACTTGATTGATAAGAATCGGTTAATATAAGTGGAGGCTGTCCAACTGGTGCAAACATAATCTTTAACCAGAAATGAAATTTATGTAACCATATGCAGGCCTCCACAGAGATTTGTCCTGCTTCTAAGCGGATAGTTGCATTTCAGACACAGCTCAGGATGCCAAATATTGCCTTCAGGAATTTAGTCTGCACAGCTTCCAGAGGATCAAAGTGATCTGGTGCCCATATTTCTGAGCCATATAACATCTGGGATATCACCTTGGCCCTAAAAACCTGGATTGCTGAGGGAATGTGCTGCTCTCCCTTGTTATAAAAGAAGGAGAGGAGTGCCTTCACAGTTCTCTGCACATTTGTAATTGCACATTTTGAATGTACCCTCCAGGTTCCATGAGAGTGAAAAATTATTCCTAAGTGTTTATAGGAGGTCACCTGCCCAATTTTATGGTGATTTATTTGCCATTCATACTTTGTCCTCTTCCTGGAAAACACAACCACGTTAGTTTTATCATAATTGATTTGCAATTGTTCATTTTTACAATTGCTATCCAAGGCCCTGAGCAAACGCCTTAATCCAACACTTGTCAATGATAACAGCACTGCATCGTCTGCATAAAGCAATATTGACAGAAGTCTATTTGACAAATTGGGGTGGTGGGAGCGCACCTTTGCTAAGCTTTTGATCAAGGAATTAACGTAAAAATTAAACAGAGTTGGTGCTAATACACAACCCTGTTTAACTCCCTTAAAAGTGGGAATAGGCCCAGTCAAATGGCCTGCAGTGCTGCATCTCACTCTCAGACGAGTATTTTCATATAGACCATGAATGAGAGAAAGCAGCTGGCGATCAATATTAGTATCCTCAAACTTTTCCCACAATTTGTCTCTTGAAATAAGATCAAAGGGTGGTTTGAAATCAACAAAGGCATCATAAAGTGTCCCCCCAGAAGATGCTGTATACTTGTCTACAAGATGTTGCAAGACTAATGCACGGTCTACAATAGAACACCTGCTCCTGAATCCAGCCTGTTCGTCATTAAGTATATTTTCCTGTTCTAGCCAATCTTGTAATTTTTCTAGTAAATGGCTAGCATATAGCTTACTGATGATATTTAGTAAGCTGGTAGGTCTATAGTTTGCTGGATCTGTCCATTCCCCTTCTTTATAGATTGGGATAATAATAGCCAGCCCCCCAATATTCAGGGATGCATGCTGAATGGTTAATGCTTGTAAATAGTGCAGCCAGCACAGGTGCCCACCAGTCTATGTTAGATTTGAATACTTCAGGTGGAATGTTGTCATTTCCTGGGGCCTTGCCGCTTTTAAGTTTGGAAATAAGACTCTTAATTTCCAAGGCTGTTACAGGACGCCATTCAGGGTAGTTACATATATTGTCCCTTTTGTTCTGGGGACCATTTTTCCCTATTTCATATATCTTACTTAAGTGGGTTTCCCATGAACTTACAGGAATATAATATTCCATGTTGACTGAAGAGTTAGGCCACCCCCTAGCAACCATTCTCCAAAAGGTTATTATATCCTTCTCCCTGGCTGCTTTAATTAAATCTCCCCAGGACTCTCTCTGAGCCTGTTTTTTTTTTTAATCTTAATTAGTTTTTTATATTTCCTCTTTAACTGAAACCATTCTGAAGGTATTGTTAGCAAGTTTTTCTCTTTTGAGTTTTATATTTTTCAACAAGCGCTTGCTTCATTACAATACATTCCTTATCAAACCAGTGTTTTGACTTATTTGGGGAGGCATATTTCTTGGTCAGGCATTTTTGCATTAAGAAGCTTTCTAAATCCAGACTCAGTTCTTGAAACTCTCCAGGCACAATTTCTGTGCAGTTTGCTGACAGCAGAACATTTAGTTTATGAAGACACCTATCTGAGTATAATAGCTCCTTTACATCATTCTCCAGCTTAGGAGACCATCTAACATGAGGGGCTCTTATTTCAATATCTAACACTGGATTTTGTTCTGCATATGTCATTTGAAGATCACAATTTAAATATAAAACTAAGGGCAAATGATCACTATCAATACCCTTTTCTACAGTACATCTGGAGACCGTGCTTAGTAAACCATAAAATAATCAATTGTGGATGCCCCTAGGCTACATAGAAATGTAAACTCACCATTTTTATCACCATCAACACCTCCATTTACAATTACAAAATTCAGCTGGTTAATCATTTGTATAAGACATAGCCCAGCATAGTTACAACCCTTATCCTTAGATTGTCTAATTGGCAACTTCAGAGCCTCATCCATTACAGGCTGAGGTATCTGGAAATGTGAATATAAGTCTTCCTCATTTTGCCCTGTTCTAGCATTAAAGTCCCCAGCCATTAAAACAAAGGCTTCCGGGTACAGGGAAATTAAATTGCCAATGTAGTCTTCCAGTTTATGCCATGTATCCTTCACCAATTTATTTTGGCATTGCGGTGGAAGATAAGCATTTATAACAAATAACCATGCCCACTTGAATTTAATAAGCAGAGCATTTGCAATGTTAGCCAGGGGGTCAAATCTGATATTAATAACATGGATATTTGTGGAGATCAGTAATGCTAATCCACCTTTTGGTCATCCTCCTTTGGAACTTGGATTTGCTTCCAGCGACTATGCTGTGAAGCCATTTAGAAATATGTCTTCCCTAGTCCAAGTCTCTTGTAACAAGATTAAATCATGGTTGTTTATAAAATCCAAGAAGGCTGGATCTGCCAGTTTCCCCTGCCATCCTGCAATATTCCATGAAAGGAATCTCAGCTGGCCATGGAAACAGTTTAGCCCATGTCATGCCCTAGTAGATGGAATTTTGGGATTTGCCTGGTTGTGACATGGCTCTTTAGTAGTGGGTGGCTTGGCTGAATTCCACGGATTTTCTTCTTGGTGTTCAGTGATCTCTATAGGGGGGCACAGTCAACTAACACTTGAGATCACTGGGTGTATCGTACCAGACAAATTGTCCACTGGGTTGGATTCTTTCTGTAGTGATCCTTTTTCCTCTTCACCTAGGTATCTCATGTCCATCCAGGACAAAGGTTTGAGTGCACCAGAATTTGGTTCAATTGTAATTGGGGATATATCTTTCTCAATTTGTTCAATGTTATTTAATGTTAAATTTACTCCTACTGTAACCTGGCCCCTAGGATTATCTTTCTTTTCCCCCAGGGATTTCTTAATAGTTGGGACCCCCATATCGTTCAAATATTCATTATTTGTTAGGCCAGGTTTCTCTGTTGCTCCATGTACATTTACAATGTGGATCTTTCTTTTCTCCTCAACTGCATCATCCCTGCCCAAAGCTTCCTCATTGCTTGCAATTTTCTCTTGTTCCCCAGCTCTTGCTTCATTTATCATCGTCAGATTATGTTCCTTAACTTTTTCACTAAAGTCTAATAATCCTTCTATTTCGTATGGCTGCTTTCCTATTAAACAATTTCTCAGTGAATCTAATCTTTGTAAAATCTCTGCCTGAACAGTATATGGCAATCTCCAATAAGACATAAGTAGTGCTTTTTCTTCTGGCATAAAGGTCTCAACCCTTTCAGTGTTAAGTTGATCTAAATGGTCAATAATAGCTAACTCTTCCAGATTTGAATCTGGGATCTCTGAATGAGTATGGGAAGGAGGAGAGTCTTGACTCTGGTTTAAATCTATAAGATTTCAAATATTATTCATTGTCTCAGAGTTATTATTCTTGAAAAAAGTGGCAGAAACTCCAAATAATGGAACTGGTGGGCCCTGATTTTCAAAAAATCGTAGTATTATTAATCCATGTTTTGAAAACATCTCGCTAGTTTTGTAAATAAAGCTAGCTAGATCTTGGTCCTTAAATGTAACCACAGCCTGGGCATTAATTCCATCAAAATACAGATATTCTATGTAAATAATATCATCAAACCTCATTGCTCCTGGGAGGAAAGCATTTAAAATGTGCAGGAAATGTAGTATATGTCATTTTTGTGCAAGAAAACCTTTAGGTTTAGGATAGTTGGCAAATACCAATTTATGTGGAATCATCACCAGGTTCCAAGCATTTATTGAGTAAAAATCTGTCGTTGGCTTTATGTGATGATGTGTTGAGCTTAAATTTACATTACATTGTAATGTACATTTACATTACATTTACATTGTTGTCCTCCGTCTTCCTATATTGCTAAGTATATTTGCCCGTGGATCCTGCATTTTCTTCTCATTGGAGGCAAATGCTGTTTTTTCCCCTATCACGTCTTCTTCCTTTGGCATTTGGTGTGAATTTGTGGCATTGGTTGGCTCTTTTTTCTTCTTCTTCTTCTTCCTACAAGTCATCTGAGAGGGCTTGTTTAGATCCAAATTTGAGTTTCAGTTTGCATATGTGTCTAGCAATTTAATAAGCCTCTTTAGCGCCCTAGACCAACAACAATGCACTTTATTTGCTTGCTTTCTTATATTTGTTAATGTTTTTACTTTTTTCTGCTTTTTATGTTCTCCCGTATATGTCTCTTTATTAATATCTTTGGGATGACTCATTACAGTGCTCTTTGTTTCCAGCTGCATTCACGAGGGGTATTTGTCAGCTCCTTCTAGTGCTGATCTCATCTCTTGAGTTATATAGTTCTCAACTAGTATTGTTAACAATCCATTACTTTCTGAAATAAAAATTTTGATAAGAGCTAATTCACTACAAACCATAAGGAGTTGTCCCTGCATTTGAAGATCGCTTAGTTCTGTTTCTTCAGAACTAAGTAGACTAGAAATAGATTTATATTTTGAGGCTGACCCCTTATAAGCAAGCTCAATGATCTGTCTCTGATTGAGGTCTTTGATGAGTTCTTTATCCCTCATTTCAGCTTTATCCACCCAGTGTGATTCTGTCATAATAGACATATATTCTACAAGGTTCAACTCTGTGGCCAGGTCTAATGAAGATCCTAAAGTCCTGCATTCTTGTATTGTCCCTTTAAGATCTACTGACCAGTCCAATACAGGAGGTATAGAGGTTGATCCATTCTACAAAGATTCACAGAGCACATTTGCACTCGCATTTTCAACACTCTCCTTTTTCTGCTAGAAATACTGTGTGATTTTATTCTGCCTTTTCTTAGGTTCTGGAGAACTACTTTGTAAGGTAGGTGTAATTCCTAGGTCTTTGTACATCTTTCTGGTAAACACCATGCTGTCAGTATTTATCCCAGTTATTCTCTTTTTTCATTTCCCACCTCTCAGTTTGGTTACAATAGGTTTGTGTGCAGAGTGGACAAATAAATTTTGACAACAGTACATACAGAGAGAAGTAGGTACAGGGGCTAACTTACTGAATATCAGCAGCAATGTCTCCAACCAACTGTTATCTCTCACTGTAATTCCGTGTTTCCCCAAAAATAAGACACTGTCTTATATTTATTTTTCCTCAAGAAGACACAGTATGGCTTATTTTCAGGGGATGTCTTATTTTTATTAAGTATGGTACAACAATCTACATTTATTCAAATATAGTTATGTCATCTTCTTCTGGAACATCGTCATAACTCTCCAAACCCGGAATTCCATCCTGAATTTCTTGCGACTCCATTTCCTTTAGAACCATTGGCCCCAATCTCTCATGTCAAGCAATAGAGCTCTCATTAGATGAGCAGCAATTATCCATGTAACCTGCTCGGAGTGCATTGGCAACAACACTGTCAGTGATTTTATCCCATGAATTCACCTAAATCACGACCTCTTGCAGGCTAGGTTTCACAAAGTTTCCACGCTGATTGCTTGTCATTCTATTTTCAATGTAGTCCTTAATTTCCATACGCAAATGGTCTTTGAATGGCTTGTTTATTGCAATATCAAGAGTCTGCAGATAGGCAGTCATTTCTGCAGGAATCATTATTTGATCTACTCTTCTCTCTGCAAGGAAGTTCTTCATGTCTTTAGCACGGTGAGTGCTGGCTGAATCCCAGACTAGCAGACCTCTTTGGCCACCTCGCAAAACAAGTGGCAGCATTAAATCAAGCCACTTCCTTATAACTGCTTGTGTGCACCAGGCTTTTTCGTTTCGAGAATATAAATGCCGGAAACACGTTCAATCTTATCTTTCTTGCCCTTAGTGATGATAAGAGGTGTGGCTTTCTTTCCATCCAGACGAATTGCCAAAATACAGGTAACACGTGAACTTTCGTGACCAGTGGAGGGAACGTAGATTGAGGAGGCAGCCCTCTGTTCAATTGTCATTTGGGCTCCTTGACCCATAAACACTGCAGTTTCACCCATAGCAATCATGTTGCAAAGTTGGTATTTAGAAAAGTCGATGCCATCAATAAAGGACTTGAATGCAAGTGCTCGCTTAATAACTTCAGCATCTTCCAACTTAAACAATGTTGTTGATTTTCTGAGAGACAGTTCATATCACTGAAGGAAACCATCCAGCCAGTGTTGTGATGCTTTGAATTCTGGGGATATTTCGAATTGTGGTGCTATTGCAAGGGCAAATGCTTGAATATCAGCCCTGCACACAACCAAAGCCTTTGCTCTCTTGTCAGCAATCCATTCACTGATCATGTCTTCCAGCTCAGGAAATAAAGGTTGCCGACCTGAGCCACACTTGAGCTTCTTAGCATTTCCTCTGTCCACCTGTAGACTGAGGTTATCGTATTCTGCCCACCATTTTTGGACCATTCGGATATCCAACTTCTTCTCTTTGCAGAAAGCTGTAAGATTCTTGCCCTGGGAGTCCTCCACAATTCCTTTCTTGTACTCAACAGAATAACTCTTTCTTTTTGCACTCATCTTGTCTGGGTGTACAGATACTCAGGAAAAGCAGAGATAGGCCAGCAAAGCTGATGTGTAAGGGCTGGCTTATTTATCAGGGATCCAGTGAGAACTGGGTCCAATCTGCACAGTGGAGCTAGGATGATCTCTCTGGGCTCAGTAGCAGAGGTCTTTCAATAGCACAGCACACCCCAGTCTGTCACTGTGCTAATGTGTAGATTTGCAGGCTCGCGCAAATCTTCCAGGGGTGGGCTTTAGGCTGGCAAGCTTCTCTGGTTGGTGGAGAGCCTCCACCAACCGGAAAGCGCCATTTTCATCTCCGGAGAAGTGTGTAACACGGGCACGCACTGCTCCCGATCAGCCTGGATCAGCAGGGGGAGTGCGCCAGCCTGGTAAGTATCAGAACACCCCGTTTTCCCCGCAAAGTGCAAAAATGCCCTGTCTCCCTCTATGCCTCAGCTTGCAGCACGCACAGAACGACTGGGACGTGACGGGGGAGCCGACCTTGTTGATGGGGCTGCCCGCACTTCTCTGGTCACCTCCAAGATAGCAGCTGTCACAATGGGACAGATGAGAAGGGCTGCCCATCTTCTTTACCGCTTTGGACTGGTACGCTGCATAGCCACGCCTATCACTATGTCTTATTTTCAGGGTATGGCTTATATTGTGCAAATGCTTAGAAATCCTGCTACGGCTTATTTTATGGGTATGTCTTATTTTCGGGGAAACACGGTTGTTGACACTTTTGGACCATACTGTTGATATAGAAATATCCACTCCACAAAACTTCAAGGAGTTTAGTGCAATTATAACTTGCACTATCAATCCAAACAGCACTTGATAGAAGAGATAAGAATTTAAAGAACTTAAGAAGCTTCAAGGTCTCAGTTTCAAAATATAAAATATCCAGGTCCTCTCTAGTCAAACGACCTATGGTTAGTTTCCAAAACTTTGCAATTCCAAAATCCACCTCTGAGGTTCTTACCTTTTAAGGCTTAATTTTTGAAGAGTCAAAACAAACACTCCTTACTTCGCTGCCGCCATCTTTCTGCCCTCACACTCTGAGGTTGCTTGGCCACATACATCATCTGTGAATATTGGAGGATATGTAAATGGATTAAATAGAATTTTAAGAAAATTAAAAATTAAAAGGACTAAAAACATATTTAACATGCTAACAAGTTAAAACAGTTAAAACGGTTTAAAACAGTTGAAATCCATATGTGTTAACATTTTAGAGCAAACCACTTAGGCCTCAAAGGCATTAATAAATAGCCATGTCTTGGCATCTACATGAAGTGAGCATTGGTTCTGTAATGCAAGTGTAGAATTGCTCAGCCCATGGGGGGATGTTTCTAGGGAACTTGGAAATGCATTGATTCATTTATACACTCACTCCATAGCTATGTGTGAAGACTGGCTATCTCTAGCCTATTCAGTCATTGTCTTTTAGCTTTGTAAAAAACTTTGTCCAAGCTTACAGTTAGCTGCATTTAAGTTCTATTGAAATGAACAGGCTTAGCCATCTTGAGCTGGAGAACCAAACTTGCATCTAAACACTCTGTGTGCTCCTCTTTGCGCAGAGGCTGACCAGTCTCTTTCTGAGCAGTAACTGCACAATCCATAGCCATGGGAAGAGAGGCTCTCTATGAGACAGGAAGGGTCTCCACTGGATGGAAGAAATGAGCACTCCCTATCTCCCTGGGAGGTCTCTTTGGATCTTAGGTATAATAATAATGGTGGTGCTATAGAAGGAACAAGTGTTTATGTCTATATATACAATGACAGATGCCTGTGTCAAAGACTGAAGCAAGATCTCTTGTCTCTTAAACCAAACACAGGGAAATTTGACACTTGTGTTTAAGAACAAAACGTATCCTGCCTCTGGTTTACATTCAGTACTATACAATTCTCTATTTTATATCCCTGCACAATAAAGACTGCTATAAAGGTTTATAGAGGATATGGAAAGTAAAATGCAGCATCTGTTGTACAATCATGTTCATTATAAGAATAATAAAAAGTGATGAACTGTTTATGTACCTCTACTTCAGAACATCCTCTTGCTGAGCATCCTGTCTTGCAGAGTGGCTTCTAGTGAATGTTTTAAATGCAGCACACAAGAGTAATTCTTGAGTATATAATTCTCAGATAGCCTCCTGTTATTTCCATCACTACAGAGTAACTAACAGTCTGTTAGCCTGTACATGCCACCTGTATGATTAATGTCCAGTGTGTGAAAAGGGAACTTTTTTTTTTACCACAATTCCCAGAATGTCTATGGGGTTCTGAGAGTTGTAGTTCAACAGGGACCTTTTTCGCATTCTGCTAGTGTAACTCCCTATAACAAGTACAGTTTCTTGTTACCCTGTATGTTGAGGGTCCCGGGAGGGGTGCCCAAATTACCAAATAAAACACAAGCTGGGGGGGATTAGACTCGAACACTCTCTCAAGCTAACGAGAGGCAGGGTAACTTTAGCTGGGATCTTTTAACCCTATGTCTACAGCGTCAGGTCAGAGAGCGGTTAGACAGTTTAAAGCAACAAATAATATTTTTATTGGGAACAAACAACGTGAAAGACACAACATACACTAACTAACGGAGAAATAGAAATAGAGAGTTTTGGGGGGAATGGGTAATACGACACCTGGACTCGTAGTCCTGGAGAGAAATGGAGATTGCCGGGGAAGAAACTCAGCGCGGTTCGCTGAGGGGAGCTCACTGGACAAACCGACAGCAAGATGGGATGGAAGTCCAAAGTAGTCCGAGAAAGGCTCGGATTTGGGGACTTTTTATAGGGTGGATTTTACCTACAGGCCATTCCATGCTCGGTGAGAACAAAGGAAATTTGTAGCTGGACAAAGGCGTTGGAAAAGGTCAAGTTTTACATGATGAGCTTAGCGCTGGATGACAATAGTATGGCCAGTATGCAAATGGTCCAACATAAAGGAATGGCTCGGCACTCGGTCGTGCGTCTTTGTAAAGTTGCGCTGAGCAAGGCCGGTTTGCAAGAAGGAGTGGTCCCCTAAGCAACGGAGAGGTATTAAGCTGCCTGCCTGAATAAGGTTTGGAATGTACAACCATTAACAGCCACGCCTATTACGTGCTTGTCCGGTGGACCTCTGCAAACACGTGGAGTAGGGTGGCAGAAAAAGGTCAAGTAAAGGCCAAATTATTTGATATCAAGAGATATCTAGTGCTCTCACCAGACATACCATAACCGTGGTAACATTCTCAGCAAATTAGGAAGCAATTCACTACTGTTTATTGATAGCTTTACCACTGGCTTCCATTTAGTTATGACGAAACAGTACATAAAACCTAGAATTCTGTTGGTCACATACACTAGTTTAACCCTCACCCCCAGCATTACGTTAGTTGGTTTTTTGTGGCATTACAGAAAGAGATATCTGCCACCCTTTTTGTGCAACACCCCACCCCCTTGAAGGACCCCAGGACTATTTCGTGTTCAACATAGGCAGGCAGGTCATTGCTAATTTTTCCTTCTGCCAAGTACTTTTTTTTTTACAAAAAAAAATGGGAACAGCAAATACATTGATATTTAGATGTAGATATAGATAAGGACTGCCAGGTAAAATAAGGACTCCTGTCCCCTAATGGTCCCTTTTCATGCAAAAAACATCTGCTGAAATTCCCTCTTCTGCACAACCCAGAGAGCCACAGGAGCCCTGTCTCTTATGTCACCTGGCAACCCTAACACAGATACATGGTGCTTGGTCATTTAGCACACTTCTGACTGAGAATTCCTGAAGAAAAATGACTACATATACATCTTAGTGGTCCAATTCTGCCTAATTATTGGGGGGCAGCTTACCCCCTAGCTTAGTTTTTGGGGGGTATGAACCCAGCAGTTTGATGGTTCTTGTATGTACTCCCATGGCCAATAAACAGTTTGGAAAAGAGTAACAACCATCACCCAGAGGGCCATGGAAACCCACTGGAGGTATGCTGGCATAGATTTCCATTCCAATAACTAATATAATAACTAATATAACTACCAATAGCCAATAACTACAAGGCTGCAATATAATTGAAGTCAGTTAACATTTATTGCAGTAACCTTACCACCACCACCAAAAAAAATCCTATATTTCACCATCAGTAGAATGGCTCGGTCAGTGAACAATATACTTATTTCAGGGGATTAGCCAGGCTTTACTTCTCCTACCTTTCTGGATATATATCAAGATAATAGCTGTTTGGCTCCAACATAATAAGAATAATTTGTTAATAAAACTCTTTTTATATTGCTTGTTAGTTCTGACTAGTATACTCAAAAGTCAGTTTACAGCAGGAAAATCTCAAAACACTTGAAAACTGAGAACTCTAAAAGCTAGAGCAGGGGTATTAATTGGTATACTCAGAGCTTGCTTGAATCAAAATGTCTTGTCTTGTTTAGCCAGAAGAGAACAGATAGAGAAGTGCTGCACTGCCATTGGAAAGACAGTACACTGTATTGCCCCACCTATTACACTTCTTTTGCTTGCAGTACAGAACAAGGTATCTGAAGATTATTGCACCGCATAGGCAGGTTCACAGGAGAGGAAGTGGCCCTTTAATTCTCTGAAAACTACTTCTATGTGTTCCTTGCTTAAGAAAATCCTTTTGGCCATACTTATTTGCACTAGCTAGTTTCTGGATATATTTCAAGGGCAGCCTTCTGAAAAATGTGCTGCAGTAATCTAATCTGGGTGGAACTAAGGCATGTGCAACTGTGGTCTGATTAGCTTTCTCCAGGAATGGATGCAGTTGTAACACTGAGAGATCCAGGAAAACTCTTCTGTTAAAGGCTGCCAAGTGCCCAGGTAAGCACAAAGACAGGGGAAGACAGACCAGTCCCAGGTCATACACATTGTTTCAACAGAAGCACTATTCAGCCAGTGCGAGCTCCAAATGCAAAAAGCAGGTCTGAGCAGGGGCCAGAGTCAAGAAAGGACTTGTCAGAAAGATCAGCCGAGGGTACATGCCCAAGGTCACAAATTCATGAAGGCAGATTACAAAAGGTTCCACAAGTGTCTTGAAACTTTTCATTTGTAGCCATGGAATGGCCTTAGCAGAGCTAATTTATAGCCCAGCCGGCCCATTAGCTCAGCATCTTCCTTTTAAAGTGGAGCAGTAATGTTTCCTGACACAGGGGTGTCAAACTCAATTTCATCTTGGGTGGCATCAGCATCATGGTTGTCCTCAAAAGGCCGGTTGTATCTGTAAGACTATAAATATATCTACTCTTTTATCATATTAAACAATTGTCTCTGCATTTGATAATTACTGGTTTTAGTAATAACTAGCTCTGAAACTAGAAGTCTAGGAAAAATAATGGCAAGCAGATATTCAACTTATACAAAATTCAAAATTGTACAACTATTGTACAATTTATTGAAAAATGAGTTTTGAAAGCAGAAAGTTTTTTTTAATTGTCAGACAAATACTACCAAGCACTGTTTATTACATTAACTTTAAGTTTTTGGTTGCAGTTGAGACCCTCTGTGTGTCTCTTTGAGCCCCCAGATCCTCTCTGTACCTGTTTCTGCCCCCCACACCCTGTGCCTCTTTCTGCTCCCCCCATCTCCTTGGGCTCTTTCTGCTCCCCTGCCCCTCCCCTGGTGAACCCAATCCCCACAGTGTGCCCCCCGGCTGATGGTATTCTGAAGAGGGACCCAGCAGCCAGCACTCATGAACTACTTCTACTTCTGACTGCTCCTCTGTCCAGTGTTTGTGAGCTATTCGGAGCATTGCCATGGTAACCTGTGGCAACGCTCTAACGATGAGACTTGGAGAGAGAAACAGTCAGAAGTAGAAGAAGATTGTGAGTGCTGGCTGCTGGGCTTCTTCTCAGAATACCGGCAGCTGGGGGTCTGCAATGTAGGGATCAGGCTTGCCAGACAAGGGGAGAGCCACAGCTACAGGGAAGGTGCGAGGGCTACATGAAATGGTCTGGAGGGCTGGATTCAGACCTTGCGTTTGACACGTGCAGTCTACAAGTACCTCTATATCTTGCTGATCTGTAGGCACTGCCTGGGACGGATGCATCTGCCAGCATCATGACAGGCCCCCTCTGTTTTTTACTGGCACTTGGCTGTCTTCTTCCTCTTCTTTGTCTGAGGTGGGACATGACAATAAGACATGCTTCTTGTTTGGTTCCCTGAAAGGTCATCCACCAAAAAGAACAAGGCTGCTGCAGTACCTAAACCTGGCCTGAATCCAGATTAGAAAGGAGGAGGTATCTGACTCATCCAGGAAGGCTCAGGTTTGTCGCCACTATCTGCTCAAGAGTCATAATCGTTATGAAGGATTGTGGTTTCCAAAGAGGAATCTTAAAAATAGCAACATTGTAGCTGCTTCTCTTAGTAGAGTTAGAATACACTTCTCATCCAAGGAAGCATTCACATTTTTCATTGGCCACTCTGACTCTGTAAAAGCGAAACAGGAGACAAAGCTCCACATGCTGATAGATGGTCACTTGCTTGTTTTAGAAAGCCCAATGTGTTTGGGTCTCTAGTAAAGTTGGCCTTCCTCAGGGGCTACACTAAAAAATATACAAATATATTTCCATTTAATATATTAATAAGGACAGCACAAAATTAATTATAATCTAATTATAATCTCTAAAAAAATAAAAAAATTACATTATTCTATACAACAATGCATATACATACTTTTATACAGAAATTTCTGGAGTTGTGTAACACACTCTCCAAAAAAATGGATCATTAAGCAAAGAGAACTAGAGACCATCATCTCTGGGTATTTATGCATGGACTTAAGTAGCAGAAGAGGGGAAAAAACCCCAATATGTCCTCTGGAATTGGCCACAAGGATTTCTGAAGCAATTACCTGTTACCGCAGGTTACCTATATCTTTCACAGTTATCCTTATGTTTAAAGATTGTAAATTCAAATCTTTATTTAGACCTGTAGGCTCTAGTGATTTTAATCTTAAAATCCATTCTGTCTTTTGCCTTAAGAGTATCTTTATTGTGATTGTGAATTTTCTCCAGAACACCCCCCCAAAAACCCCCCACATATCTGAGCCATAAAACCTGTTCTAAGAGGTTAGAGATCATTTGTCCAAGCCCTAATAAAAGTTGTTGCCTATGCTTTTGTCTTTTTCAAGATGGTCAGACTGGTGCACTTAAGAGCAACTTTTTATAAAGATATAGTGCCATCTATTGGCCAAATATATTTATTCTGGTCAAGTACAATTAGGCACAGAATTTACAGCCTTTGAGAACAAACATTATTTTTTTTATTGAATTTTTATGCCGCCTTTCTCCCAAGATGGGACCCAAGGCAGCCTCCAAAAGGTTAAAAAGGCATAAAAACAATAAAAACATTAAAAGACATATAAAATCATAAAACAATGGATTTCTTTTAAAAAACCCAATAAATAAGAATAAAGGTCTTCAGCTTTAAGTAAATAAATAAAACGGTCTCCAACTTTCAAACAATTGTAATAATTCAAATTACAATAGTTAAAGCATGTTAAAAAGCTTCAACATCCTTTAAAATGGAGATTTAAAATAAAGTATTTTAACATACAGCCATGTATGTATGGAGTGACTACTTAAAAGTAACCAAAAGCAGTATGTCTATCTTTATGCCTATGGATTAAAAAATTAGCTATAGCTAATGACCAAGGAAAACAAAACCAAAAAATAAATTGATTGGGGCGGACTTATGGCAATATCATCTGCATCTTCTTGTGGCAGTATTTGTCCAAGGGGTAATAACATCCTTTCAAGGATTTTAAGTGAAGCACTTCAAACACCAAGGTGAATACGACCTTTAGGCTTCACTTAGGATACTACTGGTCTTCTGTGCCGGTTCCTTTTCCAAAACTATTTTCCTCAACCAGATGCCTGCCAGTGCACTGGACTATAAGCCCCATCATCCACAGCCATCCATAAAATACCAGATGCTTTCGTTCTTCTCACGATCTTCTATGCATTCTGTTGCTCTTTCCTATACATTCCACTTAGAAGGGCGTTTCACCGTCCCCATCTGCATTCTCTTTAGGGCTACTGCCCTCAGCGCTTTGCTTTTGGACTTCCTGCCCTGGTCTGATCCGACAGGACAAGCCGGAGTCTTTGGCCACTTCCGCACTAGCCTGTTATAGTGGTATTATTCCACTTTCTTTTTTTAAATTATAATAAATAATAATAATAATAATAAAATTTATTTTTATCCCGCCTCTCTCAGTGGATCGAGGTGGCATTACAGAAATATATAAATACATTAAAACATTAAAATGTACCCCATCCTCCCCACCCACTTTTTATATTTTATATTTATATTTTATATATTATATATATATATTTTATATTTATATTTTATATTTTTATTAAAGTTATAACAAACAATATTTACAAATAATCCTTCTTTCTTTTCATAAATATGTAAGAAACAGAAAGTTAAGAATTATACACAATCCAAATTTATAGATCTATATACTTATAAATTTATATATCTATCCAACATCTAATTCTATTTCTTCTTTTCCCCACTTTCAGCATCCTCTGGAATCCTGGGGTTTGCAGTTTAGGGAGGGGCCTCAAAGGATGTTGAAAGTGGAATAATACCACTGTAGGGCCATTTCTGCACTAGGCTGTTATAGCGCGACGATTCCACTTTCAGCAGCCTCTGGAATCCTGGGGTTTGCAGTTTCGGGAGGGGCCCCAAAGGATGTTGAAAGTGGAATAATACCACTGTAGGCCATTTTCCGCACTAGCCTGTTATAGCGCGACGATTCCACTTTCAGCATCCTCTGGAATCCTGGGGTTTGCAGTTTCGGGAGGGGCCGACCGAAACTGCAAACCCCAGGATTCCAGAGGATGCTGAAAGTGGAATCGTCGCGCTATAACAGGCTAGTGCGGAAATGGCCTTTTCCCCCGCTGTGTCTTATTACCGGTGGAGGTTCGAAACGGAGCAAAGGGCGGTGCCTCCTTGAAAGCCCTACAACGCGTTTGCTGTTATTTGCCGTCCAGCCGACGCCGACTGACGGCCACGCTACGAATGAGAGGCCTCCAAGAGCTCCCTCGTCCACCACGCAGCTCAGGTCTTGCAAAGTCAGCCGCCGCTGCTGCCGCCGAATGGCTTCCCGGCTCCGCGCCCTCCCCTCGCCCGAGGCGCGCTACCGCATTGCATCCACCAGGGGCGGAGGAGCGGGGCAAACTCCACGCCCGCCGCTTCCCAACGGCCGGGGAAACGCGGAGGCGCCCGCAGGGCTTCCTCGTCCGAGCAAAGCCGAGGAGGAATAAAAAAAAGGCGGGCGCCCCCCCCGCCCTCCCTTCTCCGCCCCAAGCCGGCTGCTGGGAAAGCGAAGAGAGAGGAGCGGCGGGAGTCCCGGCCCAGGAAACCTCGCCGCCTTCCCCGCCCGGGGCCAGGCGGAGCCAGCAGCGGAAGGAGGAGCGGGTGAGAGGTCGGCCAGCTCCGGTCGCCCATAGAGACGGAGGAGTCCCGAGTGGCGAGGGCGGCGGCGGCGGCGACAACGACGACGGGGACTGGCGGACGGTAAGCGGAGGGGGTCTCGGGGACAGGGGACGCGGCCGCCCTCCCTCCTCCCCTGCCTCTCGCCATGGCGGCGCCCGGCGGATGCCTTTCCCGCGCTACTGCTCGCCCTTCGCCGCTCCGCTGGCCGGAGGGAGACGGGGGAGAGGCCGCCTTTGCCGGCCGCTGTGTGGCGCTGAGCGAGGCGTGGCTGCCTCGGAGGAGCGCCTCTCGGGCTCGCTAGGCCACTCGGCGGTGGGAGGCTGGCGCAGGGGATGCAGCCGCCGCTCCTTCCCCCTTGGCGGGGTCTGTGTGTGGAAAATGGATGCCCCGCTCCCTCCCCAGGAAGACTGGGACCTCACCCTACATGGAGCCGAGGGGGCTGGTCTTACGACGCCCTGTGGGGGGACAGGGAGTGTTAGGGTGTGTAGATGTAAACACCTCCTGTATCCTGTGTAGATGTAAACACCTCCTTCGGGAGTGCTGGGGGTGCCCTTCCACACCGCGCAAATATAGCGCTATGATTCCGCATTTTCTGTCCTGTGGAATCCTGGGATTTGCAGTTTAAAGGGGGGGTGTTTAGAAATCTCTAGGTCCTTTGGGGCCTCTGTGCGTATGCGCCTTCAAGTCCTCGTTGACTTAGGGGTACCCCATGAGGTTCATAGTATTTTCTTAGGCAAGGGATCCTCAGAGGTGCTTTTGCCATTTCCTCTGAAATACAGCCTACACCTATTCATGGGTGGTGCCCCATCCAAGCGCCAGCGAGATCTGACCCTGCTTAGCTTCCAAGTTCAGACACAGTCTGGTACCCTTGGGGTGCTCAGGCCTCTGACCAAACTACAAATCCCAAGATTGCATGGGGATATCTACAGCTGTTAAAATGGGATCATAGTCTTAGCGGTTGTAGAGTGTGAGGCCACGCAGGGTCAGGTCAAGGGCCCCTCTAAGCAGGGATCTTGTTCCTTGCAAAGGGGCAGACAGATCAAAGATGTAGCTGCAGAGGCCAGCAGGATAGAATTTTCCTTCATGCCCCAAATTGGGCCATTTCCGCACGAGGCTGTTATAGCGCGATGATTCCACTTTCAACGTCCTCTGGAATCCTGGGGTTTGCAGTTTCGGGAGGGGCCGGCCGGCCCCTCCCGAAACTGCAAACCCCAGGATTCCAGAGGACGTTGAAAGTGGAATCATCGCGCTATAACAGCCTCGTGCGGAAATGGCCTTGCTAGCATTGCAGTAAACGAATTATGCTGGCTTGTGACACTCTCTGCTCACTATTGTTGGTCACTGTCATGTTGTGTTGGTTCCCTATTCTGTCTTTGCTGTGGAGAAAGAACTACTAAAGATTGCCAGTAGTAGTGGTTGACCAGTAGTATTTCAGTTCTCTTTTGGCAAGCAATACCTGTATCCTCATTGGTGAAATACTAGAACGGCAGAGCTTGTCAATGAAAACAAACAACTATTTGTTACGAGTGCGAGAGACTGAAAAGCAAAGAAAACAATCCCGAATACAGGGTGTATAATGTGGTGCTCCAGTTTTTGCCTTCTCTTGTGTTTAACTTCTGCCAGGCTCCTGTGTGGTTTTGCAGGAGGGCCTGGTAAAACCCCACCCGTCTCTTGTCCTGATGCTGTTGCAAGCGGCAACAAAAAAGAGGAAGTGATTGTTCCAGTGTGACTGTGGACTGTGAGTTATAGAACGATAATAAACATTGCACTTCACCACTGCTGGAAGTGTAACGTTCCCAGGATATTAATTGCTTGGCATGGGTCTACAAATTTTTATCTTGGCATTCTAGCTAAGTTGCCACTGAGCCTTCCTTCCTCTTTGTCCTCTGAATGTGGGAAGGAGAGAGGACTTTTATATTGCACTCACTACACTTTTTGTCGTTCAGCACAGCAGGAGAAACACACCCTTCCCTGACTGGAGAGTAGGGTCTGTTGCATTGTGTTTCTGCCTATAAGCCTAGGACCATAGGAAGATCTCCTGCTCGCCCCTCCCTCCCTCCCTTTCTAAGCTGGGAGAAGTAGGAAGGTTTTTCATGTTGCACTGAGGCCTGTTGATCAGAAAGCCTAGTCACAAGCAAAATGTGACAGCAGAACATAAAGGAGTTATTGAACATGTTCTGTCTTGTTTAATGTTAGTCTTGGAGATGGAAGTAAAAGGTTTACCGCATAGCAAAATCTTGCAGAGCTGGCTTTAACCCTTCTTACTCATTAGCTACTTCAGATCAACACTTTAAAAAATTTATCTCAAGCAAGAATATTCTGTTTCATGTGCATATGCCTTGTACGATTGCAATCTTTAGCTCATTATTCTTTCATTTGGCATGAACATGTTTTCTATATTAAAGCTTTGTTAATTTTTGTACAGCTTCACAGCTGAAAGAATTCATGGCCTCATTACAACAAGTTGATGTTAGCTTTGTTTTCTGTTAGTAATCCCTTGGTTTTGGCTGTGTCTTATTTATGTCCTGCCTTTCCCTTTCAATTTAAGGGCAGTTTATAATATTAAAAAAGAAAGATTAAAATACCACAACAAAAAACTATTGTTAAAAGATAGTTTAACTATCCATAGAGTTAAAATCATTATTAAAATATGTGTTCAAAACACTAAGAATAAAAACAGTACCAAACACTATTAAAAGCCTTTTCCTTATAAACAATCAGTTCTCCGAAGCCTGTCAGAATAGAAAGATTTTCACCTGCCAGGGAAAAGACAACAGCCTCCCAAGAAAGGGAATTTAAGCCTGGGAACAGCCAGTGTGAAGGATGTTTCCTGTGTTCTCACCAGATGTTCTTGTGATAGCAGCTGGACCTCAAAGACCTCAGACTTCAGAGAGACTCATATGGGAAGCCTCCTAAATACTCTGAAGACACCAGATCCTGTCTGATCTTGAAAGCTAAGCAGAGTCAGCTCTGCTTACTACTTGGATGGGAGACTGCCAGTGAACACTGGGAGCTGTAGGCTATATTTCAGAGGAAGGAAATAGAAAAATCACCTCTGAGTATTCCTTGCCTGAGAAAACCCTGTGAAATTCGTGGGGTTGCAATAAATCAACAAACAGCTTGAAGGCACATAGATGAACATATACAGGAACCTTCAGATGGCCTGGACCCAAGCTGTGTAGGGCTTTATAAGTCATAGTGAGCAAAGTGGCTTTGTAAGATAAACTTTCATAGGTTTTAGCATAACAGTGTTGGCTTAAAACGTGAAAGTGTTGTGAACTAATTCCCTAGAGATTTAGGAAATAACAATTTTTAGGAATTGAACCACACTCATTTAATTTCTATCTCAATTTTTTTAAAATCTTGCAAAATTTTAGAAAATATGTTGACATTATTCAGTATTCATATCCATGCACTGTAATAAACACTTCATTTTTATTTGATACATTTGTAGTATAAAAACATGATCAAAAGTTTCCTTTATTCAGATGCTAGCTCTTGTCAAGATAGTCACAAATTGGTTGGAGGTGGCACTATTCTGGCAGTCTATTGTGACAGTGCTCAACAATTCTACTTTACTTTATAAAGGATTAATAGCCCTTAATAACACTGGATCAACAGACCAGAGGACTTTCCTGAAGCAGGGAAACTTGCAGACTTAGGTTCTTTCTTTCTTTTTGCACTAAGGCATAGAAGGACAGTCTATTCTTTATAACTTTTTTAAAGAGTAAAGATGTATTTGTCTAGCACTTTACTGGCTTTTGAAACTTTTATTTTTGTAAGGGATACGTGATTGGACGCTCAGCCGGTAAACTTGCATGTATTTACCTCAGAATAAATACTGTCAAACACAGCATTGCTTATGTTTGAATAAATTTGTATATGGTTGTGTTGCCAGCCTCTAAGCTGTAGTGTTTTATTTTCTTTTTTTTTTCTTTTTTCTTTTTTTTAAGAGAGATACAGGTATAACTTCAGTGAAATAGAAGTATCCCTGGACATTTCTTCTTGACAGAACCTTTGGTACCAGAGTCAGAAATTACATGGAGAGAATAGAGATAGGTGGTAATAATCAATGTCATCAAAAACAATAAAAAAGATCAGGATGAGCGTAAAAAGAATTTTGTAAAAATGGTTTCTTTCTCAGAGGCTTCATTAACTGAGGAATAACTGTAATTAAAAGTATGTACCTGGTACAGTAGTCACTACAGCTCGTTGTTGCTTGTTGTTGTGTCCCTTCAGAGTGTTTGTGTGACGCACCAAGGTCACCCAATGGGTTTCCATGGCTGAGTGAGGAATCAACCCTGGTCTCCAGGATTATAGTCCAACACTCAAACCACTACACCATGACGGCTCTCAGTAATTCTATGCTGTGTGGTTGTTGTGTGCCCTCAGGTCATTTCCGACTTAGGGCAACCCTATCACAGGGTTTTTTGGGGACTGAGAGTATGTGATGCCCCCCAAAACACGCAGAGGGTTTCCATGGCTGAGCGGAAAATTGAACTCTGGTCTCCAGGGCCACACTGACTCTTGTTGTTGGTATGCGTGTTTTTTCTGTGGATTTGTTTTTTCTTGTAAAGTATCAGCATCATGCCTTTCTAACTAAAGGCCAAGGCAGCTTACAATAAGATTGTACAATTATAAGAACAAGACTAGCAAAAACAACAGCAATACAGAAGAGGCATACTACACAGTAACCACTTTGTATTTGTTCCTAAAATTCATTGTAGAAATCAAGTTTTTACAGTTAACTGAAAGACAAATGGTGATTTCTATGATTCTATGATTCTATGGGGCCAAGCTGGTTTCTTCTGTGTGGATGCTTTATATACAGCGTTCCATGGTTGACCAGACCCTTGTCTCCTGTGTCCTGCTGTCATACCTCTGATGTTAATGGGAGAGGTGGTCCTTAAGATACCATGACTAAAGGCTGTTTGTGGTTCTAAGAGTCAAAGCTATCACAGAGGTGAAGGGGACTTGGGAAGTCATCTAGTTTAACCCCTTGCCTCACTCAGGGCAGAATGTCCAATGCGTGATGCAACTTTGTTGTGTACTTGCAAGTTGTTTCCAACTTATGGCAACCCTGAGGCGAACCCATTGCAGGGTTTTCTGGGGCTGAGAGTGTGTGACACACCCAAGGTAATCCAGTGGATTTCCATGACTGAGCCAAGAACTGAACCTTTGTCTCCAGGTTCATAGTGCAGTGCTCAAACCACTACATCACACTGTGTCATACAACTACATGTCCCTAATAGGTGGCCATCCAGCCACTGTGTAAATGCCTCTAGCAAAACAAAACCCATAATGTCCTGAGGCAGTTTGCTCCCCTATCTAAAAGTTCTCGCCATTACAGTTGTCCTAATGTTTAGCCAAAATCTGTTTCCCTGCAGTTTCCACCTGTTGTTCCCTCCAAAATGTGAGAGAACATCTCTGCTGTGTCCTCTGTATGACAGAAGCTGTACAGATACTGAAAGACATCTATCTTACCTGTGTTATTCTTCTCTTCTCCGTGTTAAACATGCCCAGCTCTTTCAACCATTTCTCCTAACATTTAGTTTCAAGACCATTCCTCATCTCAGTTGCTTTTTTCTGGATATGTTACAGTGCTAATCACCTTTCTAATGTTGGCACCTACAACTGGACACAGTATTCTAAAGGCAACCTGATTAGTGTGAAACAGAGTAGAGCGGTTGCTTCTTGTCATTTGGGCTGTTCTGTCACTGCAGCCAAAAATTGCTTTAGATTTTTTAGCAACTGCATTGTGTTGCTGGTTTCTGTTCAGCTTATGCTCACCTAAGGTCCTGAGACTTATTTCATGTGCATTGATGCCTTGGCACATCTCCACCATTTTATGTGTGCTTTTTGATTTGATTGTGCATAAATGCAGCCCTTTGCACTGCTCAGGTGAGTTTCGTCTTACTGGTTTTGGTTTCATTCTATCAAGATCATTTTGAATGTGATTGTGGCGTTAGCTGTACATTGAGCATAAGCGTCATTACACATCTGAAAAGGATCCCATTTGTTGAATGGCACAGGGCTTAGGAGAGATCATTGTGGCACTCCATTCAAAGACACCTCCGTAGGCTAATGCACAACCATTAATGAGTATTTCAGTAGGCATGGTTGTTCAACTGCTTGAGGACACATGCAGCCATTTATTGGACAACCCATATTTTAACATCTAATCAAGAAGATGTTAAATGGAGGCATGTATCAATTTAAGTTGGTAGAAAGACTCTTGGCTTCTGCTGCAACTTCAGCCTCCATCAGCAGTACCAGGATCAGAGGCCCCTCGTGTTGTGGGCCTGAATTTTAAGAGTGCAATCTATGGTTTAAGCAGAGCTCAAGTGCTGGGCAGGCAAATGCCTCTTTTTGCTTTCTTGGCAAACTGCCACTAGTTGAAATATGTAACAGAAAGCTAGATGGATGTTGTGGTGGTGGTGGTATGACTTCAAGTTGTTTCTGACTTATGGAGACCCTGTCATGGGTTTTCCCTGGCAGGATTTGTTTGGAAGGGGTTTGCCTTTGTCTTCTTCTGAGGCGAAGAGAGTGGCTGAATGGGGATTTGAACCCTGGTCTCCAGATCTGTAGTTCAGTACTTAAACCACTGTACCATGCTGGCTCTCTAAGTAGGTCTAACCAATGTAGTTAGGGTATTGCTGGCTTTCTCATTATAAATATCCAAAGGGTTAGGTAGCCAGGTTAGTCTGTTTCATCAGAAACAACAAGGAGTCTTTTTGATACCTTAAAGACTAACGTGTTTTGTGTGGCATAGACATTCATATAGCTGATGAAGTGAACCATACTCCACAAAAACCTAGCTGTTTTCTTTAAGAAAGTATTCATTTAAAAACATTGTCTGGAAGGACCTAGTGACTGCAAACAATGGGTAAGTGATGAATTGGGGAAATGTGATTTTTCTTATCATAGACATGGCAGTTGTGGATCCTGCACAGCTAATAAGCAACAGATGTGCAACTACTGTGCAGAGAAAATCTATAAAAAATGTGAATTAGTTATGACAGTTTGGTTGACTCCAGAGCCCCAGAAGTTTCAGAGGTCCTGAGGTTAGATACACACACCCAAACTCTCTTGTCTTTCTCTCTCACTTAACACACACTGGCTGCAATTCTGTACATTTTTAATTAGAAGTAAGTCTCACATTTTTCAGTGGGGCTCACACCCATGAAATTATAATGAGGATTGCAGTCTCAAAAGTCATGCCCAGTTTTTCTCCACTGTGGTAGATTTTTACCTTTTTTTTTTTAAATCTATATTAAAACAAACATACAAGGTTTATCTCTTTTATAAAATTATAGCACTTAGAAAAACACTTCACATTATAATTATCTTTTCCATACATTTTATATACATTTTTCATACATTCATACCTTTTTCATACATCCTGGATTCCCCCCCCCGATTGAGAGGTAATATGATACCCAAATAATAATACAGTTGTCTGTAGTCCCATGTTACTTTACTATTCCCTGCTTTAATTTTTTTTTTAAAAAAAATCAATATTAACCATTTTGATATCTGGCCATTGACTTCTGAAATATAATATTACTCTTTCCCATTCTTTGACAGTTTTTTTTACATTTGCTCCTTTCAATATATTTGTAAGTCTATCTATTTGTAAATCTATCCATTTGCATCATGTCAAATAATTTCAGATCCCAATCCCATTTTTGAGCTATTAGCATTCTAGCTGCCGACATATAGAATAACAATTTCCTTGCTTTTTTTTCTTCTAGCTCATCATTTCTCATTGATAGCAAGTATATTTCAGGCGACATTTCAAAATGAAATCGAAGAATTTTTTTCTATCTGAGTGTGTATTGTAATCCAGAATTTTTTAATTTTTTTACATAACCACCATTGGTGATAGAATGTTCCAATATCTATACCGTGTTTCCAGCATTTGGACAACTCAGATATATTTTGGATAGTCATTCAGGCATTAAGTACCACCTATATATCATCTTATGTAAGTTTTCTCTAACGTCCTGACATGTTGTATATTTCATTCTTTGAGTCCAAGCTTTTCCCCATTGGTCCATTGTTATCAAATTGTGTGGTATTTTGTGTCCATTTTGTCATTGGCGTTTTGATTTGTTCTTCCTCTGTGTCCCACTTCAATAAGACTTTGTAGATCTGAGAAATAACTTTGGTTTTTCTTGTTGTGAGAATTGCATTTAGGTCATCTTCTTTTGCTTGATATCCATTTAAATTTAAGTCGGTTTTCAATTTCTCTCTTATTTGTCTGTACAAAAGCCAATGACACTTTATTCCTTCATCATTCAAAATTTGTTGGGATCTGATTATTGTTTGTTCGTTTTGAATTTCAATCAGATCTTCATATTTAATCCATTTATTAGACAGAATATTTTCTTTTTTATAATATGCTTCATGGGAGGAAATCCACCCGGGGTGTTTTCATGCAGCTTCTTGCAAGATATTTTCTCCATACTATTATTAAGGCCTTCCTCAGGTAGTGAGTATTGAATTCTTTATTTGGCTTTGCTTTGTTGAACCAGATGTAGTAATGCCAGCCTGACCACAGGTCAACCCCTTCCACATTTAATAATTTTGTTTTTTCCAACTTTATCCATTCTCTCATCCAGTTCAAGCAGCATGCATGATAGTACAGCACAAGATTGGGAAGGCCCATACCGCCTCTTTCTTTCGCGTCCTGGAGAACTTTTAGTTTTATTCTGGGGTTTTTTCCCTCTCAAATAAATTTAGTAATCTCCTTCACCCATGCTGAAATAGCTTTATCATTGTGTATGATAGGGATTGTTTGAAACAAAAAAAGGAACTTAGGTAGAACCAATGTTTTTACCGCTGCAATTCTACCCAGTAAGGAGAGATTGAGATTGTTCCAATTTTTGAGGTCTTTTTGGATACTTTTCCATACTGATTCATAGTTGTTTTTAAATAAATCTGAGGGTTTTTTTCGTTATTACAATTCCCAGATATTTAACTTTTTTACGAATTTTATATCCAGATATTTGTAAGATTTGTTTCTCTTCGTCTGGTGAGATATTTTTTGTCAAGATATTTGTTTTATCTTCATTCACTTTTAGACCTGAATATTTGCCAGAAGTCTGAAGGGTGGTTCTTAATTCTTTTAAACTGTTCTCATTATTTTCTAATGTTACTGCCAAATCATCTTCAAATGCTCTGATTTTATATTCATATCCTTTAAATTTGATTCCTTTTATTCTTGGGTTACTTCTAATATTTTCAATCAACACTTCAATGATTAAGAGGAATAGAAGCGGAGACAGGGGGCATCCTTGTCGTGTATCTCTTTGGATTTGCAGTCTTTCAGATTTTTCCCCATTAATGATAATTTGGGCCAATTGTTTAGTATATATTGCTTGTATCCAATTCATGAAATCTTCCCCCACCACTGTGGTAGATTTTTAAACAAAAAATATCATTTCCAAAACTAATTAGTGCTGTTGCCACAAAAGTATTTTATATAGATTGTTGGTGACAGATGAACTCCTAATGCAGTTTGTTTTGTATCAGTAAAACAAACCAGTGTATCCATGTGATTCAATGAACCATGAATGGCAATGTTGGTCAAATCATTTTTCAGTGCTTTATCTTATTTTCAGCTTGCTACAACTGGCTTCCATGTCTGCCTGTCAGGAGTGGGCTTCCATATATCTATGTAATGCAGGCAAACGATTGGTTCAGATTAACCCTGGACAGCTGTTTATACAAGATTGTTTCTATTCTTGAAAATTGTGAAATCAAGCAGTTAGTCGTTTCCTACGTATCAGTTTCTCATTTTCAAAATGTTTTATGTGTAACTGATAGATGGTTGCCTTGGATGTTAGTGACTACTTGGTGCCTTGATACTGCAAATCTTGATAGTGTGAGCAGCTTTTTGGTTTGATAACAAAATGTACATTCATCCTAATAAAATGCCTATTTTGTTATGGATTCTGGTCCTTGAAGTTTAAATAACAGCTTGGAAAAAAAAAAACCAGAAGAAGAGCATTTGAAGGCAGATACTACGTAATATTTTGGGAAGAGATAGTCAATTGATTGTTGCCTTTTCTGGCTATGCAGGAATTTAAAAAAACAAGTTTTCAGTATCTCATCTGACTTTGTGTTCACCACATGAAATAGAGAGCTGCATCTCTTAATGTTCCAAGTAGCAAAATTATAGCAAAGGTAATTAAACTGCTGTGTGTTGCAGTGCTTAAAGCAGTGCATGGGAATCAAATAGCCTTCCAGTTGTTGTTGGACTGCAGCTCCCAGCATTGCCTAAATCTTGTCTTCTGTGGCTCAGAAAACAGGTAGCATTGGTTAATGTACTTGACTGTTCTCCTGTTTCATGATCTACCCCTTGCTAAACCAGAATTGCAACACTTAGGAAAGAGGCTGTGCATGATCTTGCATTCCTAATTGATAGTCATCTGTGAATGTTTCTGCAGCTAAGCAAATAAAGTCTGAGATTATAATTTGCTTTTCCTAAAATTCCAGTTGCTTGGAGGAGTAGAACTGTGTGCGTACTATGAAAACAAGTAATGCTAGGTTAGAGATATACAAATCCTGTGGAGCTCTATAGTTTTAAACAAGTTACTGTGAGCAAGTTCAGATGTGCAGAAGAAAACACACGGCCCATTTCTTTTGATACAGTACCACTTTGCACTAAGGAGCATGTTTGAATTCATTCAGCAGTTAGAAAGGCTGTGAAACAGATTTTTGGGGTTGGGTTGCAGCAGTGTATCTGCAGTAAAGAGTGCAGCAAGCAGTTTGAGCTGGGAAAGAGCAGGATTTTACTCTAGGACAGAGCTTTCCAAACTTTTCATGTTGGTGACACACTTTTTGGACATGCACCATTTCGCGACACAATAATTCAGTTTTACTAGCAAACCAGAGGTTAAACAGAGGGAACGGCAGCCCCCCTCTGATCCTGCCATTGCCCTCACCAAGGAATGGCTCCAGTGAGGGCGGCAGCACTGGGAAAGGCAGCCCTGCTAGCTGATTCTGCTGTCATCCTCATTGAGGAAAGACCCCAGTGGGAGCGGGAAGGGTATCTGTTCCTGATCCTGGCTCGCTGCTGTTGCCCTTGCCAAGGAAAGACACCTCGGCAAGGAAACCTCAGCAAGGACACCTCGGCCTTTATCCTGGCAAAGGCGGCGGCAGCAGGAAAGGCAGCCTTGCTACCTGATCCCAGCGTGCTTCTGTTGCTCTCACTGAGGAAAGACCCTAGTGAAGGCGGCAGCAACAGGAAAGTAAGGCCTCCTACTTGCTCCTGGCCTGCTGCTGTGGTGTTGGCAGCAGGAGAGGCTTGGCTGGGGGGTCTTTTTCAGTCTGGGGAGGCGACACGCCTACACACCTCAGGCAACACACTAACATGTCGTGACACATCATTTGGAAAGCCCTGCTCTAGGAGATCCTGTATCAGGTCGAGGAAACAGCAGCTGCCTCCAGAATACTGAGTGTATATGAATAGGAGAGAGAAAAGGGGAGGGCAGATAAGTCTGTCTCACCAGCTCTCCCCAGTGTCTTAAAAAAGCATACATTCTTATATTTGAGCACCAAAATGGAACTCATGATTATGAAGCTCAGGAACAGGGACAAGAGCCTCACACTTCTGAAAGCACAGAGGCAACCTTGGAGAGTTCTATGGATGGAAGAACTGGTATCAGTTCCCAGAAGAAAAAGAGATGTATGGTGGTAGAAGATGTTTCCCTCTCTTGAGGAACAGAAGCAGAGGTGTGTGGGCCTGGTAAGATGCCTTGAGAGGTGTGTTGTCTCCCACGGCAGAGATCTAAGATGTAATACACTCATCAAGCCCACTGACCATTACCCCTTCTGATCTATGTTGGAGCTAATGATATAACAAGATACAGCCTTCAACATGTTGCAAGAGACTATAAGGCTCTAGAGGGGAAGCTAAAGAACCTTTGGCACAGGTTATTTCATCATTCCTTCCTGTTGAAGGATGGTGCCCAGGAAGAGGGACTAAAATACAAGAAATGAATAACTGACTCTGCAGATGTTGCCATCAGAGAAGATGGGAATTCTTGGACCATGGTCTGCATTTTGTTGAAGAGGGACTTCTAGCAAGAGATTGGTAATACCTCACAGCAGTTAGAAAGAATGTATGTGCTAGAAGTCTTGTAAATTTAACTAGGAGGCTTTAAACTGAGTTACATGGGGAAGGAGATGGTATTCCAGATAGTAGGGGACACCAAGTACTGGGGAAAATGGCTTTAAAGGTTTGGCTTTAATGATGAATGGCGTTAATGGGAGAGGGACTGGGTTTAACTTGCATTCACCTCAGTGAAGTTGCATGTATATAAAAGGATTCTGCTTGAAATATTTTGAAGCGAATGATGAAAGCAGAAGGGCAAAGCTGAGGACTTGATTCAAGTGAAAAGGTTTTCAGCATTATCTGTACTGTGGGTTGGTTTCTGCAGTGAAAGCTTGTGGCTCATCAGCCATGTATAACAATATCTTTTAGTTCTGTTTTAATGCTACAGTTGCTGATACGTGCTGTGGTTCTGCTGTTTTTCATATGCTCTACTGTTTTCATATGTTTATGTTTATATTCTTGTGTAAATTATTAATTGTAAGATACTTCAGATAATGTTTAAAAGAATTACAGAACAAAGATGATTTGAGTAGTTTATCCTGTGTAAGGTATCTGGGCTGCCTTTAACTGTTGTTAAGATGGTCCCCAAATCCCTCCCCCAGCAAGTTCTAACCCTAATAGGATATGTTTAGATTTCTATGTTCTTTGTTGGCTTTAATCTACAGTTATATGCTGCAGAAAAAGTCAGTGTTTATGAATTTAAATCCCTAACATTGGCTGATCTACACAAATCATCTAGTAACAAATCATACCACTTTGCATGGGAAAGGGATATACCAAGCTGCCTTACATGTGATAAAACCATGACTCCAGCTAACCTAATACCCTGTCTCGTGTTAGCTCTCCAGCGTGTCAGATAAAGGCTCTTTCCAGGCTTGGCTGCCTTCTTTCTAGAGTGTTGGAGGAGCAAACCTGGAAAGTTAATCATGGGAGGCAGATTCTTTAACATAGAATTGTGATTCTTTTCCCTCCACATTTTGTTGTGTCTATATTTTCTCAAAAAATAAATAAAATCAGCATGTCAAATTCAAAAGTTTGCCTGAAAAAGATTTAGGTAGAACAAAAAAAAAAGAAAGGAAAAGAAAATCGTATGGGACAACCTGAGAAAGTCAATCATGGTCTAGGAAAGAATCATTTGATTATTACATTGAATTTCAAAGCAACAGCTGTATTAGTCTGTTCCAACATAAAATGAAAAATTGGGATGGGGGGAGGGATGAAGGAAGCAAAGAATAGAACACTGCCTTTGAGACTGATTTATTTTAACATGAAGAAATCAAGCAGCACATTTGAGACTGATTTATTTTAGCAAAAGTTTCCATGGATATCAGTCCACTTCTTCAGGTAGGTGGGTGTATGAAGAAGTAGATTGATATTCATCTGAAGAAGTGATCTGATACCTGTGAAATACTTTGCTAAAATAAATCTCAAAGGTGCTGCTTGATTCCTTTAGTCTTCAGCCCTATTCCATTGTATACATTGGATTAGTATCCTGTTAAGATTCAAATCATGGTATTTTTGGAAACCACTTTCTCTGGGAGAAAGGTGCCATATAAATTTTATTATTATTATTATTATTATTATTATTATTATTATTATTATTATTATTATTATTATTATTATTATTTAATATGTACTCTTGGCTTGTATTTTTCCAAACCAAGCAGGGTGTTTTAATCTAGGATTGTGTTGAAAGGAGAAGGATAGGGGTCACTTGGCAGACCCACAGGCTATTATATTTACTTCTGGTTGCAGAGGTCCACCCAGAAACTTACCGGTATGTGACATTTGTAAAGTTAGGACACACAATCCCACAGAGCTACGTTGCCTGTTAGGGACTGTTCGATACTAAGTTTGGTCTTGTGATCACAATGAAACCCTGTTTATAATTTCTTGTATCTGATGACCATTTTATGTATATGAATGGACAACCTTGCTTTCTTTTCATTTGCTTCCTCCTCCTGATGCAGCGGTGCTCATCCTATCAAAGTCCTATCAAAGATGCATCAGAAGTGTACCAGCAAACATTTTAGTGCAGGAACTATCTGGCCGCTCCTCTGCTTATCAAACTATCACCAATTATCTGACTGAGCTGTTGCTGCCAATTTTAGTTGCAGAAATGTCTGCACAGTAC
This sequence comes from Ctenosaura bakeri, assembly GCA_948474755.1. Classification (NCBI taxonomy): domain Eukaryota; kingdom Metazoa; phylum Chordata; class Lepidosauria; order Squamata; family Iguanidae; genus Ctenosaura; species Ctenosaura bakeri. The sequence continues at coordinate 292,607 of CAOLHI010001485.1, read as the reverse complement.
CTCTTTGCAAGAATGCTTGCCAGAGCTTGGTAAGATTACCTTTTTGGGACCAGAGCGCTCGGAATTGTGGGGATTCTGTGACTGAGGGATTCTAAAAATCAGTGCTTTTCTGTTTCGTAAGGAATAGAGATGTGGAAGCTTGCTTCCGTATTAGTCTGCCTTCTGCCTGACTTGGGTTAACATGTTTTAGTTTATGTTCACCTTAAATTAAACATCTGTCACTATCATGGAGAAAACATAATCATATTTTAGTATCTTAATTTCAGTCTTTCTGCTTTCTCATATCCTTAGCTACCTCTTTGATTTCTTTTTCCTGTATTAATAAACGGGTGTAATTGAGGCATATGTATTTTTTGGACCTTACAGAAGGAGGTGTCTGGTATCTTCAGCAAGGCCCCAGCCTTGGTGTTTTACAACAGCTGGAAGGCTGTAATGCACAGTTCCATCTTCTCAAGCACTGATTAGCTGCGGGAGTGCCTCCAAGTTCATTCGGTCTATTCTTGAGCGCTGATAAAAGAGGGAGCAACCTTATGCTGGTAGCAGAGGTTGCTCTTTTGCCCCTTAAGACTCAAGCAACTGAAACAAGACTGGGCCCATCACTGTAACCAGTCGGTGGCCAGAGAGATAGAGATGGGCCAGGAAGCTTTCCAGCTATCTTTGTGTGGTGGGGGACAGACAACAGAGCAGCCACAGGGAACAGCCTCTGCCACTTCCTGGAAGTATGCTGATGGAGACTTACATTCTCCCAGCATTATATGGGATCTTGACCCTTGTCTCTTTTTTCTCTCTGTGTTTAAAAAGAAAAAAAAATACTGTTAAGAGAAATTTGGTTGTCAAATTCTTCATACTTTTCCCATTTGTCTACTTTTATGGAAAAGACAAAGTAGGAATTATTATTATTCAGAGCAAATTCTTGGGGTATAAATGAAAATAAATCAAACTAGTTTGAGACATAGGAGAAGTTAAATTCCAAGTAGGAAACTGAGGGCATAATTCTGTGCCCACTTAGTGGGGACTAAGCTCTGTGAGCTCAGTGGGATTGTCTTCGATATACATAAGTATAGGGGCTATCTGGATTCCTATCAGGACATGTTTGAGCAAGAAATGGATATTTTCAAATGGAAGGCTTAAAGTTTGTTTTTTAAAAACTCCTTGAGAACTTTTTTTCAGATTATTTGTTGGAATACAAGATCATTGTTTATTATGTTGAGAAAGTAAGAGGAAACGGCTGTAGGTTTGCATTCACATTGAAGCAAACACTTGTTGATACTTTCTGCATGAGAAGACCCTGCAACTGTGTTTCTATAGACAGTTTCCTAGTGGCTAAAACTGGAGTACCAATTCCCTAATTTTCCCTCAGACTGAATGCCAAGGTGCCTACATCTCAGATGAATGTACAGTGAGAGAGTGGTTAGAAGGGCTGATATATCTTTAGTTTTTACTATGGCCCATTCTGAACACTTTCAGTGTTCCAGACAACAAGCATTATGTGGGAAGATTTATTGTTACTGTTATTGTTGTGTGTGTTTCTGACTTATGGCAGCCCTAAGGTGAATGGATCACTGAGTTTTCTTGGCAAGTTTTTTTCAAAGGGGTTTTGCTTTTGCCTTCCTGAAAGAATGTGACTTGCCCAAGTGGGTTTCCATGGCTAAGCGGGGATTCAGACCCTGTTCTCCAGAGTCATGATCCAGTGCTCAGACCACTGCGCGGTAGTGGATCTTGGGAGAATTCCAGTTCACATAATGAGAAAGCCACCTTTAATCAAGTGTGCTTTGCAAATATATGTATAAACTCAGACACACACTGACAATATACTAGACCTCTGGATGTTTGTAATAGTTCTTCCAAGTAGAGTGATCCTAGGAACTCACACAGACCAGTTCTCAAAGCACAAAAGAATTAGAATATATACAATGACTGTACTGAGGAATAGCAAATATTTAAAATGTATACACAATAGGTGTATTGGGGAACAGCAAATAGTATTGCAGAGCTTCTCATGAGTAAGCAATTGGCTCATAAATGGAAAACAGTAAAACAAATAACCAGGTGAAATAAAACTCCAAAGTGAGGAAGATTAACGAGCATGTTCACTGCAAATGCAGATGCTTGTGATCTGTTTAGGTTCATTCTGTGTCTGTGGGGTATGCACAGATTACAGTATACTTAATTTCAGTTCTAGGAAGTGGCTAAGCAAATTTGGAAATCCAGGCAGTGTTGATACCAGGCCCAAAATGTGAGTAGAGAGTGGGGTGGACAACAAAAAGTAACTGACCTTAATAAGCTTGATCAAGGTTTTTTTTTTTTTTGTCAATGAGCATCTGGTTTCTGGACCATCGGCAACTGCAGGAAATCCTGGGGGAGTGGAGCTCTTTGAGTGTATAGTCAAAAGTTCAGGATGGACTAGATTTCCCTTTTAAGCCAGATGACATCATGGAGGGAGGGTTTCATCCCCAAACTCTGCCCTTTTCCTAATGTCATTTGACTTCTTGTTGACACCCATTTTCACTCCTTCTGTACAAAGGGAGACACATAGAGTCCCTTTATACACTCCTTGCTGTCTTATGTGTTGAAGTTCATGCAAAGGGAATTCCCATATCCTGCTTGTCTTCCCAGTTGGGAGGATCCAGCTGCCATTTCTGCTAAGTGAGCGAAGATAGCAGCAGCATTCCTCAACTCATTTATCTTGCCAGTAGAAGGGTAAGTGGGACAAGGTGGAATCTCATTCTTGTCACTGGTCACTAACCAGCAATAAAAAAAGGGGATAAGACATAACTCACTGAAACAATAGAAGACAAACCAACAAAGTTAGGAGGTGTGTGTGTATGTGTCTGTCTGTCTGTCTAAAAATATGAAAAGTACAATCTATGTAATAATCAGGTCATTATTATTATTAATAATAAAACCACACATTCCAAATCTGTAAGTAACAATATGGGAGAAGGTCCATAAGACATTAAATCAATTGGCAGAGAAAAATGGTCCAAGATCTTGTCAGGTTCTTCATACAAAAAGAGGCCAAATATAGACGTAGGAAGTAAAGGAAGGATACCCAAGGAAATGCAGTGAGCCCTCTGTATCTGCAACCTCCAAATCTGCGATTTCAAGTGACTGAACTGTCACATCCTATGCATAAAATAGTGGGAATGTGAATACAGATACACTGAAGTGTCCACATGCACATTGCTGTAAGTTAATGATATGGGACACAATCATTCACATTTTTTTGCCATTCATAGGGGTCCTGGAACAGAGATGCAAAGGGACCACTGTAATTAAGAATTGTCTAGCATTTTTCATTATAGTTTTTCACATGGAATGATATGAAATTGTGACAAAGTCCATCCTCATTTCCACTGAACTGCAAAGGTTAATTTATCTTTTTAGCACCAACTGTGATTTTAACCCTCCCTTCTCTGTACCAACATGAATCTTATCGTTCCAGAATATCAGCCTGTCCGGCAACTATACAGCACTCATATATCAGAAGGCAATGGGTTTCTTTAGGATCCATGCACTGACTGAAGTATTGAAAAGAAAATAAAGGCTGCATATGGACAGTATCTTGTAAAAGTGTTGGCAGATTCTTATACACTAAGAAATAATAATAGCTTATATTTTTACTTTAGGAAAGTATAACTTCTCCTGCCCAAAGGCCATTATACAATGTTCAATATTAATCCAGTTTACCCCTGGATATCTTCTGTTTTCCAGATTGCCAAACAACAAGTACAACCTTTGTGCAGAACAAGAATTGGAAGCCAGGTTACCACATTCAGTGCTTTATTAGCCAGATTACTTCAGTCCTTTCAAGGTAATGTTTTGGTTTGGTTTTTTGGCCAGAGCAGATTTTTTTTTTCAAGGCCAGGTGTTAGTTGTACTTTAATTCAGATTGTTCTATTCTGAAACGAGTTTTACAGTGCCACCTGAAATTTAAGTAAAGAATTCCAGGTTTGCCTTTGACTAATATTATGCAAATACTTAATCTGTTTGCATGTTACCCCATATGACTGTATATGCATATAGAATTCAGTGGGTCTGCTGAACTCAAGACTAACATAGGTTGTTGTGGGTTTTCCAGGCTTTGAGGCCATGTTCTATTAAGACTAACAGTTGTTGGATTTAGGTTGAAGAGTAAGCAACTTGTTCTGGTGGGTTCCTCGTTCCATATGAACTCTTACATGAATCAGCCCTGGGCTTGATTATCTGGGCTTTGCTCCTGAGGATAGAAAGATTTAAAGAGTTAGTCTCCTGACCTGGAGCTTAGCATTCACCCTTTTCTATTTCCTGCTCAGGTACTGGAGAGATGAAAGCCATGGTGGTGGCTAGAATGACAGTGTGCCTGTGGCATTTAGCTTGGGGCTTTCTGCCTGGGACTCAAGAAGCTCATGTTATTGAGGTCCTAGTCCAGTACCTCTGCAGCTCATGCCATTGGCTTTCTTGTTTAGTATAAGCATCCAGGTTGTTACCATGTACTTGGAATTAAGACAGATGCTGCAGAGCCAAGCCATGGCACCTGAGACCATTCCCTTGAGCTTGTGTGGACCTTGCTCCCTTTTCCTGAGGCTCATGTGTTCCTCATCCCCTCCAGAGTTCCAGGTAGTTGTAGTTTGCCATGGTACCCAAGTAAGTAGTAGTATTTTTTGATTGGAGATTGAAATCATTTCAAACCATGCTTATCATTTTTAGTTCTCAAGCATACTATGTTTAGTGGAAATTGGATGTCTCAACACACTGCAGTTATTGATGGGAGGAAGAGGAGCTTGTAACTTAGGATGCTGCAACTGATCAGCCATCACTGAGTTGGCAAACAGACCTCTGAAGTGAGTCTGAGAGGTTTTCTTCATTCAGGAGATTGGTTTTTTTTAATCAAGGAGCTAACATTTTACCTACAATGCAGATAAATACTGATATTTAAAATCTCATTGACATAAGATCAGATGTGTTCTTATCTGCCTCCATATTCAAGTGAAAATGGTATGTGTTTAAATTTCTGTTTAATTCTGCTAGTTCTCTTAAACATTTGTCCACTAGAGGTCAGCCCTGTACTGATATTAAATCCATCTATAGTAACAGGTTAGACTGTCAGCCAGAATATAATATAAAGGCTTGAACCTAGAGAATTATTTTTTTCAAAATGAAATATTGTATGGCTTTTGCCAGAAAGATCCATGAAGCGGTTTGCATTATCACAGCCCAGAAATGTTTTGATTCAGGCATGATATTTCTGTTTATATAAAATGCTGTATGATAATCTATTGTCTCCATCAGCACATCATCTGGCATCTAATCATTTGTCTGAGAATCCAGCATGGTAATTGCACTCATGAAAGCAATTTGTCCAAGTGGATGGCTTGCAGACTCCCTTTTCTCCTCCGGCTCCTCACGCACCCTCAAACCTTTTCCGGAGGGCTGGAAAACTCTTTGATACAGATTTTCAGTGCTGGAGAAAGCTGCAGAGCATAGGACAAAAATATGAGTGTTGCCATGAGTATCATGCTGGATTAGGCCAGTGTTTATTTTTAGAATGATTGCAAGACTCTCCTTAATTTGCAGTCCTATATTTTTATTTTGTTTTTCTCTTCCAAATTGGCACACATCATTTAAAAAATAGAGAGAGAAAGAAAGAGAGAAGGACTGCCATCCATGTTAAAACTAAAAAATACCCAACAATTCAAGAGACACAAGAGGAAAACATAGGAAAAAGGTGGAAGAGGGAGTTCAAGGTGACAGTGTCAAAACATGGTAGCATGTTCACAGACATTTGTATCCAGTTGGGACTGACGGGGCTGTGGGACTGACGGGACTGTGGGACTCTTTCTAGTGGTCTCATTCAGAACAGAGCAGAATTTGGTGAAGTTATTTGTGGACTGCAGCTTCCAGAATTGCCAAGCCAGCAGGACCAGAGGCTATTGCAGTACAATAATAACTTTTCCAAGTTCTGGCACAGAGGTGACTTAGCAGCCCTTGTTCAGGCAGCTGGCAGAGATCAGGGTGTGCTTCCTCTCATATCTGTGGTTATAGGGTAACTGATAAATGGAGCAGAGTGTTCTTTCCAGAGGCTGGGGAGGGAGGACGCTCTACCCAGTCATCTTCCTCTTGTTGTGATGTTCTTGAGAGGCAATAGCCGTAACTTCCCAGCTCCTTTTGGTCTCCTGGCTGATTATGGGCATCACACTTTGTTTTCTTTCTGTTCTAGAGTCCGAGGGCAACTTGTACTGTGGTACCTTGTGGAGTGACCATAGAACAATTTCAGAGCTGACAGGCCTAAAGTTTAAAAATGCTAACCTATAATCTTTGGCAGATATCTTTAAACTCTTGTTTTAATTCTTGTTTAGTTTAGCTGCTGTTGTAATGGCATTTGCCTTTTTAGGTTTGAGACTTTCCCACAGATACTTCTGTTTTATTAAACAATAATTTGCCTTGCTTTTAGTACATAGCTAGATACATAATTCTTTTAAAATAGCATCATTGAAATAAGGTAGTGATTAACAGATCTGTAACAACTGAGAATTATTATTAATACATTTCTTTCTTTTTTCAATTCATTCTCCTAATGAGTGTTCGACAGCTAGCATGGAATATGACTGCTCCCCCCTCCTTTTTTTTCTGAGATACAACTTGCTATCTTCATCCTAGAGCATAGGAGATACCAGCCTGGCTTCTTACACAGGGGTGCATGACCTTCTTCAGTTTCATAGAACTCCATGTCACCAAACATTTTGCATTCCCAAAGTTAGAAATATAGAAGCAAAATTTTCTGCTCAATTGGTTTTGTTAATTAGATGAAAACCAAGAGAATTTTAGAAATGGCCAAGCAAGAAGACATTTTAAAAAACAAAAACAAACCTAGTAGTAGGAGAGCAAAATGTTTTCCAATGTTCCTGACCTCTAGTATAAAGGAAACCCTTAGTTATCCAGTTTCATAAGAGGCCTGCCTCCCTTGTAAGTGACAATAGTATTTGAGGTGGAAGGTAACTAGAGAAGGTTACATATGGAGTCTGCCATATTCTGGTCGGAGAGCCAACATGGTATAGTGGTTTCAGTGTTGTGCTATGACTCTGGAGACCAGAGTTCAGATCTCCACTTGTAGCTGCCTTGACTTTAGCAAGTCACATTCTCTTAGCCTCAGAAGAAGGCAAAGGCAAACCTTCCCCAAATAAATCTTGCCAAGAAAACCCCATGATAGGTTTGCCTGAGAGTTGCCATAAGTTGGAAACAACTTGAAGACACACAGCAACATATTCTGGTACAATATTATTGTTTGGTAGCTAGAGGACACAGTGTCCCCTAGCTACCAAACTTGTAACCGGTCACTCGTAACCAGCCACCTAAGAAATTCCAGTGTTGGATCATGGAGTCTAGTAATGATATCAATAGTGTGCTTATTAGTGTGGTTTTAACCATTTTAACAACAAATGCATTTTTTGTTGTTGGTCAGATTCTTGATAAGGAAAAGGTGACATACCAGATTTTTTTCTACAGGCAGACATTGTGTGCAGTAACAACCCTGGAATGTCCGTTTGCACTGAGCCACAAACTATAAATTACATGGCTAGTGACTGTGAGCAGGAGGTGGTTTTGGAGGCAGTGCACAAGTAGCATAAATGAAACTTGTAGGAAGCAATATTATTATGTAAAAATTAGTAGGGTGGGCTTTAAAATGCTGAAATATTTTCACAAATATATTGAAAGAAGAGGAAGTTAAAAATTCACAGAGACAGGAAGAAGGAGAAGGAGGGAGAAGGAAAACATATGAAGTATTGATGAGGATGATGATGATGATGATTTTATTCATTTGTATCCCCCCTTTCTTCTAGTAATGGGATTCAAGAAGCCTTGCAACATGTTTAAAAGCAGTACAAATTAAAATACTATCTACAAATGTCAGTAAAATATAAATGTAAACATTATTTAAAAGTCTATTTAACAATTTTTAAATTTAGAAACATTAAAAATATATTAGAAGACTATGTAAACCCTAAAACAACACAGGAAACCATTACAAGCTCATCCTATTCAGTTTCTAAAAGCCTGATGGCACAAGAATGTTTTAACTTGCCAGTGTAAGGAGAGCAATGACGGAGCCATCCTGGTCTTCATAGAGATGAATTTCCACAGTTTGGAAGCGCCACTGAGAAGGCCCTCTCCCTTGTTACCATTAAATAAGCTTGTGAAGATGGTGGGATGGAGAGAAGGGCCTCAGAGTTATAACGGGCTAAAAAATCTCATTCCATAAGCAAAGGTTTTAGAAGTAACTAAATACAGTATGTTCTTATCAGTATCAGCTACACTTTAGGAACTAAAACTGCAAATTTTACATAGTTATAATAACTGCTAAAACAGACTGGATTAGATTCAATTCCATTCTGTTTTGGACATTAGAACTGTCTATCTATCACTTGAATTCAGTAACTGCATTGCATAGATGTTTCTATCTGTGAAAATGAATTGGCTGCATGAAGCTGCATAATGAAAAGCCTTAGTGGAAAACATTAAAGACCAAGAGGTGGATCTAGAAAGCTTTACAATATTATTCCCTATTTTTAAACAGATAGCTTATCATACATGCACATTTGTATATCATTTGACTTACTGCAGGTAAATGACCTTTTCTCATTTATATATGGAAATGTTGCTGCACTGTTAAGTCAAGACCTGAGCTAGTTTGTCTGAACCATTATTGGACTAGCATTTTAATGGATATGTGCTCTTTTAGAAAATGATGGGGTGCAACAACTGTCTGGTTATTCTACTTTCAGTGGTTCATATGTGGTAGTAGCATGTTCATTTATCTCTGTTGTTCAGATTGTTAGTCACTCTGGAGTAAATGCTGTGGTAATGACAGTGGTAAGCTTTGAGGTTAGCCTTGAAATGCAAGAATCCTTCACAACAGCCCAACAGCCATGCCCCAAGGAGAATCCAACCATGCCCCCAAAAGATAGATTGATCCTGCTTTCCTATTAAAGAAGTTAACACTTTGGTTAAAAACTCTGTAATAAAACCTGGCCTCTCCCCCCCAAATAATTCTAAGACAATATCACAGTATATTTTACATGACATGACTGTGGTCATATGCATAGGCATGTGGAAGTAAGCTCCTTTGAACTCAGACTTTAATTTTTGGCTGCATAGCCTCACTTTGCAAAACTGAGCTTTAAGATCTCTAGCCGACTAAAATGCAAACAATCTTAGAAAGATGTATGACCATATGACCACTTAAATTGCCCATCCAACTTTAGAATACAACTGTTGAGCATCTGCTTGATTATTTCCCTTATTTTTTTCATTTGTGTTAATCTGTAAGAAACAGCAGGAGAAATTGTTACCTCATTTGTTTGTCAAAAGAGGGAGAGTTTGTCAGTTTCCCCAGTGCTTCGGCAAATGAAGTGTTACTGCTCTCAAATTTCTCCTTCCACCCCACCATGGGGTAATAATGTATGAACAAATTATTCTTTTTTTTAAATTTCTAAATTGATATTGATACAGGCTCATAATACCACTTAACTTTGATGACATGAAACATACTGAAAAAATGTTGTTACTCTTTTTTATCGTCTATAAATTGCTCAGAATTTTGTAGGTCCTGCACAAAGATGAGAAAATAAAATAGGCCTGCCCATAAGTTTGAGGTTTAGTAGACAGAACATAAATGGAAAAGGAGGGAAGTGCAAATGAACTCCAATACCAGTTCTTGTTTACATAATAATTCTTGTAAGGATAAGCTGGAATAGAAATACTTATGGGAGGGAAGCAAATGGCATTTGGTCTCAGCTAAGCTGTTAGAAGGCTGTTTTTATGATGCAGTTACAGCACTATGATTCCATTTTACCTGCCATGGCTGTGTCCTGCGGAAGTCTGGGATTTGTAGTTTTGTGGAGCACTAATGATTTCTGTTAGAGAATTCTAAATACTCCTCCCTAAGATGCAAATTCCAGAATTCCCTAGGATGGAACCATGGCTGTTAAAGTGATATCATAGTGTGATTGTGTGTGATACATAGTATAGTGTGAGTCCCACCTGTACCTCTGTTCCAGACAGATGGAATAGTTATTACTGAATGACAGCTCAGGAAGAGGAGGAGCCAAATGATTATTGCTTTCTGTTGAGTTACTTCTGAGAAGAGCTAGTGTAGTGTAGTGTACTGTGGTGGTCAGAGTGTCAAATTTTTAGGATATAGGCAAGTCACCAGTGAGCTGTGCAACACATTGAGTGATAAAGAACAATCCTCTCTCTTGGCTTGGTCTACCTCACAGAGCTGTTGTGGAGATGAAAGGAGGCGAAAGAGAGACAAGTATACCATCTTGAATATATCAAAGGAAAGATGGCATATGAATGCACCTAATAAAGTAAATGGCATCAGAATGAATGTTGTCCTTGCCTCATTTGCTTGTGGGAAACTGTTTTTATTTAGTGTTTATGACTTAGCTCACTCAACGAGAGCTATCTACTTGTGTTCAGTGAAAAAAATACCTTCTTTTCATAGAATCATAGAATTGGAAGAGACCACAGGGGCCATCCAGCCCAACCCCCTGCTGTGCAGGGACACCCATCGAAGCACTCCCAACAGATGGCCATCCAGCCTCTGCTTAAAAACCTCCAAAGAAGGAGACCCCACCACACTCCGAGGCAGCATATTCCACTGCCAGACAGCTCTGACTGTCAGGAAGTTCTTCCTGAGGTTCAGGTGGAATCTCCTTTCCTGCAGCTTGAATCCATTGCTCCTTGTCCTAATCTCTGGAGTGGCAGAAAACAAGCCTGCTCCCCCCTCTACATGACATCCCTTCAAATATTTAAGCATGGCTATCATGTCCCCTCTTAACCTTCCCTTCTGCAGACTAAACATACCCAGCTCCCTAAGCCAGTCATGGCATGGCTTCCAGACTCTTCACCATTTTGGTCACTGTCCTCTGGACATGCTCCAGCTTGTCAATATCCTTCTTGAATTGAGGTGCCCAGAACTGGACACAGTATTCCAAATAAGGTCTAACCAAAGCAGAATAGAGTGGTACCATTAGCTCCCTTGATCTAGACACCATACTCCTATTGATGCAACCAAGAATTGCGTTGGCTTGCTTGGCGCATTGGCTTTCTTTTACGGATTTCTGATACAGTGTTTCTTGGCCCTATTTGTTTGCTGTTTGTGACAGATACATTCTGTAAGATATTGCCTTATCTATTTGAGATGTTTGAATGAGGAGGACTTAGAGTTCATGCTAAAGTCTGGTCTAAGTGGTCTTTTGGGGTACTAAGGTGTTGGCATTTTCAGTATACCTTTGTAATGCACATATTTCATGAGTAAAATAAGTGGATTGTTGGAGATTTTGAAATATAGGTACTTCAGGGGAGACTTTAAGCTGCGCTTGCCCGAAACACTAACCAGGAATTCCTGAGAATTCTGATTTATTGCTAAAAAGCAATGTCCTAGTGCAAGCAGAAACTCCTAAAATAATTAAAAGTTTGGCAGAAGGCAAAAGATTAGCGTTCACTTCCAAAAGTGGATCCTTGTTTCTCAGTCCTCTAGCAATCCTTGGTCTGACAGCCCATTTCAAACCCTGCTTTCAAACTCAGGGCACAACATATTACCAGTGTGCAGAGTTCACATGCTGAATTCAGGAACAGCAGTTGTCATGCATAAATTGGAAGGGTGGTGCAACTGTTAAGAATTTCCTAAAGAGCCAAAAGAAGGGTGCTTTCATGAGGATTTTGCAACCTCCTTGTTGGAGAGCCCCACGCTGAAGAAAACAGTATTTCCTTCTCAAGAAACTGATAGTTGTAGAGATGTATAGTGTGAGTGCAGTGGAATGCCACTGCTGGCATCAGTGTTGTAGAATCAATTTGATTAAACAAAGGTAAAGCTCTCTGACTCATCCCATATTGCACACTGCTTGTGTTACTGTAGCCTTAATTCAGATGTTTGCCAAACCATGGGTTGGGGTAAGGAGGTCCCACATTCAAATTCTCCTCCCATTTTTGAGTGAAGGCCTCCTATTTTCTTTCCTGGCTTGTACTAATAAAGTTACCCATATCAGCAAACAGTGATTACTATCACTTAGGAATTGACTGCAATGTCTGGGGTCATTTTATACCAGGCCTGCACAACATACGGCCCTGGGGGCTGCGTGCAGCCTGCCAAAGGATTTCGTGTGGCCCATATTGCTCATGAGCGTGAGGGCCGAAAAAGGTTGCAGCAGTTAGCTTGCTGATGGTTTTGAATGAACCCAGCTGGTCCGTTCCCTCCTCCTTCCCTCCAGGGGCAGCAGAGAGCTGAGCTGATGCTACCTTTTGCCCTTGTGCAAGATGGCAGCAGTTGCTTTTTCTTCTTCTGTTTCCCTTGGATGGGCGGTGAGGGCCAAAGTGCCCGGGAAAAGGAGAAGACCAGCTGGGGCTGGAGGAGGCAAGAAAGGAGGTGGTCTCTTCTTCCCTGGGCAAGCCAACATGAACTGTTACATGGCAAACTGAGACTGTCTGGGGGAAGCAGCTTATTACAGGTCAGTGTCCTCATTCATGCCCATCCCTCCTAAAGTATGTTGGAAAAAATTAAATTGCTTTTTAAAATGCAATTTAGATCTATTCTGGCATGCACCCTCATAAATTCCACCCCTTCCACCATCTGGAATTTCCTTTGTTTATCCTCCAAATCTATTTTCTTCTCCCTTCCTCATAAATAATACTTTTTTTTCTTGCCGCCCCAAATTTTTCCCCTCCCCTTTGATCTTTTGCAAATTGAATACTGCTACATTTCTTAAGGCATATCTCTCTTGTCTTTCCAATAATCCTATTTACTGGTTTTGTGTAATCACAACTTGCCACATCAGCATTATTTCAGTTGTCTGAACAACAGGTCAAGAGGGTAACGCAGAGGCCATTTCTGACCTATACTGTTACAGTGCTCTTATTCCACTGTCAACATGCTATGGAATCCTGGGAGTTTCATTTAGGGAGGGGCATTTAGAATTCTCAGGAAACTACAAACCCCAGAATTCCACAGGATGCTGAAAGTAGAATAATAGCACTATAACAGTGTAGGGCAGAAATGGCCAGTATTGTCATTCCTCGTGTTGTATGTTGATAGCGGTGTGTGAAATTTAAGGAAGGAGGTTTCCCTAAGATTGCCAGGTGAGTTTGTAGCAGAGGCAAGATTTAAACTTTTCAGTCGTGGAAAGTCACTGGGTGACCTTGGGTAGATCACATGCTCTCAGCCCCAGAAAATCCAGTTTGCCTTAGCATCACCATAAGTCAGAAACAGCTTGAAGGCACACAACAGCAATAATTCACTGAGTCTACTCTGGCGAGATAAAAGCTTACCCAGTGTTCAAAAGCATTGTTTTTAAGACTATAATTCCCAAAAGTCCCCAGTCAGTAATCATGCTACCTGAGGTTTTGGGAGGTTGTAGTTCACCAAAAGAAATTTTTGTGAAGCTCTTATTTGAAAGGGTGTCTTGTAAAAACATAGAGCAAGCTTGTTTTCTGCTGCTTGAGATTAGGGGCCTTTCCACACTACGCTGTTATAGTGCTATTATTCCACTTTCATCATCTTGTAGAATTCTGGGATTTGCAATTTAGGGAGGGGTATTTAGAGCTCCCAGCCAGAGAGCTCTTTGGCCTCAGGAAACTATAAACCCCAGAATTCCACAGGATGTTGAAAGTGGAATATTAGCACTATAACAGCATAGTGTGGAAAGGCCCTAGGACATGGAGGGGGCTTCAAACTGCAGGAAAAGAAGTTCCACCTAAACAATAGGAAAAACTTCCCTAATTTCCCTTGTTTATATTATGGTTTATTTTATTTTTTTTGCAAAATATTTTAATCATTAATTATACTATAATTTGTTTTGCAAATAAAAGACATTGTTATACCATTATTATAACTTGGAAAATGAGGCACTAAAACCTTTCTGTGGTATGAAGAAGTTTAGCCTGTTTAATTTTGGCCCTTACCTTCTGCCAAGTTGTGCAGGTCTTTTATACCTTTAGCTAATTCAGATGTCACAGTAAACTTCATTAGAGTAAAGTGGAAAAGGAGGGAGAAAATTCTGATGTTAGAGGAGAGCTTAGAACAGGAGTGGGCAACTGTGGAAGGTTGGGGGCCACAGTAACTACCCCAGCACCTTATACTTGCCCCTGCATCATCGTCATCATCATCATCATCATCATCATCATGTGCCCATAAAGGCCACCGACACCCTCTAGGGGACATGGGTGCATCCTTAGCATATTTTGTCTTTTCGTGGCCCTCTAGAGGACATTTTTAAAAAAAATTTTTTTACAAAACTTTATTTTGACCCTGGTTATCTATGAGGTCTCCATATATGGTGGAAATGTTCCCTCCCACCCAATATTGGTCATTGGGGGGTATTTTGGAGCTCTTTTTCCCCCAAAACAAAAATACTTTTGACCCACTGAGAATCTGGAGGCCATAAAAAGTCCCTGCAAGGTAACATGTGGCTCACAGGCTGTACTTTGCCCCCACACACACTTAGAATATGCAAGTATGCAGAAGACTTCTCCTTACCTAATATTGGTTTAAGGAGCAGCCTGCATTGGATTGCACTTGCTCTTAAAAAACAGGATTTAAAATTAAAATGCTTGTCTGTTACCCATTTGGATGTTAACAAGGTGCTTTTTGCGAACTTTGGTTGATATGTCAGCTGTGCTCTTTCATGGGGAAGTCTGGTATGACCATAGGCATTCATGCTTTGATAGTTTTGAGGCTGAACTTCTGAACAGAATCTACATGAGGGTGCACTTGACGAGGTCTTGAAACTATCGTTCAAAATTGTCTGGGGTTGTTCAGACAAAGCATACTATTCCAGTACTTTATGAACTAAATTGGTTATCTTTGCATTTTTGAATAGGAATGAAGGTGCTGGTTCTTACATGTAATGTCCTAAATAGCTTACAACCAAGGTACCCAAAAGTATTTCTTTTTAAGATTATTATTACTTTTTTTGCACAAAATTAACTTTTCATTGCCAAAGCAGCTTACATCATAGTTTTTAAAAAGACAAAACCAAAGCAGGTTTCCTAAACAGAGTCACAGTTTTTCCCATGGGAGAAAACCATGGCCATTTCTAGTAACAACCGAGTCCTTTTGCAGGTTTGTTGCTGATTTGGCTTGAGTAGATGACTACAAAAGGCAGGGCCTTTTTAGCTGTGATGCCAATACTGTGGAATACCATCTCCAGGAAGGCCTACCTTGCTCCATATTTGTGTTCTTTTTGATGTCTTGGCTTTTTAAGTAGGCCGTTGGAGAGACCGATGGCTTTGCTGGCTTCTGAATCAGTTTTGACTAATGATGAATCCCTTTTTAATTATGCTGGTTGCTGTTTTTATTGTTAGATTGCCAGCTCTTAAATGGCTTTGATGTACTTGCTGTTTTTTAAAAAATGCATTATAGTTTTTTGTAAGTTGCTTTGTATATTTTAAAAGGGATAATATATAAAAAGTTTTAGCAGTTGGGAAGATTAATGTCTGAATTGTGGCGATGTATGTCTGGTATTTGGTGCTAAAGAGAAGAAGTTATATTTTAATCTTCCAGTAAGCTACTCAGCCATAAGTTACAGTTCTCTTCAGGTCTCTACATTCCACTCTTACTGACAGCTGCTCAGCAGTCCAAATCCATTTATAAAAGAATGTGAGCTGAGCATGTTTGTTAGGCTGTTAACTCTTGCTCAAAGGTTGATTTGGAAGCAGGAGGGTGGAAAGAGAGAAGTTAAAGGTCAAAGTAGTGCAGTGAACTTTAACCAAGTAGAAAAGGATTAGGAAACTTAACAAAAATGAAGTTTAGATGTTAAGGAAAGGTATTTGTAGACTTCTTTAATTTTCTGTTCAAACCCTTAATTATTTTCATAGAAGACTAATTGTAGGCCTTCCCAGTAATCCTTCACTCAATAAAGAGCAGTAGGGAAGGTTTTGTTTAAAAATAAGAATTATATTGTAGATTACAGACCCTGTGTATAAGAAATGTTCCACACTTTATCACACTTTATGTAGAAGCCATGTTGGTAGCAGCTTATGCAAGTATTTTATTGGTATTTCCTGCAGTATTCATGAACATGTGATGAGTTACTGTGCATTCCTTAGAAGTTTGAGGATGCACCCTGGGGAATCTTTCATGACTTTCATACTTTACTGCAGGAATCTCATCATAGCTCTAAACTGCTATTTAAAACATCAGCCAGCATTTAGTTATGCTGACTTTCTCCCCCCCGCTGCCCCCCTCTCTCTTTTTCTGTGTCTGCTTAGTACATACACACAATCTCCACTTGGGAGTCCTTGTTAACAGTTTTTTATTTGCTTCAAATCACCTCTTTTAAAAAGGAGTGTTACGTACAAGCCTAAATTATTATTCACAAAACGGTGTGTTGACTTGGGTGGTGCTTAAGACTAATTGTAGATTGGGGTGGGGTTAGGTTGTGTGAGAAAGCAAGACTCATACCTTTAATGAAAAGAAAATGTTGGCAGGAGTAACTTTTTCCATCCCAGCACTGCAGATTTCTGAAAGCTGCACCTGCCAAAATTTCTGAAACTGCAGGAGTAATTCAAGTACTGGAACCCTGCTTTTCCTTGCATCTGGGTGCCCAGTCACCCCACCCACTTCCCTTCCTTAAGGTGTTTCGTTTGGTACAAAAATGGGGAGGAAGAGTGGTTTGTAAACTGTAAGCCAGAAGGGGAAAGTGGGAGTTCATAGGTTTATTCTTGACTTCAGAAGCTTCCTGTGGCATACAAAGAGTCACGATTTCTTTTTAAATGGACACTTCCTGTCTGCTTGCCAGAAGCTTTACAGGGGTTAACTCAAGGATGCTTACCAGACATTGCTCAATCTTTTGACCAGTGGGACCATCTTCTTTCTGGCCAAGGGCATGTTGATATATATGGAAGAGAAGGCCTTGCCTTGGAAGAATCAGTACTGGGTTCATTTAAGTATTTCAGTCTGTTACTGGATGTACATATTAGAACTGGATCGCCAAGTGTTTTTTTTTACTTCCTCAGTACTTTGTGTTTTTCTCTTTAAATTTATAAGAGATAAGTTGTATACTACAAGAGGGAGAATATAAATCAGTCTTTAAACCATGAACCACTTTCTTCTGATACTAAAGTTTGAAAAATTGGTCCATCCAGATGAGAAATAGAAAATATAGACAAAATAAAGAATAGCAACATTTTGAAGTAAACAACTATTTCTGGTCTGTTAGACTAGTTTCATCAGTTCAGCCTTGCAGTAATGAACAAGCCAAAGATGACCAAATCATGCTGAGTAATGCAAGATGAGAAATGGCATGTGAATTACCTTACATAGGCAAATGCTGCAATCATAAGAAAGTAGTATCTTTGAGAGATTCATTTTGCTTCAGTGGCACTTGACTTAATCTGCCTTTATAACCCAAGCAGTAAAAAAACAAGGGTTACAGTCCTGCCAAAGGTAAGTACTTTTAGATCTGTGAGTTGTGTGGAAAAGCATTCAGCTTTGGCTGGATCATTGTTTCTTCAAGCTTCATTGTTCTGAGTGTACAGTGTAAGTCATCTCTTCTTTGAAGGGCGGAAGCCACTAAACTTAAAAGAGTTTATGTACCTTTATGTACATTTGGAGACATTTTCATCAAGGCTGCTGAACCACTGTGATCAGTGCATGGGTATAGAGTAGGGGTGAGCCACTGTTGAAGGATGTGGGGCTCCACTGGATCCTGCCAAGAGCCAGAACAATGTGGAGGGATGTAGATCCCACAATAAGTATTTTTCCCCCTCCAGTGCCTAGGGAAGAGTGAGGGCATTCTTTGCCATGTTTTTGCCTCCTGGGCCATTTTAAACATAGGAGAGACCTTTTTTTATAATAGGAAATGACCTGTTCAATTTTTTTAAAAAAAAGCCTGGGAGATGCATGTGACCTACAGGCTTGCACACCCCCAGTGTTTCTGATCATGTTCTGAGGTTCTGTTGCTGTTCAAAGGAAAACTGAGTATATGCAAGATCTGAACTAAATGTAGAAACATTGTTTGGATGAGGATATAGACAGGATCGATAGATAGATAAATAGATATAGAAAAATAGAATAGACCACTTATTAAGATGGGTGCAGTAAGCACCAAATCCAAGTTGGGTCTGTGTTTTTGGCCAATGAATCCCATCAGTTGTGATGTTGTCGTTTGCTTTCAAGTTGTTTCTAATTTATGGTGACCCTCAAGAAAGCCTATCATGGGGTTTTCTTGGCAAGATTCATTCTGAGGGAAGTTTGCCTTAGCTTCCCTCTGAGGCTGAGAGAGTAGGACTTCTCCAAAGTCATTTCCATGACTGAGAAGGGATTTGAATCTTTGTCTCCAGAGTTTCAGTCCAGTGCTCAAACCACTGCACCACACTGGTTCTTGCCAATTGTGATATTGAATCTCAATGTTTATTGCTCCCAAGAACTCTTGTATGTCATCTGCCAATCAGAGCTAAGTAAAAGCTTAAACTTACTCTGTTTTGAAGGAAGTAGTGATTACATGTTAATAGCTAGCCTTTTATAGTTAGCTTTTGTCAGAACTGATTTTTCCAGTTAATTGATTGAAAACTATTGTATGAGCTAAATTTTTGTAAAGGCAGTAACAGTAGGCTGCTACTTTTACAAAGTAACTTTTACAAAGTAACACACAGGCTAAACACACAGGCTACTTTTACAAAGTAACTTTTACAAAGTAACACACAGGCTAAACACTCTTCCATATTTGCCTTTCTGACTTAATTGTATTTCACTCAGCAGGTAGCTTGTGCCTTCAGAGCATAAGATGGGTAGTAAAAGAAGCTAGATTGGTCTTAATTATCTCACTTGGAACTTACCCTTTCAAATCAACATGTAAACCAGTAGTGAATGCTTCATATGCTGGAAACCGTGGCAAATCTTCGCTTGGTCTGTGAGCAGAATAATAATCCAAAGCTAGTGTGTGAAGTTCTGTTTTGGCTTGCACCAATTGAGTATACCTATGTTTGTGTGTGTGTGTGTGTGTGTGTAAACATGATGTCTGATACATAAAGATGATGAGTAATATTGGCAGTGATAAATAAAAGAGATTATATTGATTTGTATTATCTGTGCAAGTGGAAACTTTTCATAAAGAATAAGTTGGTGTAAGTAGTGGGTCAAATGCAGTTGAATAGAGTATATGAATTTTTGGAAAAAAAATAAAAACAAAAAAATCTGAGCATTTTCTTGACCCTTGATCTGGAATTGCTTTTTGTTTTGGGAAGAATAAATAACGTGATGCTGTTTCATTATTGAGCTTTTCATGAAGACAAATAATCTGCAATTCTTTCTCTTGATTTCTGTTCTGTTCTTTTTTTTTTTTTAACTTTTTAAGAGAAGCAAGTAGCAGCAATATGCCTTCTCATTTTTATAAGACAAAATCCTAATAGATTTGTTTGGTTTATCATTTAGTTAGGCTTTCTGTAAAGCTGGTCTAGCCAGTTATCTTTTGTTAGTGAAGTTTACAGGTGTCTTCAACAGGACTGGCATACTTAACAAAAACTAATGTGAATGGGCCGATCTTTCCCATTCCCATTTATTATCTTATTGTATTTAAATCATAAGAAGGCAAATAAGGAAAAACAAGGGGAAAAAAAGAAACAGCCAGACAAAATAAAAACCATAACATAATAGCAGAAAACACAAAATGAAAGTGAAAAACACAGTACTGAAAAAAATACATGCCTAAATTTCAGGAAAGAATGGGTAAATATGCAGATAAATATCCATATAAGGTTGCATTGTATATACTATGCATTCAGAAGCTGAAAGAGCTATGTAAGGTGCTTAGTCCATTTAGCAGTCCAGTCATTGTGGAGAAAGTAGTATCATTGTGGGACAGTAGTATCTAAATCCTGAAACTGCTTTGAAAAGTGGTTGCTTTTGAATGAAGATCTGTCAAGATATTCACCAGACCAGTTCAGCATCTCCAGTTGCAAAGACAACCCATAATGGCTTCACTGTTTTGTTTTGTTTTTAAAGTTCCCATTATATGTTATCTGCAGTGTATCTGCAGTGGTTTTTCCAGATGTACTTTCATAAGTTTTGGACTTAGGTAAAGGCTCAGTATGTATTATGGCTGATGAAACTGTTATATTTATTATTTGTTTCTATAAATATTTATTTCTTGCCCTCTGTCTTGAGAGCCTAGAGTGGAGGAAAGAATTTTTTAAAAATCAATTACTCGTATTTGCCAGAGTATAAGACACACCCGTGTACAAGATACACCACATTTATGCACTGGCAAATACTATTTGCTGGCATATAAGACACACCAGCATATAAAACACACCACATTTTCAAACAGTATTTTTCGGGTGGGGAAAGGGAGTATTATATGCCAGCAAATACATTATAAAACTTTTTTTTTTAAATACATTTTAGCAGTGTAAAACAGTAGATGGAAGATTGTGGCCACATAGGTGGGAGACAAGCTGTGTTCTTCAGGGACTAAAATCCTGGGTTAAGAACCAGATTTTAACTTTTTGCCAGCAAAAGGGCAATGTCAGCACCAGCCAGGTCTCCAAGGAAAGTGGATTCCACAACTAGGCTGCAGCCAAGAAGTCTTTCTCCTGGTACTTCATGTGACATACTGATCCCATTGGTGGAACACTGAGGAGGATCTCCATGGCAGAGCTCAATCCTCAGTCAGGAATATTATTGTCACACATACAGAAAATGGTTGTTTTGTTCACCTGTTTTTAGTGATAATTAAAACCTATTAATATTTCTGTTTTAAAATTATTTTCATAGAAACTGGGGGTGAAATTTGAAGACTTTATAAAATGTTTGTAATCAAATGTCTGTCTGAGCTAATGTCTTTTTGAAAAAAAGACATTGTGAGTCCTTTCACTTGGCAATGTTGCATATGATCAGTAACCAGTGAAACTTTGCAGGATCTCAAAATATGAGTATGAAAATATACCCTGCTCCCAAGTATGTTTAAAAAGAAGAGAGGAAGGAAAAATAGTTCATAAATCTTGGGTTTAATCATTATATTGCATTTGGTCAAGAACCATATGTTTATTTGAAAGTACATTTGTGTTTCTTATTGCTGAAAATTGATCTAATTTCCAGCTGTAGTTGAGTCATATCTCTTGCTCTCTGGCTTTTCCCCCTTCCTTTCTAAGGTGAAGTCATCTGTACTTGGAGCAACTATATACACTTTTAGAAAGGCTTTTCTTTAGAAATATTACTAGAAACTTCCATCCAAAGAGTTGGTTTATTTGCTTAAATCAATATATGCCATTCAACCTCCACCCACTATTTTTTGGCTCTTTCATCCCTTATAGGGTTGCCAATAGTAGTAGCAGTTAGCAATAGCAATTACATTTCTGTACTGTTTATAAGTGTTAAGCACTCCCTAAGTGGTTTATGACGTGTTTTAGCTAATTGCCCCAAACAAGCTGGGTAGTCATTTTACACATCTATGAAAGGACGGAAGGTTAAGTCAACCTGGAGCCCTGCAGGATTGAACTCACAATGTTGTGGCTGCAGTACCGGTATTTAATCACTGCACCACCAGGGCATAATAACAATAGAACCTACAGATGTAGAATTCTCTGATCAGGGGATAAACTCTTTAGGCCAGGAGTATGAATGATACAGTTTTCCAGATGTTATTTAGCTGTGATTCCCAGTATCTCTTACGATCAACTTTGCTACTAGTGTTGGTGACAATTTTGTTCCAACAATATCTGGATGGCTGCTTTAGACCTAGTGTCGTGTGCCTTTTCGCCTTCAGTCTCAACACATCCAAATCTCCATTCCCTGTTTCTTTCCTTCCTGCCACTAGTGCCATGGCCCTATTCCTGCTTCTTCCTTGGCTTCTTTCTCATTTATTCTTAATTTCCTCTATCATCTGTTGTTTCCTGAGGCTTCTGTACTTAAAGTTGCTTTCCCATTCCCTTCAGGTACCCCACTCTGCTGTCATCACATTCTTTCGTCATTTCCCCACTGTTTCCTCCAGTCCCAGCTGTAAAATACTGCAAAGTTTCATCAGTGCCGCTTCTTAATTAGTCCTTCCTTGCCACAGTTCCTGCCTCCTCTCTTACTTTCATTAAGATATCTACCCTTTCAGGTTTCTTTTTATCAGTTCCATTGGGTACATGGCACCCTCCCTCAAACCTCCATGATTTTGGGATTCCTTTAGCTGCGCTACATCCTGAGACCTTGCCGTCCTTTACAATTCCCTAAGCAGGTAAACGTTTCACATGATGACACCAGCAGGGCCAATTCAGTGTCAGAGTCTTTGTTTAAAAGAGATTCCACTGCTTGGTCTCTTCACTAGGTAGATCTCTGATTCAGCGTTCAGATTTGACTTGTAAAAATGTGTACAGATTTAACTGTTAATGTTACACTAATGCTTTTCACTGCATGAAGAAGTTTGAGCTGCTTGTTCATAATCATGAGCAAGTTGCTTTTTGGTTGCATGCTCCTGTGAGACAAGAGGCTATGCTGAAAGTAGCAGTGCTGCTACTAGGGCCTCTCATGCCCTGCAGGCTTTTGCTGAGGATCAAGACTACATTTGCCAATATCTACTGGACCGCAATAGTAGTGGGGGTACCACTGGGAGAGGATCTCTCAGAGACAACTGTAATAACACTATAGCTAACGGTTGTTAGTATTGCACAGAGAGAGGCATGGTAAACCCCTTGTTGAATGTCTTTTGCCATGAAAGTTCTATGATGAAACCATCTGAAATGAAACAAGAGATCATGCCAGAAGATGAGACTCTCAGACTGGAAAGCACCCAATGAACTACTTGAGAAGAGCAGAATACAGTGATGAGTAGCACTGCAGCTAATGATGCAACTGGACTCAAGCCGAAAGGACATTCAGAAAGGAAAGTCTAAAGTTACAAAACACATATTATAAGAACATAGAATATGGGAAGGGGAAGCTAGACATAGTAGAACAAGAAATGGAATGTGTGAACATAGGAGTACTTAGGGTGAGTGAAGTAGTGCGGCCAGGAATTGAATGTTTTGAATCAGATAATTACACAGTGTTTTACTCAGGAAATGAAAATCCAAGAAGAAATAAGATAGTATTAATAGTGAGGAGCGATGTAGCAAAAGCAGTCAAAGAATATAATTCAAAGTTTGACAAATCATATCAGTAAGACTTAAGGGAAAACCCATCAGTAATCTGAATTTATGTTCATACTACGGAGGCAGAAGAAGAAGAAATTGAAAGTGAAATATTCTATGCTGGAGTACAGAAAGAAATTGATCACACACAGAAACTAGTTTTCTTGTTAATCATAGGTAATTAGAATGCAAAAGCATAAAACTGAGTAGAATCAAAGACTGTAGGAAAATTTGACCTGGGATCAAGAAATGAAGCAGGCGAGTGACTGAGCTTATTCATCACAAATAAATTCTTCAAGCAACGAATAGAACAACTTGTATACACATACATCTGATGGCCAATATAGAAATCAAACTGATTACATAATTGGAAGCAGAAGATGGAGACGCTTCATCCTCTCTGCAAAAACAAGATGAGGAGAAGATTGTGGCACAGTCCATGAACTGCTGATATCAAAAATGAGACTAAAGCCAATATACCACCCGAAGAACATCCTCATAGATAAGGTTAAAAAAAACACAGATTAGCACTGTTAAGCCTAATTGACCAGGATCCAGAACTCTGGACTGAAGCCAGGGATATTGGCAAGGAGGAATTCAAAATGACACTGTCTGAAGCTAAAAGAAAGAGAAGCCTCAATGGATGACAGATGAATTGCTTCACATAGTTAAGGATAGACAAGAAGCCAAAATAAAAGGTGACAGAAATAGGGTCAGAACTTTGAATGCAACTATTGAGTGACTTGTGCACAGGGACAAAGAGAACAGCTGTAGTAATCAGTGCAGAGAAATAGAAGATGACAACAAAAAAGGAAGAAAGAGTCCTCTTCCACAAGATCCATGAGATAAAGGGAAATTTAAACCAAAAGTCAGGATACTAGATGACCAGGAAGGGTACAGATTACATGACCAAGTACAAATAAAAGGACCATGGATGCAATACACAGAAGAATTTTATAAAATATTCATTCATTGAATAACCATTTGAAGATGAACCTACAATTTATAAAGTGAAGTGGAAGCTCCACTCAAAGCATTTAAGAGAAACAAATCACCAGGAAGAGATGGCATATCAATAGAGCTGCCTCAGGCTACAGAGACAGAATCAACTCTAGTTCTAACTAAAATCTGTCAACAAATATAGAAAACAAAAGAATGGCCCACAATTGGAAATTTTCAATATACATTCCAGTCCCCAATGAAGGGGATACCAGGGATTGCAGTAACCACAGACGCACTGCATTAATCTCCCATGCAAGCAGAGTAATGTTCAAAATTCTACAACAAAGGCTTTTACCATTTATAGAGTGAAAAATGTAAGATGTCCAATCTGGATTCAGGAAGGGATGATGCACTAGAAATTGCAAACATATTCTGGATAATGGAAGGCATCAAAGAATTAGAGAAGAAAATTAGGCTGAGCTTTATAGAATACTAGTGTATATAGCCGACATTGCCCAGGATTTTATTTTCTCATAGGCAATAATTGTTAGAAAGGGTTGAGATCCTGCGTCTCTGATTCCCCAAACTATCTTGTCCAATACCTATAACTTTTCCCCATATTCCCAAATTCAGTCTATATTCAGAGTTGTTAACATGCTGAGGTTGGGTTCCTGAGGGAATACACTGCCCTCCTCCTTGCTGCTGGGCTCCATCTCCAAAGCAGGCCCAAGAGCTCTCTGGCTGATAATTCTAAAGGCCCCTCCCTAAACTGCAACCCCCATGATTCCATAGAATCTTCTCAGGCAGCCAATCATCTGAGGTCTTTGTCTGACACTGCCAAACATCTGAGGTCTTCGCCTGACACAAACAAACATACAAACTTTGACTTTTATGTATTAGATAGCAAAGTCGTTGAATGAGTAGATCATGAATAACCATGGATCTTTATCAAAGAAATGGGTGTGCCACAACATTGATTGTCCTGATACATAACCTGTACACTGGAAAAGAGACAACAGTCAGGACAGAATATGGAGACATGGAATCCTTTCCAGTTGGGAAGGGGTCAGGCAAGGCTGCATTTTATCACCCTGTTTCATTTATATGCTGAACATATCATACATAAAGCAGGATTAGTAGACTTAGGAGGAAAGAGACCTAAAAATTGGAAGAAGGAACATCAACAGTTTGAGATATGATGATAGCATGCTATTAGTAGAAAATAGCAAAGACTTGGAATGATTACTGAAGAAAATTAAGGATGAAAATGTAAAGGCATGTTTACAGTTGAACATTAAGAAAACAAAAATAATGACCATAAATCATTTATATAACTTTTAAAATAAGGCAATGAAGACATTGAAATAGTTCAAGATTTTCTATACCTTGGCTAAGTCATTAATCAGAATAGAGACTGCAGTCAAGAAATCAGAACACTAGACCTTGGAGGGGCAGCTATAAAGGAACTAGACGGGACCTTGAATTATCAAGATATCTCATTGAATACTAAAGATTGTCCATGCAATTGTATTTCCAATTTCTTTGTATGGTTATGAAAGCTGGACAGTGAAGAAAGCTGATAGGAAGAAGATCAACTCATTTGAAATGTGATGTGGAAGAGAATTCTGTGGACTGCTATAAAGACAAATAAATGGGTCCAAGAGCAAATCAAGCATGACGTTTCCCTGGAAGCCAGGATGACTACACTGAGAGTGTCATACTCTGGACACATCATGAGAAGACACAGCATTACAGATAGATAGACTCAGTCAAGGCCCTGAATTTGCAAGATTTGAGCAAAGCTGTTAATGATAGGTTGACTTGCCTCTCATTTATAGGGTTACATTAAGTCAAAGATGACTCAGTGGCAGTTAACAACTAAGCGTTTTAAAATTCTTTGGGGAGAACCTTTATAAAATATTTCACAGAATGTTAGCTACAAAAACACATAATACAAAAGGGTTAATGAGGATGTTATAATATTTTGTAATATTCTAACCAGGTTCACTGGCTTAAGAGACTTGGTATTTCATAATTTTATGTAGTAAGAGACAGGGCTTACTTAATATGTGGTATTAGATCCCTGTCCTCAGATTATTATTCTATGTTAAATTTTCACATTGATCTTTCAAAATATTAAATCATGATCCAGCAAATCACCATTCATTTTATCATGCTCTCTTGTACAGTCTTATATGAGGCAGTCCTTATATCAGGCATATGTCGAACTGGGGTCAGTAGTACTTACTCTCCAGATAAGTGTATATTGGATTTATTTAGTAGATATGCATTTTTGAGTAGCTGCCTCAACAGAGCTGAAATGTAATAGATATTCTTCTTCGTGGTCTCTGTGCCTTCATACACTAGGAGCTTTAGCGCCTGCGCGGTAGCGTTCGGAAACTTCTAGAGCTTGTTCGCTTGGCGGGAACCCCTCCCCCACGCCGGTACTGCGCATGCTCCTTCCGCCGAGCAACGGTCTCTCCTCAGTTCTTTCTCGTCCGCCGTCGCGTACGGAAGGTTCTTTGGTTTGTTCCTCTCACTTTCGTGCTTGGCTTGCTGTTTTCACGGTTTTATGGACTTTTGGACTGTCTCTGACCTCTCTTTCAGACTCCCCCTTCGGCTTTTGGTCTTTTTCGGATTTCGCAGTTTGGCGTTCTTCATCTTATGTCCGCGCTCTTCAAGAAGTGCGTGTCCTGCGGGCGCAAAGTTGCCCTCAACGACGGCCACAAGGAGTGTCTTTTTTGTTTGGGTGAGTCCCACAACATTCGGACTTGCCCAATTTGCCGGGATTTTGACTCCCCAAACTCTCCGCAACCGGTCCGCGAGACTTAAGTCTTATTGTTGGGAACAGTCTCTGCGGGCGATAGACGAGACCTCCACTTCCAAGATGGCCGACAAGAAGACGACCACGCCATCGACGGTATCGGCGGCTGCCGTTCCGTCCACCTCGTCGGTATCGGGCTCGGTACCGGCGAAGACGCCGATCTCGGCGTTACCGAGGATCCCGAAGCTGTCGGCGGCTGCCAAGTCAGCGAAAGGATCCTCGACGGCGAGGAAGGCTGAGGCTCCCCTGACGGAGACGCCTGCTAAAAAGCGCCCTGCTCCGGACGGAGGCAAGGGCAAGGAGAAGAAGAAGAAGAAGAAGGAGAAGAAGCGCTCCCCGGCTGGGGACGTTCAACCTCCTACTCCTCCTCCTACTCAGCAGCCTTCCAAAGGGCGAGGCGAGTCCGTCGATCTCTCGGACGATGAGATCGAGGACGTTCCCCAACAGCGCCCGGACTCGCCTGTGGCAGACCCTCCAACCCTGGTGGAGGAGCACCACCGCCCTTCCAGCCGTCGCAGGTCGGCCGACCTGCAGCAGAGAGAGACCTCTGCTTCTCCGGAGCGGCGTTCGACCTCATTCAGGTCCCGGTCCCGCTCTTCGGAGCGTCCGGTGGCCTCGCCTCCTCCTAGGGAGACTGAGAGGAACAACCTCGTTCGTCTGCCTCCAGATACACCTCGGCGTCCTACGTGGCCAGGTACGCGAGGGAATCTGAATGGAGAGAGCGCCCGGCCTCTTATCGGTCACATTCACCATCGTACCGGGATCGGTACCATCGTGACCCGAGTCGCTGGGAGACCTTCCGGAGGTCCCGGTCACCTCGTCGACAGCGCGAATCGCGCTCGCCTAGAGGGGACGAGGCTCGGTACCATCGCCACCGAAGCCGATCTCCGTCGGACCGCCGCTCCTTCAGCCGCTCTCCCTCTCCTCGATATCATAGGGCGAGGGAGCCTTCACCTCGATATCGGGCGATATCGCCACCTCCTAGGGTCACTGCAACGGCGACGCGCCCTACGGAGTCGGTGGTGACTGAGCGGGCTAAGACAACCTCAGTCTGCCAGACTGCCCCTGTCACCACTAAGAAGGTGAAGTCCGTGGTCAGCCAGCCCAAGCGTGACGCTGCCACTACCACCGTCCCGGCTGCGGAAAAGCCTAGGAAGGCAACACCTGTGGCGACTGCGAAGGAGCCGGAAAGCGAGCGGCGAGAGGACGCACCGAGCTCGGAGTCGTACGACTCGAGTGCGGAGTCAGAGGTGTCTGAGGCGGCCTCCCAGGAGTCTCCTCCGCTGGGATTCGGGGATCCGATCCCAGATTCTGCTCCAGAGGACGTCCACCAGTTCTCTGCTATGCTGCTCCGCATGGCCACTACCCTCGGCCTTAAGATCGCCGATGCGGAGCCGGAGGACGACGATCCAGCCTTCTCCGTCTTCGAGGAGAAGCAACCTGCCACGGCCCCGCTGCCTCTCCTGCCCCGGATATCCAGACTGGTGAAGGCCGCCTGGGATAGGCCGGCCTCGGCGCAGCCGATACCGCAGCGGCTGGAACACCTCTACAGGGTGCAGAAGGATAACACCGGTTATCTCTTCAACCACCCTGCACCGAACTCTGTGGTGGTCGAGTCGGCACAGACGAAAGGCTCCGGCAGGCAGCACACCACCCCGCCGGATAAAGAGGGCAGGAGTTGGACGCCTATGCAAGACGGTTCTATTCCGCCGCCTCCTTGCAGATCAGGCTGTCCAACACTCAGGCTTGCCTCGCGGCATACCTGAAAAAGGTGCTCGATCGCCTTCAACCGGCGATGGAGGCGGTACCGGAGGACATCCGCCAAGCCTCCTCGGTGATATTCAACGAGGCCATCTCCATCGCTTGGCAGCAGATGGCCTCCTCCAGGCACGCAGTGGAGATTGCCTCCCGGGTCATGGCGGGATCCATCGGCCTGCGCCGCCATGCTTGGCTGCGGCCGGCCGACATCCAGGAGGACACCAGAAGGAGAATTGAAGATCTCCCCTTCGACGGTGAGGGCCTATTCAATTCGTCCACCGACGAAGCGTTGGACAATCTCGTGAAGGCGAGGCTAACCGCCAAGAAGATCGGGCTACAGCCGGCCACGCAAGCCCGCAGGACCTCCGCCTTCCGCCCATCCTGGCGACGATCTTCCACTTCGTCGTTCCAGCGTTCGGCCCAGTCTGGACAGTCGAGACCGTCCTCCGGCTCGTCGGCCAGACGCACGGTTAGACGACGCCCGGCTTCGTCCAAGAAGTCCTCCTCCGAGACAAAGTCTCGGTTTTGACGTGCCTGGCAGGACCTACCAATACCCACTCTTCAGCCTACCATCAGCGCTCGGAGACCGACCGACTCTGGCTCGACATCTCACGGAGTGGCAGTGCGTCACTACGGACTCTTGGGTGCTTTCCATCGTCCGTCTTGGCTACGCCATCGAGTTTCTCGATATTCCTCCTCGAGGCGTTTACTATTCCACGCCATCGAGTCCGGCCCTCCTGGAAGAGATCCAATCCCTCCTCCAGAAAGGGGCGATCGAGCAGCTCCCGCAAGAAGCCAAGACCACCGGCTTCTTCTCCAGGTACTTCACGGTACCGAAAGCCGACGGTACCCTCCGGCCGATCCTAGACCTCAGAGGGGTGAACTACTACATCCGCCCCAAAAGGTTCAAGATGGTCACGATACCGTCGATCCTGCCCTTCCTACATCGAGGGGACTGGTTCGCCTCCATCGATCTCCGAGACGCATACTTCCATATCGCCATTCGCCCGCAGCACAGACGGTACCTCCGCTTCGCAGTCGACGACACCTGTTACCAGTACAAGGTGCTGCCGTTCGGACTCTCGACTGCCCCAAGGGTCTTCACCAAGTGCATGGCCCCGGTGGTATCCTTCCTGCGGACGAAGGGTGCTTCTGTCTTCCCTTACCTCGACGATTGGCTGTTGGTGGCGTCCTGCAAACAGAGACTTTACCACGACGTCCACATGACGTTGTCACTCCTGACCCGCCTTGGTCTACGGGTGAATCCGAAGAAGTCCCACCTCGAGCCGGCGAGGATCTTGGACTTCATCGGGGCGACGCTCGACTCGACCTCCGCCAGGGCGTACCTACCAGAGTCTCGAGCCCAAACCCTGATCCGGGCCGCCGCTCACGCTCGTACGGCCCCGACGTTATCTGCGAGAAGCGTCCAGCAGCTCTTGGGCTACATGGCTGCGACGACCGCTGTGACATATCTCGCCAGGCTGAGAGCGAGACCTCTTCAACACTGGTTCGTCCGTATATTCGACCCCCTGCGAGACGAACAGACACTCCGACTGCAGCTGCCGGGAGACGTCCGCTCATCCCTCCGATGGTGGCAGTCGCGACGCAATCTCATGTCAGGGATGCCTTTCCAACAGCCGACACCGAAGGTGACGGTAACGACCGACGCCTCCCTGTATGGATGGGGTGCCCACTGCGGCGATCTCAGAGTCCGCGACAGATGGACCGACGACGAGACCGCTCTCCATATCAACGCGCTGGAGCTGCTCGCCGTCTGGAAAGCCCTACGGGCGTTCCGCCACGCTGTGGCGGGGCGCACGGTCCTGATTCTGACGGACAACACCACCGCCGTCTGCTACATCAACAGACAAGGTGGGACTCATTCCACGACCCTGCTCCATATCGCGCTCGACCTGTGGGAATGGTGCATTCGCCTGCACACGCATCCCGTGGCGGTTCACCTGGCCGGCCAGGAGAACACCACGGCAGACGCCCTCAGCAGGGACACCTCATCCCATCACGAATGGTCTCTCTCCGGAGAGGCGTTCAGACTGATTCGGGACCGCTGGGGCGAACCATCGACCGACCTCTTCGCGACCAGGGAAAACGCGAAGTGTCGCCGATTCTGTTCCAGAGCGGGCCACGATCGTGCCTCCATCGGGGACGCTTTCCAGTTTCCGTGGACCGGGGAACTCCTCTACGCGTTCCCGCCGTTCCCGCTGCTCGGCCGGACGATATCGAAGATCCTCGCCGACCGAGCCAACGCGATCCTGGTGGCCCCGTACTGGCCGAGGCAACATTGGTTCGCACCCCTGCTACAAGCCGCGCGAGACGACCTGCTCCGGTTGCCACCGACACCGGACCTGCTCTCCCACTCCGGCGGCCGAGTCCTCCATCCGGACCTGCCACGCCTGGCCCTCCATGCCTGGAGGATATCGCACTAGACGATCCCGTGCTCGGTACCGTCCTCGTCGCGGCCAGGAAGGAATCCACCCGTCGCAACTATCAATACAAGTGGCGACGCTTCCTGACCTTCGCTAACGAGAGGAGTGAGCCGGTATCGCCCGCGGGGCTCTCTACCGTCCTGCATTTCCTCCTGCACCTCCGGCAACAGGGGCTGGCGTTTCCATCCCTGAAGGTGTATCTCTCCGCGATCGTGGCATACCAACCACCACGGTCGGCTGCCTCGGCCTTCTTCAGGAACCATACCGTTAAGCGGTTCCTGAAAGGACTTCATCATCTCTACCCGCCGGTATCGCCGCCGCTACCGCCGTGGTCCCTCTCGCTGGTGCTCTCGCAGCTGACAAAGCCGCCCTTCGAGCCGATGGCGACCTCGGATGATAGGCTCCTGACCATGAAAACTGCCTTCTTGGTAGCGGTGACCTCAGCGAGGCGAGCGGGTGAGATCACAGCTCTTCGATCCGATGAGCCCTTCACGGTCTTCCACAGAGACAAGGTGGTCCCGAGACCTGACATCTCGTTCCTGCCTAAGGTGGTGTCCAGTTTCCATCTCAACCAGGACATCATCCTGCCTGCCTTCTTCCCGAACCCGACGACACCGTTGGAGCGGTCTCTCCACTCCCTGGACGTGCGTCGGGCCGTGGCCTTCTACATGGACAGGACTGCTTCCTTCCGACAGACGCCGCATCTCTTTGTTTGCTATGGGCGACGTCGGAAGGGCCTCAAAGTGTCCACCCAGCGCTTCTCCAAATGGGTGGTGAGGACTATTCAACTGGCGTATGAGCTCGCGAGGAAGCCTCCGCCAGTCCTGCTTCGAGCCCACTCCACCAGAGCGGTGGCTACTTCTGCGGCCCTCCTGCGTGGAGTTGACCTGCATGAACTCTGCCGTGTGGCGACCTGGTCCCAACCATCGACCTTCGTGCGCCACTACAGGCTCGACTGCCGGTCGCGCAGAGATGCCCGGTTTGGACGTGAGGTGTTGGCTTCCGTGCTGTAGGACCTGACCCGCCGTCCGACCGGTAAGCTACACAGTCTCCTAGTGTATGAAGGCACAGAGACCACGAAGAAGAAGAACAGGTTGCTTACCTGTAACTGTGGTTCTTCGAGTGGTCATCTGTGCCATCATACACACCGGCCCTTCCTCCCCTCTTTCTCAGGTCCCTGTAGGTTCTACGGCGGACGACAGAACTGAGGAGAGACCGTTGCTCGGCGGAAGGAGCATGCGCAGTACCGGCGTGGGGGAGGGGTTCCCGCCAAGCGAACAAGCTCTAGAAGTTTCCGAACGCTACCGCGCAGGCGCTAAAGCTCCTAGTGTATGATGGCACAGATGACCACTCGAAGAAGCACAGTTACAGGTAAGCAACCTGTTCTATCAAGAACCACAGGAACAATTAGCTTGAACAATTAACTTGGGCAATTAGCTCTACTAGAACTAGTCAACCTCTGAGGCTTCTGCTCACAGGACTCCTTCTGAGTGTTATTTGGCCCTGTGGATACATGGCATGGGTGAGTGGAAAGAAAAGTTCAGGTAGAGTAGATCTGATGTTGTCTTTGATTATGCCCACCATCTTAATGTCCTCTTCCCCACAATGCAAGTTGTAAGTTGCTATCTGTTTGTAAGGATGGTATATAAATCTGTTAATAAATAAATTTGTTTTAAAAAATTAAATGTGAACATTGAATTTCTTCCATTGATAACAGTGGAATTAAAAAATACTGAGCTTTTATTGTGGGATTGTGCCATATGTGCTTAGAGTGCTAAATAAGTATTGAATGGGCTCACATCATGATTTTTCTAACCTGTGTTTCTTTAAAATAAGTGTTGTATAACAATGTTTATCATCACTCTTAATTCAGGAACCAGTCTAGTAGACAGTAATATATCTGAAGCCAGTTAGCAGCACTACTGGTAGCATTGCAAACATCTCAGTTCGGGTGCAGCCTTGGAGACAGTTTCAAGGGAACTTTGGCAGTGGGCTGTGTACTTTCTGGTAAACAGCCTTTTGAAAACCATACTGATTACGCACATATTCTTGAACAAGGCAGACGGTATCCAGACTTTTATTTACTTAGTTTCACAACAGGAAATGTGATCTTGTTCTCTGAGTTTTTTTAGTCTGTGTACTGCATGCAGTTCTCTGATTATGTGGTACTCAAGTGTTTGGCATGCACAGCTAGCAAAACTTCTGAAGCTAGCCAGTACATGGTAAATTCTAACATTCTCTCTCTTTGCATGTTATGTAGACTGTGTAATGCATTCTTTAGTGACTAATGGCTTTTTTTAAAAAAGATGTTGGCTTCCATCCTTTCAGTTGATAATAAATGATTTTGCTGATGATCCAAATTGGAATGATAAAGCATTAGGTCAGATGGTAGAATTGTAATATTAGCACAGGGGTATAAGCTTGACATCTACCACCCACACCTGTACCTAGCATCCAACCCTACATGTTCACTTTAGGATAACTACTTGTAAAACAGGGATTACGGTTAGGATTCTAGGGAACCCAGACCTGAGATACATTGGCGTGTGTCTCTGCATATACAGTTCTGTTTTCTCTCACCACCAGGTAGCTGTCAAACCCCTAGAGGAGCACTTGTGTTCTCACTTAACACTGGGAAAAGGAGAGACAGGGAGGCAGTTCAGACTATGGACAGGCAGCTGGTCTGAGTTTGATTCTGGGGGAGGGGGAGAAATGAGAGTGTAACCCCCCCACTTCCTTCCCTTGGGAGCTCAGAGCAACCATATCTTTCTGGTCTGAATCATTTCCCTCTCCTCCCCATGCAAGTGATGGTAGCCAGGGTTCTCTCCCAGATCTTGGAAGCTGCTAGCCATGAGAGGTTTTTGAACAGAGCACAAGAGCGAGGAAACTGCTGTCATCCATATGGGACTTGTGTGCACATAAGCTACACTTACTTGCACATAAGTCACTAATAGCATGATGGCCTAGAACTCCCAATTCAGTAGTCACCTTAGTTTTGAATTTTAGAATAATCTATTACACTTCCACATTTTTATAGAAGCTTCAGTGGCAAGTAGGGGAGAGTTTTTTCTCCTATGAACTCCTATGAATTCATTTTCCAAGTGCAAATCTTAGGCCCTTTCCGCACGGCATTTGCGATGTGAAAGGGCGCTTGGAGCGTTGCATGATTGTGAGGAGCGATCTGCATGACGCACTCAACAATCGTGCGATGCTCCAGGGGCCGGCAGGCGCTGATCGTGTACCTTTTCGGCTGGAAGCCAAAAATGGTGCACAATCTCGCATTGCTCCCGGTCCCTGCTCGCACTTACCTGGTGTGCGGAGCCTCCAGAGCCACGCCGGTCGCACTTCCTGCTTCAGCGCAGCCTGGGAAACCCCCAGGCTGCACTGTGGAAGGAAAAGGCAGGGCTCTCACGCGAGCTGGCAGCTCGTGCTGAGCTGAAGTAGCAGGGACATGAGAGCCTCTCGCTAGAGTCTGCTTCCGTGATCCCCGCATCCCAGCACCGGAAAAAGGTAAGGTGCAGAAAGGGCCTTAGTGTAGTCACAATAGCACCATCCATACTTGAGAGAGGTATCACAGGTTTGAGAGAATTTTCAAGAGTATAAATAAACCTTCAGAGATAAGCCCTAAGAGGCAGATAACCATAAGCAGGATATCTAGGAAAATGGAATGCCCTAGAGGGAATTCTGACAGGAATGCTCCAATTGATTCTCTTGTCTGTCTACCCTTCCTTGTTTCCTATTGTTTGGATTCTTTCTTCCTTTGTGGTTGCCTTTTGCAGGTCTCAATTTTGTTGCAGGTCTCAATTTTCTTCACTCAGATAGCAAGGCTAGAGAAAAATTTTTCATGGAAACCCTAAGAGCTGCTGCTAGTGAAAGTAAATTTTACTGGGCAAAATGGACCAATGATCTCAGGATAAGGCATCATATTTACCTGTTTAACCAGTTTTGCCCTACTCTGTTTTAATTGCCGGTGCCCAGGCCTCTGTTAAGGCTAAAACTCTTTTAAGGCTAAGCAGTCCTTAAAACTGTGAGAGGAAGATTTTGATTCTATTGTTTGAGCACCTCTGCTGGCTTTTTAAACTATAGAGGAGCCTTCAGACTAAGTTCAAAAGACTTCTGTAAACCATCAGCTCCAGTACCTCAGAGAGTGATTGATCTGCACCTTCCCTTACAATTCTCTTGCCTAGGGGAGGAGGAAGAGGGACAAGAGGGGAAATGGGTGGATTTTACTTTTTTTTTTTTCTGTGTCCCCGTCTATCGCTGGTTTGGTACCATCCAGTACTAGAATGCCCACTACCAGTGTGCAGTTTCCTCATCAAATTACTCCCAAGAATATTAGTGTAGACTTAACATAAAAGGGATATCTGTCCCATGTTAGTAAAATGAGATTTTATATTATGCTCCCTAATAACAAGAAATTGAAAGTGTGTCATCTTTCCTTTGGAAATAAACTTCTGTCATATAATACGGTACATACCTCCTTCCACATCAACCTCTGACAGATTGGGTTTGCTAGGGAGGGTAGGAACTGAGTTGTCTGCCAGGAAGCTTTAATGATGACACAGTACAGTCTGGCACAAGCCTTTGTGAGGATCAGATACAGTAATAGCTACCTCTGCTGGAGCTGATCCATTTAATATTTTTTCTTACCACGGGTTTGAGATGACTCCCTTCTAGACATTCTTTCTAACGATTATTTTGGCTGTGTACTTCTTTATAGCTTTTGTTATGGATCCTTACTTGTGTTTTATTAATTTCAGGTGCACAGAATTTGCACATGTTTCCAGTAAATGTCATGGACATCACATTACTGATGCCTGCCAGATTTCACAACCAGCTGGGATGCTCTTGAGTTTATCAGCTCAACATTTTGAATACTGATCCTGACTTTTGAAATCTTAGTGGTAGACACAGACCTCAGAAATCATATAAAACTTTAGAAATGGAATAATAATTACTCCTTATGTTTTGACTGCATTATTAAACTTTTTTGGCTCACTCATATTTTGCTTATAAAATATTAACTGTGAACAAGAAGAAGAAAACTGCAAGAGTTAGAAAGAATGCTTTTCAAAAAAGTTAACATTCTGCGTCTGATTTTTATTCATGTGTTAACTTGTCATTTATAGGAACCCATTAAGCAACACTGGTGGATGTATCCCAAATGCACTACTTTTAGGAGAGAGTTTTCTTGTGTCTGCCGTTCCTCAAAGAAATTCATACTAATAGGTCATTTATCTTCAGTTAGCACAGAGAGAAGGGTATGATGGGGTGAACCTAAACTATTATAATCTGCTCATGAATAAATTTGAGAATTTGTTGCATGTCTGCTCTATGAAGGAAATAATCACTGGAAGAAAGGTGGTTAAAAACCCTGTTTTTTAAAAAAGTGTTTTTTCCTCTGTGGTCTCCCTTAACTGAAATGGTCATGTTGAAATAACACTTGGAGCTTCTGAACATTGCTCTAGGATGTCATAACTTTATAACATTCAGTGTGTTACTGGAAAATAGACCTAAGAGACTGTACTGCTGTGGAAATGGTGATGAAAGAGCTCTCAAGGCCTTTGTGGTAGACATCTTACTCTAAACTGCAAAGCCTTGAAAATGCCAGCTTGAACAGAAGCTCAGAGATATGATTCATGTCTGTTGCAATTCAGTTTGGGCAGCCATTTTTGTTCTTCTGATCATAATCAGAGTAAGGTTTGGTGGTGTTTACAGATTTTCTTTGCTTGTTTGTTTGCTTACAAGAATCTTGTTTATTGCTCTTTAGGATTTGGCTGCAATATAATGCCTGTGTGCATAATTATCAATAAAATATTCCCATTTGTGGCTCTGTTTCAGAAGTAATCTGTTCAAGAGTTGTATTTCAAACACTTAGATGGCATCACAAAGGCTAAGGAGCTATTCCGGCAAAGCCATCATGTGCTACTGTAGTCAGTCTTTGGCAGAACATGATGATCAAGTCATTGTGACAGTTCACTGGAAGGCATCCAGTAGGTGGATTGTTGAAACCCTGTGACTCAGATGCTTCTCTGAACTCTTATCCCGGGTTATAAAGTGCAGTCCATGCCAAAACCAATAAGCAGTGCAGTGTCCTTTAGGTTAGCTGAGAAGAGGAACGTGATTTTTTTCAAGTCTCTTCCTGCTGCTTTTGATTAAGAAATATCCTAAACTGACATCTTCGTATCATTTCACTTTTCACACACACAGTAGGCCAGTCTTTAGATTTACCAGTACACAGAATATCACAAACAAGCAAATCTACTAATAGATACTGCTTGGTTACTCCTGTCAAGCTCCTCTTGTTGGTAGGTAAACAAACCGAAGTGCTTCTGTCTCAGGATTGTTTAGTGTTACATCTAGACCAGAGCCATTGGCTCAATGCTATCTTAACAAGCCAAAATCATAAGCCAAGAACAAGCCCTGGCATAGTTTTGGCTCATTCTTCTAACCCAAACAGATTCCTGTTTGGATGTAATACTATATAAACCACAGAAGGAGGGTGTGCTTTTTCTTTATCACTCCTGCTGACTCTCCAGTGCAAGTGATTAAGCAGTGTGGAAAGGCACACTTGCTTATTCTAAAGAGTTCTTGCTCAACATTATGCCTGGCTTAGTCCAGACATGCACCAGTGGTAGACATTTTGAATTTGGAGGAAGGTATTTTAGATAGCTTATGAAGACTTCTGGTTGTGCAGATCTTAAGTTTTAGAAAGTAAGAGATAGGAAATTAAAAAGCTGATGCTTTAATCCAATAGATATCCTTCAAATTTTGGAAGAAATAAAAGGAAGTTTTAAGAGGAGACACTTTTGTCTCCCTAGCATTGAAAGAAAAAAACATTTAAATAAAAAATGGTGTCCTTGTCATTATTGCTACCTTCATTCCAAAGATGTGTAAAGGGAATGAGCTGTAATTCCTGTTTTTAATCATGAAGGTGAAGAATATCAGAGGAATACAGCTCAAAGGGGAAGTACCAGAGCAAGGATAGATGCTTTTTGGTGCAACTTACAGTATCCTCAAGCCAGCATGGCTAGTTGTCATGCTGGCTAGGGGATTCTTGAAGTTGTTGTCCTGATAAGTAACTTGTAAGTAAGACTCTCTGTTGGGTAATTGAGCTTCCATTCCAGTTGCCGTACAGGGCAGGGCTTGATTAATTGAGCTGCAGTGGTTGTATACAAAAGCAGAGAAAGTTGTAGGGCTCTCTCCGCTCCTTGGCTACAAAAAGACTTTGATCCCTTCCTCTTTTTAGATTCTCACCCATTCCATTTGGCTGAATGAGAAAGAAGGTGGGGATAAACCCTGAACACTCACAAATATAATTTACTATACTAAATAACAGTAGTAGAACAAAGTAAATAAGTTTGTACTTTAATAGGTGTATATAACTTATGACTTTCAAAAATGATTATACGTTTTCAGCTATTGGAATAGATGGGTAAGTTTTCAAAGAAGTCAAAAATGTTTGCACACGAATGCTGTAGTCCATGGTTATGAGCTGGAATGGCTGTTTTGCTTAACATTACTGTATCTCTGCATGTTTGTGGTGTAGTTTTGCAATCATTATTGGTTCCTAGAAAAAATAACTGGTTGCCTTTTCTTAACAGTGGTTGAAAGAGCACACTGAAAATGTCTAGCAAAACATCTGGCACAACAAACAACATAGCTCAGGCCAGAAGAACTGTTCAGCAATTGAGAATAGAAGCATCTATAGAAAGAATAAAGGTAAGAGGAGTTTTTCCCCTCTCATACAAAGTGACCAATATATATCTAAAGCTAATCCTTTTTTTAAAAGCATCTTTTCAATGGAGATTCTTGCCAAATGTTAGAATCTGGGTCTTTCGAATAGGTGCCCAACATATTTGCTAGTTATGTATCATTTAGAAGAAAATACACTCCTGTTTCATCTTGCCAAGATGCAGATTCTCCAAAATATCCAGTAAATGTGTGCAATAGCCAGTTTTTGTGCACATTCTTCATTTCGTTCTCATAACTCTAGCACAGACAATGTATATTATGGATTTTGATAAAGTTACAAATGTTATTTCTGCTGTAGAAATTTGAAAAGCAGTCTTCAGAAGCGAATGCAGCATTCAAAAGTGTACATACAAGCTGGGGTCTAAAGTAGCGTACTTTCCACAGTCTCTTCTTGAGAAAGTCTCAAATATACCTTTGGAGTTTTCTGGAGCAGCAGTGGCTCTTGAAGTGTGAGGGGTTGGTAGCACCGGCCAGTCCCCTTAGATTTTCACATTGCTTTGTTTTTTCACTATCTGTAGGCCTCACCAGTACACACAGCTTTGCAGCAAACATTGCCTTTTGGTGAGGGTTTTTTTTGTCCCTTGTTATGATTTTACCATAGATTTTACCATTTTTACCAAAAGTAAATAATTATATGAATATTCATATAGTGCACTCCACATATGTGGATAAACACAGAAGGCTCAGTTTAGGGATAACTTATTTATGGAATGATTTGTTTGGAAACATGTCAGAATGATTTATGAAACCAGGATTTGTTGTGTCTTGAATGCCATATTTATATCCATTTATTGTCAGCAGATGAAAGAAGTATATGTTCACAGTGGGCAAGATAATGTAGAAATGTTTAGGTGCCATATGAGACTATCTCTGTATAATCCTTGCTTATTTTCCCAAATAAGCATGCAGAGTATATTTTGCTGTTAAGTTTCTTGGAAATTACAAGTTGATTGCAGTTCTTACTAGTTGTAAAGATTAAATGACAAAATCTTACTGTTTTTATAAACTGATTTGTTCAGATGTGTGTGAATGAATTTGCTATCCTGATCTGAATTCTGTTGGTTAGTCCCCAAAATGAGTAGATCCATAGAATCAGTTCTTGAATGGTGAGTCAACAGTTAGCTAAATTCCACTGATTCAGTGAGTCTCCTTTAGTAGGATTCAGGTCTTTTTTTAGCATTGGCTTGTACTGAGGTTCATCCAGAAAGAAAGCCCAGGAGACAATGGCACTTCTGTTTGGGGTCCAACCCCTGTGTTAATTTTTATATGTCCTCATTCATATGTCTGAAAACTCCACCTGAAGTTGCATAAAAAAATTATCACCCATCTTACTTCTCTTCTAGGAAGTCACTCCAGAATATTTTATTACGTATTTATTTATTCATTGGTTATATGTTCCACCTTTCTCTTGAGATGCAATTCAGGGTGGCTTACAATAACTTTTAAAAAAGATTAAACTAAAATATTAGTTTTGTTGTTGGTGTGTGCCTTCAAGTCATTTCTGACTTAGGGTGACTCTTAAGGGGAACCTATCATGGGGTTTTCTTGGCAGGATGTTTTTTTGGTATGTTGGGGGTTTACCTTTGCCTTTCTCTGAGGCTGAGAGAAGGTGAATTGCCCAGGGTCACACACTGGGTTTCCATGGCTGAGCAGGGATTTGAAGCCTTGCTTCCCAGAGTCATAGTCCAATGCTCAAACTACTGCACCACAATATCTCTCAAAATATTAGTTTACAAAAGTTAACAAATAATTAAATAACAATATTGTTTTTTTAAAAAAGTTTAAAACATTTAAAACACATTTAACACATAATTACCAGTGAAAGATTAAAAATACAGCACACCATTTCACATAGACAGCAGTGCTCCATAATCATTTATGGGTCTGAATATTTATGATTCTGCACATTTTCCCCCTCTTCAGGTGTCCAAGGCATCAGCAGATCTAATGTGCTATTGTGAGGAGCATGCCAGGAAGGATCCTTTACTAATGGGTATACCTGCTTCGGAAAACCCCTTCAAGGATAAAAAGACCTGTACTATCCTATAGGCAAAACAGCAAAATGCCTTCAAGACCCTCCCCTGCAAAACCAACCAGGAAGATTCTTAGAGAAGTAACCTGAAGGTCACCTGGTACCAACTGCATAAAACCACAACTCATTTGCATACTGTGTATAAATGGACCTTTAAGTTTTCTAAAAAGTTTCTTTTCTTTGTAGCATTCTAACTAGGAATGCAAGGTTTATCAAGTTACTTCTTGTACATGAAATAGATTGAAGAGCATTGTTGGGAACTGGGTTCCATGGGTGTTTCTAGGACGAGGTTGGGTTGGGTTGGGTTCTGCTTTAAAGTGCAATGCGTGTTCACAGTTCCAGGTGTTAGGTTGAACAATCAAGACCAAAGTTGCCTGAGCTTCATTTACAGAATAGTGAGGCAGACAAGCATA
The DNA here is from genome assembly GCA_948474755.1 of Ctenosaura bakeri. NCBI lineage: Eukaryota > Metazoa > Chordata > Lepidosauria > Squamata > Iguanidae > Ctenosaura > Ctenosaura bakeri. The sequence goes on along the minus strand of CAOLHI010001485.1, from coordinate 251,348 downwards.
GAGTCCTAATCAAGCTTACCTTTACATTTGATTTTATACCAGTGTAGAGCCTTGTGTATGTCATTGGTGTCTATATCTAGGGTGTGTATGTATTTTTGTTTTCGGTATATACGCACATTCCTAAGTGCATTCTTAAAGCGCATCCTTCGGAGTTAATTGCTGCATTTATTGATAAATTCTTGCAGTTCATGCCTTTACCATCATGTATGTCTTAAGCTTTTTCACAATGTCTTAAGGATCCTATGAACTTGTACCTGGTTTAAATTCTAGTTCTCAAAGCAATTTCAGAAGGTGACCTTTGGTTTATAACTTTTTGTTTCCGCCTGTCTCATATTTTCTCTGAAATATAGACTATATTAAGTAGCACATAAATTCTAAAAATAGTATCTAATGTTGAAGTTTCTTTCCATTCAGCTTTAATTGGGAATTTGCTCTCTTACCTTTCCTGCATGGTTTCTACTGAACTGCTTTCTAGAAGAATCCAGAATCTTCTGCTAAACTCACATTTTAACAAATGCCAAACAACATTTAAGAGAAATAGGAGACTCTGAGAGCAATCTGTGATGTTGTTGCTTCTGCACAAGGCTGGTTGAAATCAGCTGTTGTGCTGTAGTAGTTTCTTGAAGGATTGTAACAGTGCTGAGCAATGAATCTCTCATTATTGTCAACTTTGTTAAAATATTTGTGTGCGCTTCAGGTATTGATGAGATACTGAATGGAAAGAAACAGTATTGGCTTAAGCCGGCAATATGTATCTGCATTCCATTTGTTGCTAGCCCTTTAATAGTCCCCCCCCCACTTTTAACGTTGTGATCTGCCATAACAGGAGTTGTTGTACTCATAAGGGACCTGAGATGTGTGGTTAAAATAGCAGAACCCTACTAGCACAGAATGTATGGTGTCTCCACAAGTTCCAGAAACATCAGTTTTCAGCTGGCCTAATGAAAGGCTCTCCCGCTAGGAAGAGATAGTTTTTCTTCTTTTAAATTAATAGTAGTTGCATCTACTTTAGGACAGGTAAAATCAAACCAAACCCAGAATACCTGGTTTCACTGTGACTACATTCAGAAGCTGGTTACAGAACCAGTAAGCCAAGGTTCCTGCCCCACTCAGTGGTGCTCTGTGTATATTAACCTGAAATTGCAGGATTAAGCTCTTGTTGAATTCAGTCTACATTAATACATCCTGGAAGATGATAAGCACTATCTGTATTAGTTTCCCTTAACAGTGTACCCCCTAAAAAACTAGATTAGAAAGTGATTCACTATGGGAAACCAACCATCAACATTGTATTTCACCAACCACCAGGGCTTTATATATATATATATTTAAAATACTGTACCATTCTAATGGCAGCTTTGGAAACTGTAAACTATGAACAGTCACAGTCATTTTGCTTGTCATACTTTTGTCTGCCCTCTCAGAATGAAGGTACAGTTTCTTAAGAGTATTAATCAGTTTGATGTCTTATATATATATCTGTATTTCAGCTACCTGTTGGGAGACCGTTTTTGTTCATGATTGAAACACAGAACATTTAGGACCAGGAAAAAGAGTTTCTTCTCCAATATCAATTCCCAGGAACTTGTCTCCATTAACATGCTTAAGATCCCACTCAAAACAACCAGTGTTTCTTCTCTGTTGGCTTATTTGTCTGAAATACATAAGTCTGCGTTTCTAATGGCTGATGTGTACAACTTTTATTGCATAGTAACAACATGAGTTGCCTTGGATTTTCTGTTGATTGATACATATGTATTATATATTCAACATATATATATATATTGAATCAGTTTTGTCCATTGTTCAGCATGTGTTTGGATCATGACTTGCCCTACATATGAGAATCTTGGGACAGGATATTGAATCTGGGTGCTGTAACTTAAGTCTGAATACACATTGAACTGTTCTTAGAACTGGTTCAGCCCATAAAAATTAATGGGAAACATGCATTGTTGAAATTTAAAAAAAGGCTGATTCACATGGCAGAAAGTAGTGCTAGAATGGGACATGAAAAGCATAAAAGATGTGTCCAAGCTAATAAGTAATGGTAATATTGTATGTTTTGCTCATAACAAAATTGATACTTGTCCCATTAAGCCTCTGAATGAAGTGAGCCTGCATAGCAGAGCAGCCAAATGAGCGTTTCCTTAGAAGTTGTTTGTTTTTAACACTAGCGCAAAAGCAGGAGAAATCCACAGTGCCTCATTGCCAGTGTTGAAAAACAAGATGTTGTCACACACACAAAAAATAACTTTATGTTAATTCTCATGACCTCTATTTTTATCATTGTTGGTATCACCACTACCAAGGCCTCACCATCTCTGTCCACTCACCATCCCTCCCTGAGAATTAGAACTTTTTCTTTTCTTGAAACATCTTTATTTAGGAAATCATTGCATTTTAAAAGAAATCTTGCTCTTGAAACATTAATCATATAAAAATAAATTTAACTTTTGAAATTGAAATTAAATTATTTAAACTTATATATGAGTAAAGCATTTTAAATGTCTCATGTATGCACTGTGCAGTCACCAGCAAATGCTGCTGTGTACATTCCTATAGAGAATGCATTCAGACACTTTCTTTTATCGTGGCCAATGAGAAATTTGAGCCAAATACATTGCTCCCTGCTTTCCTTTTTATTTTCCATTCTACCTGAGATTAGTAGGTCATAACCTTAAACATTAAAATCAGATTACAGTGGACTGACCTCCTGTAGTTATACCTGCTTTAAATAGGCATCTTCAAATTATTGGTTACCAAGCCAGGTCAAGCTTTGACGCTGCAGAAATATCATGTACTTACTGTTAAAGGCAACGTCAGGATGTGGTGACCCAGGCAGGAAAGATTGCAAGAGAAGAGCAAGGGAAATTATGGAAGTTGTGATACAGCCTGTTTTATAATTTTCTCTTTCCTTCCCTCTTCTTTTTCCAAAAAGTCCCAGTGTATGACTAGGTGTGGCATCCTGGAGACTTGTCCTGGCTTTCTTTTTTGAAAGTTTGATTCATATCATTGTGTTATAACCTATTTTTTTAAAACGTTTTTTTAAATCTGGTTGACATTATCATGTGTTGCACCCATTAAGGCAAAATAGATTGGGTCCAAAGGTACCCTTACAATTATGGCAGAAATTCCATTCTGCTTGTGGAAGGACTGTTTTAGCCTCACATAGATGAATGCTCAGATGCAAGGGACTTATTTCTGAATGGACATACATACAGGTTTAAGCTATGAGGTTACAATCTTAAATCCAGTTCCTAAGGAGTAAGCACCGCTGAATATAGTAAGACTTGCTTGAGAATAAACATGTATAGGATAGTGTGTCATGTCCGAAGACAGTGTTTGACTTGTGCAAGGGAAAGGATATCAACTGCTGTAGAGCTTAGCTGTCCAGAGCCCTCTGTAAAGAATTCTTCTAGTGTTCACAGTACAGTGCTAGTCACCATTTTATCTCTGCTCATGGTGCATTGGTTCCAAACCAATATTTTCACCAGCAGTACTTTAGACACATGTATTTTACTAACTGATGGAAAGTATTACAAATACCATGTCATAAACTGCAGGGATGTAATTTTAATCAAGTAAAAATTGTGCCAACTTTGTATTCTAAAAATGCCTTTTGACTTTCACTCTTAAAAACTTTGGGTCAAGAACTTTTCTCCTGTTTAGTTTCTTTATTGACTTAAGTTACCTCAGTTGTCAGTCACAGCAATTGTAGATCCAGCGCCAAAATACCACTAGCTGCTTGAGGTCACTTTTATTGGATTTTAGATAACTACAGGATGCACTGTCATTTTTCCTTTGCCTTTCATAATATACTTATACTGAAGAGTCAACATCTGAAGACATTGCTCTTTTTGCACAAAGCTGACTTTGTGGTAACAGTACAGTTATAGAAGCAAGTCTAGAAAATATTGCCATTGTACGCAGCCCTGCTTCTTGCTTTCCATTCATTTCAGTGGGAGTTGAATGGAGGTTATTTAGCAATGGTGCTTAGTTGGTTGAATCCAGCAGAACAGCCTTCACCAGCCTAGTGCCCTACAAATATGTTGGACCTCAACTCCCATAAGCTGGCAACCAGCACAGGAAAAGGCTGCAGTAGATTAACATAATAAAAAACTGAAACATCCAAAAGAATAACTCCTAGACCACTGTGAGGTTTTAAACTTAAGAAAATGATACTTTATGAATGTTCAGCAATTGTATCACTACACTGCATCTTGGTGCTTTGATTAGAAATGCCTCAGAAGTAAAATAATACTCCGGAAGATCTTTGTGTTATTTCTTTTTCTTTCTGTCCTTTAAAATATATGAATATAGTCTGCTTACTTCTTACAAGAACACTTCTCTGGTTTTTTCTTCAAAGTGCATTTGCAAAATATTGTTTTGTATTAGCATTGTAATTCTAAATTGATGAGAATGATACCATAATTTGCCTTTTTTTTGAGGGGGTAGGGGAACAATATGTGAAATTATTTTAATAGTGTTGACTTGTTTTTGTCTTTCACAAATAGTTTCTGATAAGATTGCCTACATTGTGCATCAGCATATGTTCTGATCTTTTAGTGGAAGTTGGCTTCTTGTAGCCATGAGAGGGGTTTAAAAAGACCTGTAATTAAGATTCCTGTTCACAGCTAATATGTTTAGTACCATGGATATGAAACACTTTAATTAAATATCACTTCTTTTCAGACTGTTTTCTGCTTTTTATTTGTAGCTCATTTGACTTAAGTATTAGAAATATGATTATTTCCTTCCTACATTGGGTAGTAGTATTGGTTCAAAAAATATTAAAGTGTGACAGATTCATTCCAACAGTACCTGCCTGTGATGGTAGGAACATGCTTTCTGACATCATTGATGAAGCACCATTCTTCACAAATCAAGAAGCCATCCAGCATGTACAGACACATGGGAATTCCACACCCACAGTGCTGTAGACAGTAAGGGGGCCTTCAGTAGCCGCCACCAGTAGAAAGACATCTGTTCCATGTGTGGATGTCATCTTCATCTCAGGGCTCCTTTGACTTTTCAGAGAGTGTGGCAAACTGCAGCATACCAGGTGCAGCAGTACCACCCTAGAGAGACAGTGATAGGTAAAGCAGCACCTGTCTGTTGTGCAACTTTTCTCAAAGCAAGGTTGCTCTGCAGAAGCAGGAAGGAGCCCTGTGAGGATGTCAAAAATCACTCCAACATCTTTAATAAAAAGAGTGACACTGACAACAATTCTTCTGTTGGCTGGCATTTCCCTCCTTCCACTTGCTACTCCTCACAATGGTCTTCAGGACAGGACACATCCACAAGGGGGAGATGCAGCAGGTTCATTGCCATTGGGGCTAAGTGTCATAGGCACTGACTGTCCATTGTTAGGTAGCAGAATGCCAAGATATTCAGCAGGTGAACAGATACAGCTTAACAGTTCAGTAAAGCTTGCCAGGTCAGGGTGAAGCAGATGAAGTCAAATGTCATTCCAAAGATCAGGAATCCAGCAGACAGCAAGGTCAAACAGTCCAAAGATCAGAGAAGGCAGGCAGATGGTGAGCAAGGAATCTGTAGAGCACATAAAGGGCAAGGGCTGGCAAACACACGAGTTGTTTCTGGCATCAAGCCACTGCCTCTGCCTTCCTTACAAAAGCTGGAGCCAGTTGGATCTCATCCCAACCTGATTAGCTCCTAGTGTACTTGCATTTGCTTCTCCTCCTTTGAGGCTACTGTTCACCTGTTAAAACTGACTCCTGGCCTGTGACGCTAAGGGTGTATAAGTTGAGCTTCCTTCCAAAGCATTCACAAAGGGTAAATATGCAAAGAACCTTAGCAGCTCAGTGATCTTATGAGAAAAACAGACAACAAAATGTAAAAGTGAACGCTGTGCATGTATGAATAAGAAAGTGAGGATCATACCCAGTGAACACTGACAACCTAGTGAACATGAGAGAGACATCTCTAAATGGCATCTCCCATGCTTTCTCTTCTGTTGGGCATACTGTTGCACGCAGCTGAATAAGACGGGGTTGTAAAATCTCAGCTTTCTCTTCTTTCAGGGCAATGAAAGGAAACTGGGTAGCTGTCCGTGGGTACTTATCTTTCTCAGAAAGGAGACCTACTTTAAAGTGTTTGTCTTTCCTCACCACAGCCATGTTTGCATATGGAATGCTTTCTCCTTGTAGTCAGATCTCTTTGTGGCACTGAAATTTACATTTCTGGTGTCTGGAATTCTAAGAAAATTTACCTGTGAAGCAGAGGTGGAGAGCTTTGGACCCTTCAGATGTTTGGTGCTTTACATCCTAGAAGCCCCAGCCAGCAAAACCAGTGATAAGGGATTGTGGGAGCTGCAGTCCAAAAATCCAAAGAGCCAGAGTTTCCCCACCCTGCTAAAGATTCTGAAAGGACAAATGATGTTCATTAATCCTTCATTGCTTTTTGTTTCCCCTGGCATTGCATCTAGTAAAATGTACCACAGAGTTTATATTACATGAGTGTAGGTTGAAAGTGTTCAGAATAACATTGCATGGCACAATTTGACAAATCTGGACATAGAACCAGGCCTTTCCCCTCTCCCAGTATTTCTAATGTTTACAGCCTTGGACCCAGCACACAAAGTGAGAATAAGATGGCCAGGACTGATAACATCCAGGTTTCAAGTGTTGACTTAGCAAACTTGTTTTGATTTCTACAGCTGCACAGACACATTTCAACTGCAGTTTCATCAGTATTTAGTCATAGATCTTTAACTATGTGCAGGATACTGGGCTATCTGGTTCCAACAATCTGGCATTGACTGCTGAGCAGTCTCTATTTGTTTCATTCAGACATGTGCAAGATTCCATATCAGCAGTCCTTAGATGATATTTGATCTGATATCCTTAGCTGATAAGTGTTCCCTACGGTTCATCTTTTTTTAAAAAAAAATCATGTGAAATTACAATTTTAATGGCTGGCATTTCTGCCCCTTAAATTTTTAACATTAAAGTGGAAAAATCTTTTCACTAGTCAGCCTTAATTGTAGATTTTTATTTTGAAAGGCTGACATTTAAAACAGCATGCAAAGCAGCAATTCAGGGTTTTAAGGGACAGAGTCATGTTTCAAATAACGACGTTTTTTTCTCATTTTAATGCTTTGTTGTTCTTTGCTCTGTTTTTAACTTGTTTTCCACCAAGCCTGACTAGCTTGAGGCAATGTTTACTTTCCTTTTTCTTTTCTTTTTGGTTGTCGTTCTCATTTGCCAGTTTTCTCTTAACAACATTGTTTCTCTGATTTAACACTAATGCTGTGTTGGATAAATTCACAGTAAGTTCCTTTCATCCTGTTGTACCCTTTGGACCGCCCAATTTCCTTGCATGGTGCAACATTCATACCTGTCCTAGAACAGGATTGTAGCGATATGAAGCCACTTGCACATGAAGTCCTCTCTACCAGAGGTGCTGTCTGTGGTTTGTATTGCAGTAATGGATTGCACTACACACACACATACACAGAAAGAGAGAGAGAGAGAGAGGCAGGCCTCTTGATCTGGCCTGCAGATGCAGTCAGCAAGACCCCAGTCCTTTCCAGAAAAGGTTCCATACACTCCTTGCTTTTCCTCATTGGGAAGGGTGAGGCACGTGGAGTGCCAGCCCTGCTTAAATCCCACTGGTGGGTCTTGAGAAAGTTGGCTCTATATACCTCTCACTTTGCCTAAGTATTCCACTCCAGTGCTTCTCAGGCTACTTGATGTTGGGGGACAAGCAATTTTCCCACCCTCGTGGGACAGGGATCCAATGTATTCGCATCCACTGGCTACAACTGTGTTTTTTTTTCTCTCCTGGAAGCTCACTGTGGACTAGCAGCCAGCAGGTCACACACTGGCACCAGCTTTTTTGGACCACCACTTGAAGAAGCACTCCTTTATGCCACTGCTAATTGTAGCTGCCATAGCACAAGAAGGCATGGCAAGACGAGAGAAAGTATACTCCCCAGATATTGTTGCTCTGCAACTACCAGCATTCTGCAACATTGGCTATACTGCTTAGGGGCTGTTGGGAGCTGCAATCCAATAGCATGAGGGGGGGCACGATTCCCACATCTGTTGCAAAAATCTAAATATGCCCTCTAGAGCAAACATAGGTGATCTGGAGTCTGCCAAATGTTTTGGAGTACAGTTCCCATATGCCATGCTTGCTGTTGTTTATGGGAAGTACCATTTAAAACAGCCCAGGTTGCTCATCCCTGTTCTCAAATATATACAATGTAAAAGAGTAGAATATGGTCCTTTCCTTGACAAAGGCACCTAGGATCAGCTCTGTCATGAAGCATAACTTAGGTAGTCTGCAGCAGATGTGGGATTTTGGGGTACTATTAAAAGTTTTTTTTTAAATACATTCATCACCATGAGGAGTGCTAACTTGTGAGGCTCTCTGCTTCAGGCACAAATTATCTGTGCTAAGCTCATATTGATGATGAAGAACATATTTTTCAACTACATTGGCATTCTAGCCTTTGCAGTCACTATGTAGTCATACTCAGAAAGTTGTTTACAGATTTTACTACCTGCACAATACCCTCATTTAAGCATCAGTCTAAATGTCCTGACTTTGTACTGTTTATGTTTGTGAACTTTCATATTGTTTGATCTCTTAATATTCCTGCCCTTGAACCTCTTGTGCCAGAATATTTCCATTTACTTTCTTGGATCTCTGAAGAGTAAACAGAGTCGGTGCTTTCTTTTCTTCTCCTCTTTGCAATACATTAAAGCAGCGTTCTCTCTTGTGCATACTGCTTCCAGCAGTTCATTGAATCCTTCCCAAACACTCATTGATGTGAAAACAAAGATAGTATAGGCACCTATGGATAGAATTTTAAACCAGCTTGACCCACAGAGAAAAACAGTGTCATTGGTTTTAGTGGCATATTTTGGTCTGGATTAATCCATTTTGGAAAGAGTTCTCAATAAAGGTAGTGAAGTTTTTTTGTACACAGGGTGGAAGGCATATTAAGGTAGGAAGCAACTTAGATGTGACCTATATGGAGATAAAGCAAGAAGTTGCTTACCATACTTTCAGTTGCTCATTGTAACAAGACTATGGTCCTTCATAGCTTGTTGCCATGTCAGACTTACCTACTTAAATGTATTTCTTTCCCCACGGTTGCACTGGTGTTGCATTAATCCACACCAAGCAAGCACATAGATGGACAACATGGTGGAGCTTCTTTGGCTATTTCCTGGCATGGCATGAACTTCAGCATCAGAGGAAGGCAAAGACAAGCCCCCACTCCTTGACCAAATCTTGCCAAGAAAACTCCATGATAGGCCCATCTTAGGGTTGCCCTAAGTCAGAATGACTTGAAGGCATACAAGAACACAAATGATCACTTTTTTTGAATGGTGAATCTGTTGTGGTGTTTCTTCAAGTTGACTCCAATTTATGGCACTGGAGTTTTCTTGAAAGCCAGTGTAGTGTTCTGAGTGTTGGACTACAACATTGCAGACCAGGTTTGAGTTCCTGCTTGGCCATGCAAACCCACTGGGTCACCTTGGACACTTCACTCTTCAACCTCCCAAAAACCCTGTGATAAGTTTGCCTTAGGGTCAGTGTAAGTTGAAAGTGACTTGAGGGCATTCAACAACAGGGTTATCTTGGCAAGATTAATTCAGAGATTTGCCATTGCCTTACCTTTAAGGTTGAGACAGCATGACTTACCCAAAGCCATCCAGTGAATTTCCATGGCCAAGCAAGGATTCAAGTCCTGGTTTTAGTCTAATACTCAGGATTCAAGTCCTGGTTCTAGTCCAATACTCAATACACCACCTTGGCTTTCTATTGAGGACTACTATCACACTCATATTTCTGCTTCCAGCCACCCCATTACATACACAAATGTTGTGAAGAACTTCCAGAAGTACAGTGCAACTGTTAATATATTGGGGGCTCTTTCTATTGAGACTACTAGAACTAGTAGAGTCGTAGTAGCAATGTGCTAGACCAGCACAAACTTCTTCTTGTAATTATTGACATATATCACATTACTGCCTTCTTCCTCTTCTGCATCCCTCTCGGTCACTTGAAAACCAGTTTCTGAGGAGTTTCAAACCCTCCAGGTCAGCTTTTGCTGATATCTGAAAGCTGTAGAGAAGGAGCAAGATCACCCCCTCCTAGTTCTGCTGAGGGAAATATTTCTCTCAGCAAGTCCACCTTATTAGATAGCTGCCATTATTAGATACTAGCCAACCATTTTGTCAAGACCCATTCCTTCTGTTGTCTATCACAAAAGCAAAAACACTGACTCTTCCATGGCTTTTAGATTTTTATTTCAGTGAATGCAGTCCAATTTCAAACAATTTATTAAAAGGTTGCAGTTCAAACACTTTAATACCAGCGGTGCAAGTAGGATGTTTTTCCAAATCCCTAGCATAAATAAATCTTTCATCAATATCATAAAATAACTTAATATTTCTTAGAATAAAACCTTAAAGAGATCACCATATTGGGAAAAAATAGTTTTGAGAATAATGAAACCATTTAGCACTTCTTACCAGTGAAAGGTATTTAAAAATGGAAACTGAAAAGTTGCTGTTTTACAACTCCAACAAAGCACAGTAAGTGTATTCTGAAAGGAACTCTGCCACATTGCTTTCACAACCTTTCTGCAGAGCTCTGACTTCCTCCAGTGAGCTCCAATGGCTTTCTCTGCTTCAATTTCATCCTCTTCCACAAGTGAAATCAAACGTCCTTCAGTTTCACATAGTGTGCAGTTCAACCTCAGCCTACCCACTGGACAACAGTTACTGTAATCCTTGTGTCAGGCTGGGAAATTACTTCCTGAGCAAACTACTAAAGTATTTTGAAACTTCAGTGCATTTTTCCCCTATTCAGTTCAGTTTCATTTATATGCTGTCACCGTTCAGGAAGGTTGATCACAGGGACCCACTGATCCATATAGCGGCTTTCCCGGCAAAAGCAGATCAGCTGACTTAAGGCTGGATCCTTCCACTGAGAAGCATGTGGATTCTGTGGGGATGGGACAAAAAAAGGTTGTCAGCAAAAAAAATACAATAAAATGCTGCTAACAGGAAACGAATCTATTTTTAAATGCCACAAAATGATCAGAGGCAGCAATCCTGTAGTGAGGAGTACAGCTGGCTCTCCAAATCTGCCAATTCTGTATTCATGGATTCAACCAACCAGGGCTTGAAAATATAAAAAAAAACAAAAAACCCTTCAATTTTGCCATTTTACATAAGGGATGCCATTTAACAGCACCATTGTATATAACGGGACTTGAACATCCACAAATGCTGGAATCCATGTGGAGTCCTGGAACCAAACCCTAGTAGATTCTGAGGGCCCATTGTAATTTCACCTGAACTCAGCACTGAATCTTCACTATGCATGCACAGGATAACACTGATATGGCAAAATGCTAATGCTGCTGATTGGCAACCCCAGCATGCCTCACTTTGGCTTAGCAAGACTGATGGGAGTTGCAGGTCAATATCTCTAAGACTGCACTTTGCTCTTAGATCAAGAGATCAGCATATATTCTATTTATGACATACTCTGCAGGCTATTTTGGAGTTATTTTTTTCTTTTCAAGTAGGAGACAAAAGGCTGCAGTTCATATTTATCAGTTTCAAACTCATGTACAAAAAGTATAAATTTGTTCTTTTAGATTACTTAGACTATCTGAGGAAGTTACCTACAACATGGCTCTGGAAAAAGATTAAATGGTAAATTAATAAAATGTGATTTTATTAATATATGCTATTAAGCATATATAATGTAAGAGGTATACACAATATCAATCAATCAAATAAAGTTTCTTACCATCATGAACAGGCAAATAAATGTTTGCCTGTGTACAAGCAACATATTTTTTGGAGGCTAAATGGAATCTTTGTCTCTGAATGGAGACAAAAAAGTATAAAGGAAAGTTTGCAGGATCAGCTTATTAGTTTTAAGGAAAAATTCACAGTTTATCTTGGCCTGGATATAGCCTGGCCCACTTAAATAACACCTGAATTCTCCTCCTATTTATATTTTTAGGAACTTGGATATCAAACAGGCAAACAAAAAAACACTGCAAAAGGACTAAGGTTACAAATATCTTATTTTCTGCACAATAGTTAACAATTCAGCTGTCAACAAATCCCATTCCATCCCCCATACAGAGCAGCACTGAGTAACACTGACCAGTCTTTTCATAGTAATTACACTGATGTCTTGGATAATGACCTCTGAGCCAATTAGTAATAAGGAAAGACAAATATAGGCAGGGAGTCACTGTAGAAAGGTGACTCACAGTGTAGTAGTCTCCTGTTGTCAACAGGATAGAACATGTTTGAACATGTCTTTACTTCGAAAATCCCTATGAGCAAAGCAAGAAATGTGATACGATTTGCAGAGGAAAAGGTGAACTAAAGGAAAGGTCATGCTGATTCTCATTCAAACTACAGAGACAGATACGCCAAGAGGGAGACACTGAACAAATCACTGCAATAACTGAGCATACCATGCAAATTTAGAAGCTGTGTAGCAACAGCAAGGTCAGGCTGACCTGCTAGCATTTATGCCCCATATGTTAACAAAGTGCAACACTTACTGTGACAAGCACACAATGCAGATCTGGTGGCTGCTCACCCCCTCCACCTGCCCCTAACAGCAACAGCTCTGCCAGCCGACTGGGATTGCTCACTCGAAGTATGTTGATGTCATTCTCACAGCAGAAAGCTTGGATCAGGGTGAAGTGAATTTGTAAAGCAACATCCTGATCATCTTCCTCATCCGCTGCCAGCAGACAAAGCACTACATTATCTGGATCCCTGCAGGGACAAAACAATACAGACAAAGTTAGTCACTGACCAAATAACAATGATGCATTTTACTATGTCAGAAGAGAGACAAAACAGGAACCAAAGCCACAGGACATGCTACAAACATATGCTTACTGTTGTCCTGTACATAATATACAATTAAGGGCATGTTACATTGTTTTCTCTGTGTTTGATCTTCTCACATGAACACTTAAGACTCACGCAATCCATAGTTTATGGGAAATGATTTTTTTAAGCGCTCAGCAAAGCTGGTGGAATGCAATGAGGGATTATTATTATTATTTTTAAAAAGGGGGCGCGATCACATGTGAGCACCAAACCAAAGGGGAGCACATGTCAAAAGTGCTGATCAGCCATTCCCATTATGTTAACTGTCAGCGGGTGCTTAGAACTCTTGCATTGTGGGTAAAGGGAGACAGGAATTCTGATGAAAGGTGGTCCACAAAGAAACTCCATGCCTGTGCAACACACACAGTGGATGAGCAAACACTGGCGGCGCAGTGGTTAAATGCCAGTACTGCAAGCCCAAAAGGTTGTGAGTTCGATCCTGCCGGGCTCCAAGGTTGACTCAGCCTTCCATCCTTTCGCAGGTCGGTAAAATGAGTACCCAGCTTGTTGGGGGCACGTATAGAAAAATGTTTCGAAATACATGCTATTTGTAAGTTGTTCGCCGCCTCGATCCATATGGAGAGGCGGGATACAAATAAATAAAAAAAAAAATTATGGCCACACAACCAGAGATGGCTGGATTTTTTATTTAATTTTTTGGTCCACAGAACCCAAATCTCTGTCTCAAGTGGGCAGCAGAGGTAGTTCCTCAAGCAATAGAAGCAGCAGGTACACCACCATCCCACAAGTACACAGCTCAATGGAAACGGAACGACCTGGTCATTATTAACACTACTATTATGGATTATTAACATCCATCCGTCAATCCATCCATCCATCCAATGAGGCACCAGAGGATCAGTTCTCACTTACACATTGAGCAGCTTGGCAGCCTCGTACACCCCAACGGTGATGCTCCTCTGAGTCAGGGCTTTGCTTAGGACTTCCTCCAAGGCATCGCCTACTTTCTCCATGCTGAAGGAAAGTCCCCCCAAAAAAGAAGAAGAAGAAACGTCACCTTAAACTACAGCCAAGAAGTTACCACAGCACGAAAACACACCCCGCGGCCTTCAACGTCCGTCTCCAGCCCATCCCAGCCTGCAAAGCCGAACTAAAAACCCCCCTTTAACCCGAAGTGAAGAGAAGACGGAGCGAGATGGGACTACCGGGAAACCGTTTCGACACCCGGCTGGCTCGGGGGGTTTAACCCCGTGTGGCGACGATCCTGACAGGAAAATGCCGCCGCCGCCGCTCTCCACATAAAAGCGCCCCAGATCTCCACATAAAGGCGCCCCAGATCTCCACATAAAGGCGCCCCAGATCTCCACAGAAAAGCGCCCCAGATCTCCACATAAAGGCGCCCCAGATCTCGTTTCTCCCCTTCAGGCGTCGTCGCAGCCCCGCTTTTCCTTTCCCCTCAGCTGTGAGGGGACGCCGGCCGGCCGGCGGCCAGCCGCGGAGGGGGAGCCTCCCTGAGGGAGGAGGTCGCGCGGGGGGGCCGGGGGCGACCCTTCCTCTCCTCCCCCCTCCACGGAGGGAACTTTCTGACGCCTCCGCTTCCGAGCTCGCGGGGCGCGCCCGGCCGTACCTTCCGAAAGCCTGGTGCTCCCCAGCCAGCTCTTCCAGAGTCATGTTGCAGCCGCTGCAGGAGGAGGCGCGGGCCCTGAACGGCGAGCCTTGAGGCGGCTGCGGAGGCCGGCGGCAGCCCTTCTTCTTCTTCTTCTCCCGAGGCGCTCGCAGGGGCTGCGGGCTGTGCTCCGTGGCGGCCCCCTCGCGAGCGAGGCCGAGCCGATCGGTCCAATGAATCCACTGGCGCCGCACTTTGCGCCCGGCCCGCACTCCTTCCGCGAGCCCTGCAGAACCGGCGCACGCTGGCCTCCCTTTGCACAAGCCGTATCAGCAGTAACAGAGGAGCCCTTCCCACACCCGCGGAGCCCGAGCCGGTCTGAGGGACAAAGGTTTCCTCCGGCTGCAGTTATCCTGCCAACCCCCAGCCAACCGCCTCGCGGCTCGTTTGCATGCGGCCACCCTATTGGGCCATGCAAATTAGACGCTCGCGCTCAACTTGACCCTCGCGGCCGCCCTTGTCCTCCACTCTCTTACATTGAGAGAGCGAGAGCGCGCGGGCCAGGCTCTGGCAGAGCTGGCTCAGTAACTTTCCCTGCCTTCGCCGGCGCTGATTGGAGGTTCAGCGTTGAGGGGCGGGGTTTCCTGCGCGAGAGGGAGGGCGCGAGCTGCGGCTGTTTTTCTTTTCTCTCTCTCTCTGTGGTTCTCCTGCTTCAGCTGTTTTTCTTGTTGGTGTACATTTTTTCCCCCTCCTCTTTGTTTAGGGAAAGGGGAGCGGGGCGGGGGAGGGATTGACCGTAAGCTTCTGTTTGCAGGCCTAGTAGCTTTGCAGATCACCCCTCACAATAAATAGTTGTTAGTAAGCAGGTTATAAAAGCCAAAGGGGAGCTGACACTTTTGCAGTGGATTTTTTTTTTTAACTCATCAAGCTCCTAAGGACACTGGCCATTTCCGCACTCGGCTGTTATAGCGCGATGATTCCACTTTCAGCATCCTCTGGAATCCTGGGGTTTGCAGTTTCGGGAGGGGCCGGACGGCCCCTCCCGAAACTGCAAACCCCAGGATTCCAGAGGATGCTGAAAGTGGAATCATCGCGCTATAACAGCCGAGTGCGGAAATGGCCCCTGTGTGTGTTGCCTTATACAGCATTATAGACTTTTATGAGTTATTTTGAAGCTGGGCCACACTACACTCTTATAGCGCAATTATTCCACTTTCAACATCCTACGGAATCTTGGGGATCCCATAGGATGTTGAAAGTGGAATAATAGCACTGCAACAATCTAGTGTGGAAATGGCCCTACTTTAAGGAAGCACTTCTGAGAAGCTGGGCTTCTTTGGATTGCAACGGGGCTGGAGGATTCTGAAAACTATAGTCCACAAAGCACCTTTTCCCAGGTCTGCTGCTTCTTGGAAAGCTATTTCTAAGGTGCAGCGACCTATGACCTCTTGGGGGATTCATCCTTTGCTCTCCCCCGTGCTCTCCCGGGAAGAAGTATCTCCTTTAGCAGATGCTCGGCCCTTCTGTAAAAACAGACCGATGTGGTAGTTTTCCTGGTGTGTTTCCTCCATGTGTTATTTAACCACAAGCCTTCAGTTTTTATGTAAGGAAGGCCTTTGTCATGATTTGTAAACAAGTCTTTCCAAATACCTTTTCTCCACCTAGAGAATAACAACAGTTCAAACAATTCAACAGCAGGGATTTTTTTCCTCACAAACAAGTTTTAGGCAGATTATATTTGAGGCTGAAACTAATTTTTAAAAAAGGGACAAGAGGGCGCAAAGGGACAGGGAGTTCCCCCAACCCCTTCGTGGAGGAACCCTTCAAAAGGCAACACCATGAACAGAATCAGTATGGCCATTTCTGCACTACGTTGTTACAGTGCTATTATTCTGCTTTCAACATAGAAATGTAGAGTTGGAAGAGACCCCAGGGGCCATCCAGTCCAATCCCCTGCCATGCAGGAACACCCTCAAAGCACTCCCGACAGACGGCCATCCAGCCTCTGCTTAAAAACCTCCAAGGAAGGAGACTCCACTACACTCCGAGGCAGCAGATTCCACTGCCGGACAGCCCTGACTGTCAGGAAGTTCTTCCTGAGGTTCAGGTGGAATCTCCTTTCCTGCAGCTTGAATCCATTGCTCCTTGTCCTGGTATCTGGAGCAGCAGAAAACAAGCCCTCTCCTTCCTCTACGTGGCATCCCTTCAAATATTTAAACATGGCTATCATGTCCCCTCTTAACCTTCTCTTCTGCAGACTAAACATGCCCAGCTCTCTAAGTCTATCCTCATAGGGCATGGCTTCCATCCTGTGGAATTCTGGGGTTTGTAGTTTACTGAGGCCCAAGAGCTCTCTGGCTTGGAATTCTAAATGCCCCTCCCTAAACTGCAAACCCGAGGACGCCATAGGACATTGAAAGTGGAACAATAGCACTATAACAGTCTAGTGTGGAAATGGCCTGTTTCAGCCTAGTTGATGCATACTTTTAGGTATATATAATACTGTAATCAGGTACCGTACACACATGTGTGAAGTATCTCCCTACTATATGAAGCGGCAGTCTGGAGATACGGGTTCGAGTTTCCATCAGTCCCAACTAGGGTAAAAGTATGCTCTCCTGCTCTTAAAACTTCCATATCCATGGATGTGTTTGATCTGACTGACAATCAAGAAAGCACTGGAGAGACTTTTTTCCATAGAAGAGAGTATAAAGAGGAGGAGCCAAGACAACTCTCCTTCCCATTGCTTCATGGTGATAATGTTGTGTGGAATCTCCTCATAACTTAGAATGGGATCATAACCCAGTGTGGAGACCATGGGGAATTCTTTCTATATGACATTCTAATCCAGCCACAGAGAGTCCCCACATGACCTATGTGCATCACAACCTCCGTGTGGTTTATAAGGAGTTTCTGTATTTTAGTAAATTCCTCATGAAATTTGAGGCCTGCGTCAGGCTTTATTTGCAACACAAGTTCCATATTCCACACGTTTGTTTGAAATGTCTTTCCATGTGTTTGTGATTATAGTTTGTATCATGCCAGTAAAAATCCCTCCCTCAGCAGAAAAGGGGATTGTCGCCACAACAATCTGCTTCTCACAAACTTTTTGCACACTAAACTTGGCCCATGGAATCTCCTTTCAAGGGGAAACCACACGAGGGTTGCACAACACGAAGTGCTTTGGAGGACTGACAGGACAGCAAGAGCATTTGAGGCAGAAGTCATGTGCTGAGGTGTCATTTGTAATAAGAACAGGTTATAGTTATGAAAAACACCACACAGGCAAGATGTAATTTGAGTGGGGTCTTAAGTCCTGGGTCCTGTTTAGAATGTCAGACCTACTCTTTGGAGTTTGCAATGATAAAACAGATTGCCTCTGAGCATGTACAGTGTACAGTGTCCTTGCCCCTCTGTCATCACAGCTTTCTTCCAAACTGAGATTGGTGACAGGAATTCTAGATTACTTGGGCTCTGCATTAATTCCGCTAGTGCACATGCCCCTAGATCTATAAAGGCATGGTCCAATTACAAGGAAACATTATTGTTTTAAGGGAACAAGGTCCTTCTTGTGCTGGCCCATAAACTATAGAGTCCCTTCTTAAGTTAGGTCCCTGGTGCCATCTTTGTCGTTGTTGCTGTGTGCCCTCAAGTCATTTCTGACTTGCAGTGTCCCTAAGATGAACATATCATGGGGTTTCCTTGGCAAGATTAGTTTGAGAGTGTGTGTTGCCTTTGTTTTCCTCTAAGGTGGGGAGAGTGTGATTTGCCCAAGGTCACCCAGTGGGTTTCCAAGGCCAGGTAGGGATTCAAATGCCAGTCTCCAGAGTTATAGTCCAACATTCAAACCACTGTACCATGCTCCCACTGCCATTTTTTACAGACCTTTCTAATCCCAAAGACCTTTTTATTCTTATAGGCTTTTGAAATTCCTTTCAAGGTGTGATTTGAAATTGCTTTTCTTTTTCTTGGTCTGAGATTTGATATTTATTGTCTCCTTCTGTTTATGTCTAATAAACATAATCTATTTTTTCCTTTAGTTTTGATTATTGGCCTTTATTGTGCAGTTTTATTACTTATGTAAAACTAACAGTATTAGCAATAAGGAATTCATCAATAAATATAACATTAACTTGCTTCTTGATAGTATATTCCTTCATGGTTAAATCTGGACAACCTATCTTCTCCACAAGATTTTCCTCTTTCTTTCCCCTAGAGAGCCTAATTCTCATCTCAGCCGTCTATTTCTGCCCAGGCTACCATGTTAAAAATCAGAACTATATGCTATGCACAAGATTGTCCTTCCAAATTAGACAGATCAAGGGTCCGCTAGAACATAAATGGTATATTCTCCTGTGTACAGTGCCTAATTATAGGTGTATTGATGTTTAGCATCTTTAATTAATAATCCTTGTCCAGCTGCATATTTATAAATGTCCAGTTGCATATTTATGAATGCATAGCTTTTGAATAATTCCCAGACCTGCTGTCCTCTATTTAGGATAGAACTTAAAGAAAAAATCCAATGCATTTGTCACTAAATATGTCTTCCTGCTATGGTGGTAGAAATAAGCATGGTGTGTTTCATTGGAGTAATCATACTTACTCCACCTTCTACTCTTTCTCCTCCCCATTTCTGCAAACTCTCAGAGGCTGTGGCTCAAATCCACCTATAACTTGACCACATTTTGTATAGTATGAAATTTCATATAGTAGTCACTATACAAACTTCTAGCCCAGTCTGTTATGTATTTGGCATCATTTGCTGCCTCAGTAGCAAAATCCCCTCATGTTTATTTTCCTAGTTCCAACTTCTTTAAAAACCTTCCTGTCTCTTTTTTACTATATGATTCATTTTTCTGTCTGAATTCCGTCTTGATATTTGATAGTGTTATTCCTTTGTTTCCTCCCTCTTTTGTCCCAACTCCCATTAGAAACGTTTATTTTACTAATAAGACCATCGAAAGAGTTATGTTTTAGGGCACTGTCTCATCTAAGAACAGTATTTGAATTTTCTGCATCTGTCAATAAAATGCAAAACAGTGCTGGAATATATTTGATTGGAAAATAATGCCCCTTGGTTTTCAGTACCCCATTAAGAAAGTATGCAATGGGGGAATTAAAACTGTATTTTGATAGCTATTTACCTGAGATAAATATGATTGAAATCAATGGCAGAAGATCGTGCTGCAAAATGCATTTCAAATGGGACTTGCAAGGAAATATTGCTCTTTACCTTCCCCTCTTTGCTAAACATACTTCATATGAGACTTCTAGATAGCTAGTCAGCCATGCCATCTTCTGAATATTGTTAGCTCTTAGGAATACAAGAAAGCCAATTTGTTTTCTCTCTCAACCAACATCCCATTCCACCCTTTACAGTTTTCTGTTTTGCTTTTCAACTTGGCATTCAATATTTCATGCTTCATCAGCATACTCAAACCTCCTTGGATGTGTTTTATATTTTGTTTATGAATGAATAAGCTTATATTTCTGAGCAGTCCCCCCAGCCACAGTAGCTATAATCCATTCATTTGTGTAAGTTTTTCTTTCATACTTCCAAACTCTTAGGCTCTTGACTGGGTGAGTTTGCTGTCAGAGGTCTTTCTCCATATCCTATAAATTAAATTAACAGTTACCTACCAGGAGGTACTTTTTGGTAACAAGGGCATAACAGACTAAAATCCCAAAGGTTAACATAAAATGTGATAATGATGTCAGCTGAGTAATGAGTACCATAATTATAAATATAGCATAATTTTAAAGAGCATTATAGAAGATTTTTGACAGGAATTTTACAAGTTTTAGTGCCATTCATTCCTCATCTATGGTGTCTGAAGGGTAAATGTACAGCATACATGTTGCTTAAGATAAATAGGGTTGGGAGGAAGAGAAACAAGGCAGCAAATAGGTTCTAAAATACCATGCTGTAGGATGTTGTTGTTTTATGCCTTCAAGTAGTTTCTGACTTACGAGGATCCTAAGATGAATCTATCACTGGATTTTCTGGGGGCTTAGAATATGTCACATACCCAAGATCACCCAGTGGGTTTCCATGGCTGAGTGGGGAATCACACCCTCATCTCAAAGCTGTAGTCCAACCCTCCAACCACTATACCATACTGGCCTTCCCCAATCTGGCACTTCCCAGACAGGCTGAATTACAAACCCTACCAGTCTCAGCCAGCAACCAGACTGTAGCATTTATATATATCTGGAAATTTCAGGTTGGGGAACACAACTGAAAAATCTAGAAAAACCACTTTTGAAGAAGCAAACCACCAAACGTGCCAGTTGTAGTAAAAGATGTCAATCAAAGGATTATATGTCATTTGATCTCTCTATCCTACAGATTCTGTCTTTATGGCAGCAATTAATAATAATTTAGTATGCTAATATTTTCCCTACCCAATTAAGGTGAAGATATAATATTTTCAACCCATGTAATGCTTAATGAAACATGGTAGTCATCTTCTACCAATGTTCCAATCTCTGTCTATATATATATATAGCTGAATCATATATGCTTTCTGAAACATAAGTCCTGCTGCATTGAAAGAGACTCTCTCTCAACGGTACAACTCTGTCCATTTTTTCTTACAAGTAAATCCTATTTAGTTCAATACAGGCTACTCCTCCATAAATACACACAGGATTGTAGCCTGGTTTGGAGCAAAGAAATGGCTGGGACATTTTTTTTTAATTAAAAAAAATTATACTGCTACATTTTACCTACTTTGGAAGGCTCCCCTGAACCTATTTTGTATTCTATGTCACTCACATGGAAAATCTGTTCTGACGAAAACCATTTGCTTCTGTTCTGGACTCCATCTGGCATATCAATTCTGTTTTCCAGATCCATAATTGCAATGGCAGAATAATGTTCTCTCCATTCTGGGTACATTGATGTAAACTGAGAAAGGAAAGACAGAGGTTATGATGCATGTGTTTGAAAACTGGTCAAGATGGAAGCAAGTGCATATTGTTAACCTTCAGTGCAATCCTATACCTATATATTCAGGAGTCAATCTCACTGCATTCTATGGGTCTTACTCCCAGAAAAGTGTGGAAAAGATTTTAGCCTTAAAGGTAAATTAATGTTACTAGGGCAAAGGGTAATAGACTGAAAAATACGAATGCAATGAAAATTCCTGAGAAGTAATAAAAAGCATGGGTGGATTGGGCAGGGGGAGAGAATTTCTCTTGGCAAGTAAATCTTCAAGAGGGGGAAGCAAATAGACAGAAGTGAGAAAATAGAAATTGTGTTTGCAGGGTTTTTTAGAACTATTTTAGTCATGTAGCACGGATTTGCTTGACTATCTTGATATTGTGAAAATACGTTCTCTTCTCCTTTCTTTTTAGTTTTTTATAGTGCTACAGTACATCAGTAAAATAGCACTTTTGCACCATGATTCCATTTTAAAAAAATCATAGAGAAAATTTGCCGTTTAAATTATAAGGCTACTTCAGCAAACAATGACACAGTTTGGGAAAAAGGAAAAAAAAAGTTGGAAGAATCCTTGTGCAGATCCAAGAAATCGTTAAAAATGTTCCCAGAAAAGAAAGGAATTAGTGAGTGCAGAACTGACAACAACTGGCAAACCCCAAGGAGCTATATTGCAAACACTTATTCTTCTTTAGACAAACCTGGAACAGTCCTTAGACAGTCAGCTCATACAGCCGATTTTAAGTGTCATGAATGGGCAACAAATGACTAGTTATTTACTTTTTTATTATTTGTTTTTCCTTATTATTTATTTTTACTTCCAAGTCTGAGAGGTGTGTCTGTGTGAGTGTGATCTTCTGCCTCATGTACCAAAATACTTTGGCTGGCTTTATGTACTCCACATCTTGATTCAGATAGGTGGGGGAGATGGTTACACCGGAGCACAGCACATGGGACAGAATGAGGTGGTGTTGCAAGTGACAGTTGTTTCAGGGAAGGTGTTGGTAGACAAAACTGTGTGTACCACATGGACTGACCTGCACCTCCTCAATCAAGACTGCTGCCCTCAGTTGAAGTGGAAGAATGGTGTCTTCTTTAACAGTGTTAAAATAAGGTTCAACTACTGGTCTGGTTGGCTTATGTATATGGAATCGATGGAAGTGTCATCTTGTTTTTTCCTTCAGACAGGAAGTGTCTTGAGCCAACCCTGGTCCAAGTTCATCACAAATGGAACTGCCAGGCAGGAGCTGATTAACTAGTGCAGAAAGCCTCTTTCTATCCACACAGCTTCTCAAACAAATCTGTTTGTAGAAAATCTACATTCTGCTCTCTGATGCAGGCAATGAAGCAACTCAGTGTACACCAGCAATGTTCATAAATCTGGATCTTGTACTATCATTTGCGTGTCTTGCCTGTTAATACAGAAGAATTTGGAGATGTTGGTCCAAATAGACAGCTGCTAATGCAACCAGACAGAAGATGTTCTGCAACTCCTAAGGTGTTTTCTTCATCCACAGATTTTTGGTGCTAAGAAAAAAGATGGAGGATGTGGTAGGAAAACACAAGGGCTACAAATGGAAGACCATGACATCTGAAGCCCCATAAAATTCTATTGATGAATTAGGGTGGCTGTGTGATAAATACAATATCTGAAAGCACACTTACCCAGGAAAGGAGAATTAATACAAGAGTATGCTCTCGATGTTGTGCCAGGAAGAGGTGTGGGGGGAGTAACCAGATGAGGAAGACAGCCCTCATTGGCTAAATTTCCCTATAGATAGAGCAGCCTGACAACTCCTCCCAACTTCCTACAACTCATCATTTGGGAACAGCCCCCATGGGCTTTAACATTGCCTCATTTTTTTGACACAACATCACATCCTGAGTTCCTCCCCACTTCTTAGTTCAGTAAATTATTGACGTAAAGGCTCAAGCAGAAGAAGATCTGGTGGTGAGAAACTTTGTACCTCTGTCGAAACAGGAAGGGCTGAACCCTAGAGGTATTCATGTCACAAGGAGTGCCGTGAGAAGCAAGGTCCAGTTATGCAAACTGAAAAGGGGACTGGGTATAAGTGGATGCTATATTATCTGCCTGGAGAAGAATGTGATATTGTTAACTAAGAGTACAAAAGTATGGGTGTTCGTTAGCTAATAGGACAAAGGCAGAGGCTTTGTTCTTCAACCTGCCCTTACTAAGAGGAAAGTTGGAGGACACTTCAAAAAAGCTAGAGGACATTTGCAAAAGACTGAGTGAAAACAGAAGAGGATTTTAAGTTTTACACTGACTGTTACTAGCATGAAGGAAGGTCCCACCACCAAATATCTTCTTTTATACCATCCATGTTATCTGACCCACTGAAAGAAACTCTAGCTCTGAAAACCAGTTCAGATCCAGATGGATGATGTAATTCATAGGCAACCCCCATCTCTCTACAGCCTTAGCCCTGGACATTTGGCAGCTTGCCCAGTGTGTTCACACTGTCATTGCATGTGATCAGCTTAGCAATATCTTAGAGAAGGTACAAAGTTCTCTGTAAACTTAGCTGCATGAATCAGCAATTCCTTTGTCAGGAAATGCCCAAGATAAAGATGGAACATTAACACAGCATATTTTTATCTTCTGGGGTGAGGCCGGTTTCCTTCCATCTTTGCAATGTCAAAACCTGAGGTCCATACCTGAGATATGAATGCTGATTTAGTCATCGGTCTTGATCCTTCCATTGTGCTTGAACTGCATGGTCCAATCCAACCTTTTCATTTTTTAAGCAGTGAAAATACCCATGTTAATATGAATATTCATTTTCCATGAGTTTTTAAAAAATCACAATCCATTTTTTAAGTTGCAAAAATGTTCCGTTGTTAGTTTGGAGATGGGCCCATGAACTGAAATCCACCACCCAACCCACTGAGCTGGCATCTGCTATAAAGTCACACAAGCACTCTCCTTGAATTTGACCACAGAGCAAAAAAGTTGTGTTCTGTTCAGTTAGTCCCCTTTCAGAATGGCTTTACAATTCAAATACAGTGACATCTGAGTGTTCATAAATAACAATTTGAGGTCCACAAAGTGATTTTAGGACTGGAAGTCCTAATCTGAGAAGCAGGGACTATTTACCTCTTTTCATTAGTTAAACTTACATCCTGCTTTTGCTACAGTGAAGCCACCTGATTCTCTTATCCTTTCAAGTAGTTCAGGCTAAGGGAAAATGACTGGTCCAAGGTCATCCTGTGTATTTTATCGCTCACTGTAGACCAGAACTCAGATCTTCAAATCAAACACCACTCTCTTTGAACAAAAGTAGCTACCAAGTTGTAAAATGGACTACCAAGTTGAAAAATGAGATAGTAAACAGAAAGGCAATTTAGTATATGCTGCAAATCATTGTGACTAGATTAGTCTATTCAGAGTCAACGTGGTATACTATTAGACTACAACTCTGGAGAACAGAGCTCAAATCCCCAATCATCCATGGAAACTCATTGGGTGACCTTGGCCAGGTCACACTCTCTCAGCCTCAGGGGAAGGCAAAGTCAACCTGCCCCTTGAACAAATCTTGCCAAGAAAACTCTGTTCACATTAAGATTGCCATAAGTCATAGGCATAACAACAAGATTAGTCTATTATACATTTCCTACAGGTACACGGAAAGATATTTTCTGGCTTTACTGTGCGTCACTGTTTCCAATGTTTGTTAAAACTGGAAATGTTTAATTAGTGCTCTCTCTGTGTGTGTGTGGTCCTATTTGACTTTCACTCAGCCATGTATTAACCATAAATAGGAATGTGCATGCTTTTACATGCACATTCTACTTGCAGATTAACTGTGTGCATGGCAGTTCAGCAGGAATAAATAAAGCAAGCTGCAGAACTGAATTGGAGGAATTAGTAGGTGGCAGCATTTATTGTAGCTATTAGGAAACACATGGTATGTGAGGAAGGACTTGAACTGAGGTCCCTGTTTTGCCAAGGTGAGAGTGGGGCTGGCTAGAGAAAAGAAGTTAAAAATATTTTAATATCTTTTTTTAGCCCTGAAATGGGTTTGTGATTAATTTAAACACCTGCCTGAGAGAAGGTTTAATCTACTTGTGCATAGAGGACTTGATCCACATTAGACCTCTGTGTGTTTATGAGATTTTTGGTTTTTAAATTTGGGAGTCAGATGCTGCACATTTCATGTGGCATCTAGTTTGACCCTAAGGCACAATCACACTTTTTTCCCCTAAGTCCTAATTAGCTCAGGGCAGGCTCAGGAAATGGCATCCAGGATTAAGTTCCACCCTTTTGTTCTATACAAGCAATGGACTTCTGTTTTCTGCTTTATTATAATTATAGTCTATCCCACGGGAATCCATTATGCTCACAGTCTTCTGAACTGCTGTTGAGATTTCAGAAATGTAATGCCTTGTCTCCACCCAAGTCTGTTTAACAGAAAGGAGTTTAAAGCCACAACCTTCTACACACTGACTTACCTGGAAATGATCCCCACTGAGTCCTGGGACTTGAATAGGATTGCATTCTAAAAGGAGAAAAAGCACATTGGCACTATCTTTCAGGACCTGATTGGCTATGGGCAGTCACATGACAGCCTCTTGCTACCTCTTTCCCATCAGAGCTTTGGAAAAATGAGGCAATATTGGGCGCTCACTGGTCACATGACTCTCCATTTATCTACAGAGTATAACACCTATTAACTTTATTGATTTTTCCCTCCCCATCACTATAACTTTTATTTTGCTCTCCTCCAAGGAGTTCAGGGGTCATGGAGGAGTTCAAAGTCAGTCCCTCCCAAAATTCACAACACGCATGCACACATGCGCTCACACAATCTCTCTCATACAAGGCCACTGTTTTTATCCTAGCAACTGAAATAGCTCACATATCTTCTATGATTTTATGACTGTAAACTGGGAAACATGAGGCCAAGCAACATCAGAGGGTGGTCAAAGTGGCAAAAAGTAAAAGGAAGAACACACAAGCCGGGAGAGGATGCAGCCACTTGTATTTGCCCGAGCTTACTGAGAAGTGCATGATTCTGCTCCTCTCCTCCCCTCCTGTTGAGTTAATTCAATCATAGGCCCTTTCCACACGTGAAGGAAAAAACGTCCTGAGACGTCCTGAAATGGAGCTTACCTGAAACCGTCACCACGTGGAGCAGTGCGTTTTCGCTGCTCCACCCTCCTCGGCGTCCTGCGGCATCCTGCGGGGCCCAAAATGGCAGCTTACAACTGGCGGAGGCTCTCCACCAACCGGAGAAGCTCGCCAGCCAGAAAGCCCTCCCCCGGCAGATCTGCAGGCACGCCCTTGTACATTCCTGCAAATCCACACTGGGCCCTGCGACGGGGCTGCACGGGGCTGCACGATCGTGCTTTTTAAAGACCACATGAAAAGTGGTTTTCAAAAAGCACGTGGTGCCGCCACTTCCAGGCGCCCTAGCGCAGATTGGGGTGTGGAACTACGCAAAAGTCGTCCGCCTCAATCCACTTTACCGTGTAGACAACTTCGTCAAAGGTCGCTCTACACCGTTTTTAAACCCCCGTGTGGAAAGGGCCATAGTCTCAGTATATTCTGTTCTGTCAGATCTCACCTGGCTTACTGTGTTCAGTTCTTGGCACCTCATTTTAAGGAGTATATAAACAAATTGAACTAGGTCCAGCAAAGGGCAGTGAGGATGGCAAGGGGCATGGAAAACAAAACACATGAGGAAAGGTTGAAGGAGATGGGCATGTTCAAGTTAGCCAGGAGAAGACTGAGGGGTGACATGATTGCACTCTTTAAATAATTCAATAATAATAATAATAATTCAACAACAACAACAATTCAATAATTCAATTCTGTCACAGAGAGGAGGGGGAAGGCCTGTTCTCTGCTGCTGCAGAGGATAGGATCAGGTCATATGGTTCAGATACTATAATCAGACAAATGAGAAACTATGCAATTTACCCCTTATATTGTGCCATTAATAAATGCTTTAACAGAGCAAAGTATGGAGGCCTGGAACATTTGGTGCAATCTTGTATAAAATAGGCAATTTAATATCTGACAAATATAATATTGTATATCATGTAATGTAATGTTTATAATTTTTATAATATAGTTCATATGCACAAGTAAGCACCCTCAAAACTACAATGTGAATTTTGTCAATGGAAGGACTTGATATGTTTACTTTGGGTAATGTGGTGATTTTACTTCTTCACACAACTGCCAGCCATCACTCTTCACAGAAGCACTCTTAAAATGATTCCTTCTCTCAAGGCAAAACTCAGTCTGCAAGTAATTTAGCACTGTACTTGAATGATAACTGGCTAGGTTAACTCAGACCATTATTTTCCTTAGTGACAAGATGTGAGGTGACATAACTTAAAGCCCGCTGCATGGGAAAGCTGCTGTTGCAAGCAGGTATTAAGGGAGCAGCAGATGGTAATGCAACGGAAAAACAGGTGGAAGCATTGTTTGGAGACTGCCAGAATTAAGTCCCCTTAATTTGTTAGATCTCTACTTATCCCCAGCAACTCTAGTCTCATGCACTGTATGAGGTTTATATAGTAGGCAAATGGTCAGAAGTCGCTCCATCTGTATTCATTTATTGCAATAAATCTTCTTTAAACTAACTACCAAACAAAGGCTTCTTCTCCCAATCTCCTTGCCTCTCTGTCTCTCTCCCTTCCCCATTCCTTCTTTAGGTGAGAACAGCTCTGACACAGGGCATGAGAAAATACACTGTGACGCTTGGAAAAATGTTTATTTTCCTGGGAGTATTTTCAGCTGTAGGGTCACTCCCTTCTCTTCTCACTTGGCTGAAGTGCAAAGAAAGCTCTGACAGTCACAGGCTTTGCCTTCTTTGCAGAGCCCTCTTCCAAATAAAACAAAACAAAACAACAACGGCAGCATTTTTCCAAAACATGGGCCCTTTGTGAGTGCTGAGATTGCAGCCTCAATGTGGAAACCAATGCCAAACTGCTCCCACAGTTGATATAGGTGGAGCAGTAATGTGCATAAATCAAGAGTACAAAAAGTGTGATGTGTGATGCAAATTTAAACATTCACATTCTGCTTGGATTTTTGTTCAGAAGGGCTTGAGCTTCATTCAGTTCTGACACTAAGAACGAACCCCAGGCTCAGCATTTATTAACTCTCTGTGTATATTTTTTAAAAAATTGTCTGTTTTGTTCCCTTTATAATTCTGCCTTTCTGTTAATGAACTCAAGATAGTGTAGAGAGATGCTACTAAAAATGATGATCCATGGAGTAGTATTAATACAAGCCATTGACTGCTAGTAGGGTTTCGAGTGTGGTGTAGTGGTTTGAGTTTGAGTGTTGGTTTGAATGTTGGACTACAACCCTGGAGACCAGGGTTTAATTCCCTTCTCAGCCATGGAAACCCATTGGGTGACCTTGGTCACATCACATACTCTCAGCCCCAGAGTACCCCATGATGGGTTCACCATAGGGTCACCGTAAGTCAGAAATGACTTGAAGGCACACAACAACGAAGGTTGCCAGATTTTAGAGTATGACCCTGAGCTTCCACTTTTAATGAGTCATCTCCAGGCAGGAGATGAAGGCACAGATTCTCCAACACAGGTGGGTCAGCTTTGGGCAAGAGGAAAGGGCTGATGCAACTTGTAAATCTCCAGTTCAACTAGGAGAGCAGCAACTTGCTCCAGTTTGCAAGGATTGATTTATGTCTACAACTTGAGAAGATTCTATAGGGAATTCACGTATTTACTAAATTAGCTTCTTCCCTCCTTCCTAATTGTTCTGGCGCCAAGATTCACCCTCCACTCTGCTCTGCCTCCACCTTCCAGCTAGAGGCAAGCACACTAGAGTAAAGGTTCCTCATACCATTTTCCTAAGTGAGAAAGAATAATTCACTCATTTCACCTTGATCTGGAAACAGTTTCCTTTGTTAGGAGTTCTGTTTTAATTTCCAAACAGGAAAAATATGTTCTGTGTATTTGTGCATGCACGTTTGAATGGCAAGCTCTGAGCAACTGTGGTCATCATTTAATGCACAACCCTGAATGACATCATCAGGGGCAATCCCTCAGGTTTTGGCTTGAATATCTGAGCACCTATGTTAATCTTGAATCCCTAGCTGCCAGTCCCTAAAGAATTTCCAGGAAAGAAAGAATTAGTTTTAGGCAATGGGCACAAATATTGTAATAGTCATTTGACACACTGGGGAAAAATATTGCTGGCCCCCAACACCAGATAGCTTAGGAAGTGTTGGATTAGAAGGCTCTCCTTTTCCACAGCTCTGGTCAGACTGGAAGAGAATCATAGGCCAAAGATCTCCAGCAAGTCTCATAATTTAGCAGGGACTAGACCTGGATTTCCCATGTCCAAGGCCCCTTTCCTCAGGAGGCTCTTGTCCCTGCATGGAGACAGGAGAGGAGTGGGACCACAGCAACACTTCTGCGACGTTGTCGCAGTCCTGTCCTTCTCCTGTTGGTGAGTCAGTGCAATCGTGGATTAAATCATTGGTGGGTTTTGCCCAATATGGGAAAGTGCCCGGCAGTGCTGCAGAAGGAAGAGGCATGTCCATCATGCTCCCTTCCGCAGGGAGCAGGTGTGGTGTGTAGGGAGTGCTTCCGTTGTGCTCCTTTCCTGGCAGAAGCACTACCAGGATTATCACTGGAAGACAACAGGATAAGGCAGGGTGTAGAAAGGGCCCAAGTTCCATAGTCTTAACCACTAAAACACTGGCTTTCCTTTATACAAGATTCCAGTTGGTAGACTTCAATGTTCTAGCAGAAACAAAAACAGAATAGATATTTCAATCCTAAATTCTGGTCACTTACTCACCTAAAGTCTGCTATGGAGCGCACACATGTGATGTGAAAATTTTGTGCTGTGAATGCAAATGCACACCTTCTGCTGGCCTATGCACTTTTATTTCTTAAGCACCTCATATAGAGTTGATGGAAATTTTCAGGATGCATGAAGTGAAAGTGTGTTTATATAAGCAAGCTAGGGCCACTATTAGGTAGAACAAGACTGAGGAAAGTGCTGCTTGTGAACCATATGTGGGGAAACCCACTTTTAGAGTCCTCAAGCCCCCCTGGAACCCCCCAAGTCCCCTCTCCCATTTTTCTTTTTAAAAGCAGGCTCTTTTCCATACAATTTTCATCTGAAAATGTCCCAAATTGCCTGCAAATACAGTAATTTACCTTACCCACCCCCAGAAATGCTCAGCCCCACCAAGATAAGAGAAACAGTAAAATATTGGTCAAACTTAGTGACCAGAAGGGGTGTGACATCACATCTTATATGCCCAAGCAAGCTGCTGCAGCTTGCAGAGCCTTGAAAGAGATGAGACTCACCTCTTAACCCTGTGTAGTTGCCCAGCCCTAAGGCAGAATGATGCAGTTGCCTCAGGCAGCAGATTTGGAGTATCTGAAAGGGTAGTAGAATGTTATGTAATTTGCATTAGTTCTTTTCATGTTGGGGATGGCAAGAGGATGTTTGTTTTTATGGAATCTTCTGCCTCTTGTGCCAAAATAATTTGACTGGCTGTGGATATACCTTGTTTTGGATGAGTGAGCAGTGCCCCACCTTGAGCAACAAAACATCTTGGGCCAGCCCTATGCTGTGCATAAATCTCTCATTTGCTGTACCAGAGTGGAATGTAAACCCATCCTTCAGAATCCAGTGATACTGGCCAGATGCTTCCCTCTCATCCCAGGCCATTTCCCATTAAGTCTGCACAATGCATGTGGAGTCTAAGCAAGCAGGCTGAGGGTGAGATGGTGGCAGACACCAGTTTCCCAAAACATGCCAGACTAACCACCTGGCAGGCAAAGGACAACATGTTCTTCACACTCTGCAGCAGCACTTTGCGCTTTGGTCTTTAAAAATGCACACACACACGCACACATACTCACCACCTCTGCCCCCAAAACCTAATTTCACCTTTAGGGAAAGGCTTTCTGTACATGCTGAGAGAATCACTGAGCCAGCTTGTAAATGTGTAGGTGTGGCTTGGACATAAAGCACTGTTTGGATCTGGGGAGGAAAAGGCATGCCAAGGTAGCTGGTTAAATGTATGTGAACAAATCTCACACCTAGGACCAAATAAAACACAAAGGTGGCAAATGCAACTGTACAAACAGGGCTGTGATTCAGTCACTAAAAAGAGGTGGTGTTAGGTTGAACTGATTAGTAAAGCTTTGAAATATTATTTTTGTACTACAGTTCCTTAAATCCACAGCCAGCATGGCTAATAATCCTGTTAGCTGGGGGATTCTTGGAGTTATATTCTAAAAATTACTTTCCCCAAACTTTATTGATTCAGGAACAGGGAAGTAAAGTGTGAGTGATAGAAGCAGTGACCTTTCCCTATACCAGAAGAAAGAACATTGCAGCCCTCAAGAACAGTGGCTTTTAACCTTTTCTTTACCAGGGACCCCCTTGAAATGTATTTTGTTGTCACAGGCCAACAAGATTTAACTCAAGATTTAAAATCCTGAAGTGCATCAAATATTTATTTAAAATTGCTCAACAGGGATCTTCAAACTGGGAGAGAATGGAGAAATAAGTAAGTGCACACTTCCTTGAGAAACACTGGAGGAGGAGGGAAGACTTTTCTCCTGCTTCTTCACACCAGTTTAAGGCTGGAGTAGATTGAACAGCAATGCGTAGGCCCAGCCAGCCAGCCAGCATTTGCCCTTCTCTCGCTTTCTCCCCCTCCCCTCTTTTCCAGCCATCCAGTCTATCAGAAACACTCAAGCATTCCCCCTTTTTGCCTTCTTTACTAGGAGGAAAGGATGCCAAGATGAGTGAAGGAAGGAAGGAAGGAAGGAAGGAAGGAAGGAAGGAAGGAGGAAAAAGGAAAAAGGAAAAAGAGGGAGGATTGAAGGCAAAAAGGGGGGGGGTTGAAGCAACTCCTGTATAAAGACCTCAAGTGCGTCTCCTCATTTTAATTCATTAGTGTATGCACTTTTAAAAAAATAATTTTATTGAATTATAAATTTACAAACATTAAAAACAAAGACAAAGATTCATGAGTGTACTGTGATCCATAGTGATCCATTGCTCCAGCTTCCAAGGTCTTGCCAGGAGGAGGGCGGCACCTGCTTCAGCAGCAGCCCCTCTTCTTATTTGATCCCACTCTGACTGGGATCCTCAATGCAGCATGGAGGCCAACTCTAAAAAAAGGACAGCAGGGAGGAGTGGGACAAAATGAGAAAAGGGGTGCTGCTGCAGCAGGTGTTGCCCTCTGGCAAGACACTGGAAGTTGGAGTAAGGAATCACCTTTAGCAAAATAAGCTGCTGTTCGATTCAGAAGAAAATGTGTACACTTATGAATGGAAATGTGGAGGTACACTCCAGGTCTCATATTGAGGCCCTGTTTTAACTCCCTTTTTTTGCCTTCAACCTCTCCCCGCTTTTTGCCCCTTTCCCCTCCCTCCCTTCTTTGCCCATCTCAATCTCCTCTCCTCTCAGTGAAGAAATCAGAAAAAGGGGAGTGTCTGAACATTTCTGACAGTAAACTGGACTGTTCTCTGTTGGAAAGAAGGGGAGGAAGAGAGAGAGAGAAGGGCAAACACTGACTGGATGACTGGCTGTCAGCTCCACTGTCACCTGTCACTCAGTTGCTGAGTCTGCCTCCTTCCTGCAGTGGAGCAACTGCATGATAGGCAACACACAGGCCCAACCAGCCTGCCTGCCCTGGTTTCTGTTTTGTTGCCACTCCATTGTGAGGGAGCCTTCAAGTCTTTTGTGGACCCCCTGGGAGGTCACTGCAGACCCCTGAAGGTCTGCAGACCCCTGGTTAAGAACCCTTGCTCTATTGGGCTGCAACTTACTATTGACTCTGCTGGCTAGGGCTGCTGGGACTTGTAATCCAATAACAGCCATCTGACAGACAGACTGGTTCTCCAAATATGAGCCTGCTCATGATTTGAGATCTTCGTGTGGGAATACGAAAGAGGGCCTTCTTTCTGAAACTCCCTTCCTAGAGAAGCTAGACTGGAACCCTCCTGGCTCTTCTTTTATAAGCAGATGAAGATCTTTTTGCTTTGTTTTGTTTTGTTTTGGCAGGCCTTGGAGAAGGATTACCAAGGGCAAGGGACCTTGTTATAATGTTAGCCATCTCTGTTTTAACTTTTGTAATCCAGCTGGACTCAACAGGGCTGGAAAAAGGTGGATATATTAGCAGTAGCAGTAGTAGTAATATCTGGAGGGCCTCTAGATTCTCCACTCTGCCCTTTGTTCCTGCAGGCCCTCTCTCCTTGCATATTCTTTCAGTTATGTACATTTTCTGGCACTGGATGAGGGGAAAACACTTCCCAGAGGTATGAGATGAAAGAGACAGTGAGTGGTAAACTATGCTTATGGGGACATAAGAATAAACCTGTGTTGTTCTTTTCCTGTTTTGTTTATCCCCTTCCTCTCTGTGACTGAGATAAGATTGTGTTTGACCAGCCTAGATCTGTCAGCGATCACACATAATTTAGATGTGACAGCTACACCATCACATGTACTTTTGACCTCATAGCCACTGGTGGCAATCCTGCATTAGGAGACAGAGGCCGTTTCTGTATCCTACCTTTGCCCCAGTGGCGTCTGGTGACAATGGCAGCAGTGGCTCTCTCCAGAGGGGAGCACAATGGAGTGCTCCCATCTGCACTGGCTGTCTGTGGGATCCAAGAAGTGTGATGACCATAACTCTTCCTGCTGCAGCGCAGCCAGGCTGTGCTGGGGCAGGAAGCGCAGCTATTGTGCTTCCAGAGCCTCCACAGACAAGGTAAGTGTGGGCGCATGGCAGGAGGGTGGCATGATCACTGGTCATTGATGGGGAAAGTCCATCAATTATTTATGGTGCGATCACACCGCCTTGGAACAGGACAAGGATGGGATCAGGATGATGTTGTACATAAGAGTCGTCCTGGTCTTGTCCTTCTCACATCTCCATGGTGGGTTGGGTGAGTCAGGTGGAAAGGGCCAGAGTGTAAAGTTCTGCCCAGGCTGAACTTTTCTCCATCTCTCCTTTTCTCTTCCTCAGGATTCATCTTCCTCCTAAGGCAGCTGCCAACAAAGCCATGTAGTGGCCAGAGGAAGGCAGGGGCAGTGAAAAAGGGTCAAGACATAGCTGGATACACGACAGCAAAGGCATCCTCCATGATCTCTTAGGTCCCTTTGGACTTCCCAGAGGGATGGTGCCATCATTATGCGTACAGCTGTAGAAACATAGCCAGAATCTTCTTGGGTACCCTTGCCCTCCCATGTGATTAGGTGATGGGTGTGTATGTGTGTAGCTGCAGACCTCACCATACTTCTGAGAGTATCAAGCTTGATTATGAAGGTACAGAATACAGTCTACCATTCCTGTGTCAATTATTTTATTATGCTTCTATTGTTCAGAAAATAAAACTTGCCCAAAATAAATAAAACTTGCCCAAAACTTGCCAGAGGCAGATTGACAAATGGCATCATCATTAACCCTGTCACCCAAGAGAAGGTGCATGGTAGCCAAAGCCACCCATTATGTTTGGGCACCTGAGGCAGAAGATCCCACAAACATATCCCTCCCATCCCTGGCAGTAAAAATACAATAATTGCAAATTAAATTTGGTGCACTTTCACAACACATTCAAAATCTGTTGCTTGAGGCAGATGCCTCACTCTGCCTAAAGGCAGGATTAGGCCTGTCTGGCAGGTTTAGATGACAAGCAGGTGTGGTCCTGTTTTATCAGTCAGCTGAGAAGTCATACTGGGGAAAGAGCTTAGAAGTTACCTTGAGGGACTTCATCTATCAAAGTAATAATATTTCCAAGCCTTAGGTAAAACTTAAAAGATCCTAACTATGCTGAGGTAGTGTCTGAAGATTGTAGTTCCCCTCTTAGCCTCACTAGGAGAGCACCTGGAGCATGCCAACAAGCTTATGTCCAGTATGAACTCAGAGTGATACTCTTGTTTCCATTTGGCAGCTGTCACTGAAATTGCTTCTGATCACCTGCCAACAAGTGCTAAGGGTATTTCTCCTCCATATGGATCTCTGCATTTTAATCCTTACTTTCATAATTTGCCAGACTCCTGCTTGGAACCCTCTTTTTATGATTTGGCTACATTTCCAATACGATGTACAATTCCAGTCAGCCAGT
This sequence comes from Ctenosaura bakeri, assembly GCA_948474755.1. NCBI lineage: Eukaryota > Metazoa > Chordata > Lepidosauria > Squamata > Iguanidae > Ctenosaura > Ctenosaura bakeri. Next base: position 215,806 of record CAOLHI010001485.1, on the reverse strand, counting down.
CTCATCAAAAGGGCACCACAGACCTGGAACATTTTTAGAAGGATAACCAGAATGGGCAATGTGTTGCAGCACCTTCCCAGAAGCTGAAGTATTTGATTCTTTACATTTGGGGGGCAATGAAGGAAAGGACACCCAATAAGGTAACTATAACTACACCACCCTGAACACACCTTGGCCTGTCTGATTTTAGAAGATAAGCAGGTTATGTTAGTACTTGAGTGGCAGACCCCTTGGGAAGCTTTCAGTTTTGAAAAATAGAAAAGAATATTGTCAAAAACCCCAAAGAACTGCAGCCTGTCCAAAATAATAAAACTGTGCCACATAGATTAATGTTGTGACTCAGTTTGGACAGTTTGCTATGTTGCTATGTACTTTTGTGTGCGTGTGCGTGTGTAGTGCTATCTTTCCTTCATGGTAATCTGTCCAAGGCTGCAGGGTCAGAGCCAAAAGCAATCAAAATCCTTTCACAGTAGACAATTACACTTTAACTGCCATGGTGACATCCTATGGAATTCTGGGACTGGTAGTCTGGTCTGAGCTTTCTGACTGAAAATTCCAAGTGCCTCTCCATAAACTTCAAATCCCAGGATTCTATAGAATGTTGCCATGGCACTTAAAGTGAAATCATAGCACTATAATTGGATAGTGTGTAGGGATCCCTGAGTACCCCTGGCTTTCTCTGTAATACACAGCTCTGTCTTGCTCCCTACCCAGCAGATTGTCTGGGAAGATGCAGATCATACTTGCCAGTGGTCTGAATAGATTGTTTGCAGTGGATTTTTGAAATTGGGTCAAGGATCCACCCCTGTGATAAGCAATGAAGAATGCAAAGAACCTGGGTAGAGATTTCTTCCTTTCTCAATAAACATACTAGAGGGCAACCCAATAAAACTTTGACAGAATTTTCAGGACAAAGAGAAGGAAGATTCACATAAAATACAACTTAAGGCCATTTCTGCATTACACTGTTATAGTGCTATTATTCCACTTTCAACATTCTATGGAATCCTGGGCTTTGCAGTTTAGGGAGGCCCATTTAGCATTCTCATCCAGACAACTCTTTGGCCTTAGTAAACTACAAACCCCAGAATTCCACAGGATGTTGAAAGTGGAATAACAGCACTATAAGTGCAGTGCATAAATAGCTTAAGAGTGTATGATGACAGCTGTTGACTTAAATAGTAGTTAAAAGGCAGTTCAATGATTTATGAGGGAAATGGCCATCATGGCCAAATGGATCCTCTATATTCATAGGCAGGATACCTGTGAGTACTCATTGTTACAAGGGATAGCTATTGTCTTTATTGGATTTTGGGAAACTTGTAACTCCCTGAATCCCATCTGTCATGGCCAGTCCAGACAGTGTTGGTACTTAGGATGAAGGGGGGCCAATTGGTTTGGGCAACAGATTGGGTTGTGTTAGCCTTGCATAATGGCCTCATGAAGCTAGGTAGATGTAACTAGAAAACTGCATAAAAAACACTAAAGCTCCAAGGGAGAAAACTTCCAGCTTTTGCTTTCTGAAATATGAGCAAATATAGTGAATGGAAAGAGGACTGTGCAATGCTGATTGTGCCAAACAACAACGAATTGAGCAATGTCCATACATTTCCTTGTAGTTTACCAGCTGGGCTTGTGCAAAGACAAGTAAGCAAAGCAAGCTGGTTTTGCAAGGTGCTTTTATAAGCTGTTTACATCTACTAAACAGGCAAGTTAGTCTCAGAACGCTCTTTAAACTGCAAATTATGGGGTGCACGTAAAACAAATATGCCTTGGTAATAAATCCCACACTATCTGAAGTTCCTGTTATTTTTAACTCAGGAAAGATGAGAACATCCTATGTTTCTAGGAAGTAAATATATGTAAATATATACCCATTCCTAAAATGTTAAAAATTCTACTCATGGGTAATCCAGATTTTTGCCCCAGGAGAAGTGAAACTCTCATATCAGAATACTAGGGGAATGTGAACCTTATATTTGGCATAATTTATTCACAGTTTTTACCATTTTGCATGATTTATTCAAGTGTAGCTTGACAGAAGATAGACAAGACAAATGCGTTTGCTCTGAGACTCTATCCCATCCCTTGGGAATCTTATTTAGCTGTCTCTTGGAATGATGTGATTTCAACAAGTCTTGTGTTGACACTTTTGTGTGTATCTTATCTTCCCTGTGGGCTAGGATCTCTTTTTGTTGTTTAAATGAAAGTTGAGGTTCTCAGGCTGTAAGGATGGAAAGAATATTTGAAAAATATTCAAAAAAATGGTCAAAACCGTGTTTCTTCTATATTGGCAAACCCTGGCAGGGAGAATGCTAGACTGAAAAGAATCTTCACAGTTCAGGACTTATTCTATGCAAAAATTGCATGTTTTTTGTTTTGTTTATTTTGCTTGCACAGAAAACAGCATTTTTTAATTTATTTTTTGGCACAGGAAGCAACATTTTCTGTGCAGAAAATAATATATCTGCACAGAAAGTGCTGTATTCTATGAAAAAAATACCATTAGCAAATTTTGTACAGAACAAGGCTGAACTGTGAATAGTCTTTGAAAGAAAATTGCTAAATTGTTTTATTTCAGAATGAAATGAGTGAAGAATTAGATCTCTATAAGGCAGCGAGCTGCCATCCCTCTCCTAATGTAGTATTTTGAGCTTCTTCTGTGGGATATGATGGAATATATCAGCAATATAAATGGAAATACTGTCTGCAGTCAGTGCAAAAAGCAACAATCACGAATGCCAAAATTCCCAAAGATAACATAGTCCAGTATGTGGAGTGTTTTCAGAAAAGCAGCACTTATTCTTTTCTTGTGTTACATTCTTTGGCAGCGTGCTATGCATCTTACCTTTTTTTTTTTTTTTTGCCATTCTTTGAAGAATTACTTTAGGTAGTTATTAATGTATGCTTACCTTCTAGTTGTAAATTCTGTATTTTGGCATTCATTATATCCTATTTTTGCTTTTACTATTGTTTATGAAACTGTATTTTTTGTTTTTGTTTTTTGTTGCTATTGTTTGGGTTGGGAATCATAGAGTCCCAGCCAGCATAACCAATGGTGAAGAACAGTCCAATAACATCTGGAAGACCGCATGATTCCTTTTGTTGCTCTACTGGGAAAATAGTTTATGGCACAAAAGGTGAGGACAAAGCTTTCTTTTGTACAACGGATCATTGTCTTACTCTGTTTAATGGCTTTTATACATCAGCTTATTCAGCCAGGAGCTGTTTTCTTGAGCTGATCAAGTAATTATTTGGTGGCATGAGAAATAGGCCCTTTTCACACAGCATTTCTGATGCGAAAGGGCCCCTTGAGCATCGCGCACATGTGTGGAGCGGTCCACACGACGCACTCACATTTGCGCAATGCTCAAGGACCTGACGCAGACCACACACACATTTTTTCATTTTCGGCTTGAAGCTGAAAATGCTGCGCGGTCGCACATTGCTCCGGGGCCCTGCACACATTTACCTGGTGTGCGGAGCCTTGGGAGCCAGGCCGGTCACGCTTCCTGTCCAGTGCAGGTTGGGAAAGGTCCCATCCCAGGCTGCACTATGAAAGGAAGAGGCGGGGCTCTCACGTGAGCAGGAAAGTCGTGCGGAGCTGAACAGGCAGGGAAGCGAGAGCCTTCCTCTGGACGCTGCTCGTGCGAGTCCAGCACTGCAAAAGGGTAAGGTGCGAAAAGGGTCATACTGTTAGGCTTTATTTGACTTTGCAGTCCTTCCTCCATGTTCACAGGTTTTACCTTCACAAATTTGCTTATTGACAAGATCCAAGTGCCTTCCCCTTCTCCTCCTCCCATTCCCTTGCCTTTTGCCCAAGCTCACCTACCTTTCTTCTCCATGTCTAGGCAAAAAACAAGGGAATGGGGGGAGCACTGCACAGAGAAAGAAAGCATGCATGTGCCTTTCCACCCCATTTCCTTGCCTTTTGTCTGGATGCTGAGAAGGAAGGCACATGCACCAGGGCAAAAAGCAAGGGGATGGGAGGGGTAAGCCCCAGAAGGGGAGCACAGGGGGAGTTATTCATGGTTTTTCCACTTTCCTGAGGGTTCTGTGTCCTGAACCCTCATGAAAGTTTGGGAGCCACTGTATTTGTCATTGAAGTCAACTGAGCCCTTATACACAGGAAAACTTTAAAAATGCTTGTTTCAAGGAGTGGTTTGTATAGACCTATTTGACATAGATGGTTCACAATTTAAAGAAAACAAAAATAAATTGAAGTTATAACTTCCTCTCACCACAAACAAATTTCTCTTTGTCCTTGGGAGCATTCTTAGATGGTTCAGTTTCTCACATAAAAGCTAAATATCTGTCAATAATAGAAGAAACCATTTAGTGGCATGTTAATGGAATTTTAAACCAAAGATAGTTTGGAGTAGCAATGTGCATTTATTAATTAGGAAAGGAAAATTATTCAACATAGAAGAAATGAAGGCATTTTAGAAGTTGCTTAACAAGCAAACATTGTCTAAGAATAGCAGGAAAGACTGAGGCACACAAATGGTTTGTTATCCAGTTTTTAAGAGTCTCTTTTCAGGTCATTTCGGTTTTCAAAACATTCAAAATGGCCTCAGCTACATTCTTGCTAGGCCACCCCTGACTTGGAGGCTCTCCAAGCCAACCATCTGTTGAAATGAATACAAAAGAGAAAGAGCAAGTTTCAGGCCTGTGTGCTTGGGGGAAACATAATTTGACCCCTTAAAGACTACCCAAGGGTGCCTACCAGTCCAGCTACCTTTTATTGCTTCTCAAGATGGAGTTCAAGGCGTATAAAAATGAAAAGGAGAATGCCAAGGTGGATAGACCTTTCTTCATGGTTAACAAGAGGTCTGATTTGTTTTTTAAAAAAATCTATTTAAACTTATTGAACAGAGATGCCTCTTTCTCAGGGGCACCTTAGCAGTGGATTCCTACACAGTTAAAGGGCTGAATTAGATGCTTTTTGGCATCACTTCCAGCTCTGTAATTCATCACTTTTTGTTCTCCAGGGGTCCCTATAATCAGCCCATTGTAAGAGAATGAGACCCAAAAAAGCATGAATGAGCCAACAAATACCAGTTGCTATAAGTTATATTTCAGGGGAGGGAACTGGCAAAACACCTCTGAGTATTCCTTGCCTAAAAAAACCCTATGAAATTCATGGAATTGCCATAAGTTGACAGGCAACTTGGAGGCATATACACAAAGTGTTGCACAGATGTAAATGACAGGAAAAGCTCTGCATCCAGAGTTTCAGACTATGGACAGTACCACTAAAGTCTTATTTGTGCATGATATAAATGAATGTGGTAGGCATGAAAGGTTCATCTCCTCGGTCTCACTATTCTTGCCAAAGACAACTTTGTCCTCAGGCCCGCAGGGGCAAGAAACAGAAGTGGATCCCCTAAATTGCAGCACTGATCTTGCTCAGAAATGGTAATGCATGTAGGAAGGTTGAGCAGGGATTGGGGCAAGCAGCCTCTGCTGGCCAACAGGCATGGGCCATTGTCACTCCCAGTCCAGTGGTACCTCTCATGTTCCAGGAGTCCATTGGTGGTCTGGCTCCAGACTTGGAGCCTGAGGAGCCAACACAGAAGGCACCAGGACTGGCTCTCACCCCTGAACCACTCTCACCTGATACTCCTGAGCCAACCATGCCCAATGCTCACATTCTGGAGCTGACCGGAGCTGGCACCCCTGAAGCTCAAGCGTCCATGGCCATTACAGTTTTGGTGCCTCCTGATCTGGCCCCAATACTGGGACAAGCAGAAACTCAAAGCAAGACTAGTAGGCAATAGTGGTGAGGGGGATATAATAGGGAAATAATTGCCATGCCAAAGGTTATATGCAATGTGTTTGTGGACTGACTGCAGGTCTGAGGAATGTGTTATCCTCTAGATCAGTGGTTCTCAACCTTCCTAATGCCGCGACCCCTTAATACAGTTCCTAGTGTTGTGGTGACCCCCAACCATAAAATCATTTTTGTTATTTATTTATTTATTTATTTATTTATTTATTTATTATTTAGTTAGTTGGTTAGTTAGTTATTTCCAACATCAAATAGATTGAAAACATTGCCCTAAATCACTGCTCTGGATGGACTTCTAATGCCTAAAAACTGGTAACCCTCCTTCCCTTTTTTAAGCACAGAAAGCGTCCATCAATGCCAGAATTAAGGCAGTAGTTCTAGTTCTGAATGTTGGGCTTCCACAGTTCAAAACGCCAGTCACTCCCAAAGGCAATGCCAAAACAGTCCACATTTTACACGAGGTGCAGGAGGAAAGGACAGGGAGAGAGGAAAGATGGCGGCGGCATAAGCAGACGCGTTTTGTTTCCCTCCCTCCCTCCCTTAAAAGGAGTGTGAACGCTGAACATACAAAAAGCGAGGAATGCAAGACAGTCAGGGCGAAGAACACGACACGTGCATGTGGCAAGTGCAAATGGTCCACGCACAACAAAAGCAAGAGGAGAAAGTCATCCTGGCTATTTCTGCACTAGACTGTTATAGTGCTATTATTCCACTTTCACCATCCTATGGAATCCTGGGGTTTGCAGTTTGAACCCCAGCGCAGGGGTCTTAGAAGCACTGCTCCCATTGGCTGTGAGGCCACCTTCTTTTAAAAGGGGGGGCAGGATTGAGGAGCGGCGACCCCTGTGAAATGGTCGTCCCGACCCCCAGGTTGAGAACCACTGCTCTAGATGTTTCTGTACTGCAAAACTCCTAGCATGCAATATTCTTGGCCATGTTGGCTAGAACTGATGGGACAGTTCAACAATATTACTAATACCCATCTTGGTGACTACTGAAGGCATGAAAATCGTAGTCTGTTTTGATGTGACTAGCATTTGAAAAGAAAGCCAGGTCTCAGGGAAAATATTTGTGGCATTCAGGCACCCACTTGTGCATTTGTTTTCTCAGAAAAAGCTTAATTAATCAAATGAATTAGCTGTCAGAAATGAGCTGGGCAATTAAGAGAAAAGAAGGAATGGTGCAACTTTGAATATAAGGGGATGCAGAGTTCAGAAAAGTTGTTGGACTCCAATTCCAAGAATCCCTCAGCAAACAGCAATTTTTTCCAGCTCTGTGTCTCGGAAACCCATGTGTTTCTCCTATATGACCTTAAAAGAAGTGTTTTTGAAATCCAACTGGCTTTTAAAGTTGTAGGACAGACACCAGCAGTTTCCAAGGAAGCTGCAATTGTTACTTTACTGGTGCACTATTGTTTTCCTTATTAAGGACAGCAAGTGCTCTCTGAACAATATGTTCTGCCTACTTGCTCTCCAGCTTCTTGGGTTACCCTCAGTCCTTTGCTGATACAGTCTTGTTTTCCCCATTTGTACTGTTACCTTATTGCAGTCTGAAACTTTGTCAGTAACCTTTCTACTCCATGCCTCACCACTATGAAGTTTCCTTCAAGGGACGTCATTGCAATGAAAAGCCTAGTGTGTGACTCTTCTGTAGACTTTGGAGTTGTGTCAAGAGAGAGAGAGGGGCTAGGCTTCTCTGAAGAATGAAAAGAACTGAAGGATAAGGGAAGAAAAACACCCATAATTCAGCCTTTTTGATAGTTTGTTTTCAATGATTAGGTTGCAGTTTATCTACTCCAGATAAAGAAATGCAAATCTTTTCACCAGCGCTGTTAAGGTCAACATATTCTTGGTAGTTAATGGCTGTCAAGTCGACTTCAGTCCTGGGGATGAGAACCCTCCAAGTGAAAGAGAAACATCCAAGTCATCAACAGCCGTGTTCAAGTCTTGCAGACTCAGGACTGCAGCTGTTTCTGCACTTTGCCCTTTTCTGGTGTCATCCCAGCAGCAGCTTTGCCCAGGATGGGAACATGTCCCCAACACTCCCCTCTGCACCTGGCTGGCTGCCTGTGAATGAGAGTGTGAGTGACATGCTCTTTCTTTCTGCAGCACAGCTGGCCTCTTTCCCATGCTACATTGGGGAAGAAAGTGTGTAAATCATGGCCGCCAGCGATGGGAACGATGCACAATCGTGGGCCATTAACAGATTTTTTCCGTTAATGGTATATCCAGCGATCGCGACAAGTGGGGATGTGCTGGCAGTGGAATTGCGACAACATCATGCAGTAGCACAACTCATGGACCTCTGCCTGCGTGTCCCCATTGTGGGACAGTGACACCATGTGGAAATGGACTTCATCTTCCTCAATTGAGTCTATCCATCTGTAATGCTGTCTTCCTCTTTTCCTACTGCCTTCTACCTTACAAAGGTATTATTGTCTTTTCCACTGAGTCATGTCTGCTCATGATACAGCCAAAATACAACAGTCTCAGTTTAGTCATCCTTGCTTTTAGGGAGAATTCAGGCTTGAGGTGCTCCAGGACCCATTTATTTGTCTTTCTAGCAGATCACAGTATCCATAGAACTCTTCTCCAGCACCACATTTCAAATGAGTTGATTTTCTTCCTATCAGCTTCCTTCACTGTACAGTTTTCACAACCATACATAGAAATTGGAAATATGACACTCCTTAGTGTTCAGTGATACAGCTTTACACTTGAGGAGCTTGTCTAGTTTCTTCATAGCTGTCTTTCCAAATTTTTCTGATTTCTTGACTGCACTCTCCATTCTGATTAATGACCAAGCCATTAATCTAGAACTATTTCAATGTCCTCATTGTCTCCTTTAAAGTAATGTAAATCAATTGTGATCATTCTTTTTATTTTTTTAGTATTCAGTTTTAAACCTGCCTTTGCACTTTCTTCCTTGATCATTCTAAATCTTTGCTACTATCTACAAGTAGCACGGTGCTATTTTCATATCTTAAATTGTTGATGTCCCTTTCTCCAGTTTTTACACATCCTTCTTCTAAGTCTAATCCTGCTTTACGTATGATATCTTCAGCATTCAAGTGAAACAATTTAGGGTAATAAAATGCAGCCTTGCCTGGCCCCCTTGCCAATTGAAAAGCACACCATTTCTCTGTATTCTGTCCTGATGGTAGCCTCTTGTCCTGAGTGCACCAGGACAATCAAATGTTGTGGCACACCAATTTCTTTAAGAGCAATCCACAGTTTCTTATGAGCTACACAGTCATGATCTACACCACTGTTATAATCTATAAAGCATAGGCTAATTTTATTTTCAAATTCTTCACTGCCTTCCATTAGCCAGCATATGTTTGAAATATGTTTCCTAGTGCCTCATCTTTTCCTGAATCCAGCCTGGGCCATTTCTGCCCTACATTGTTATAGTGCTGTTATTCCACTTTCAACCTTATATGGAATCCTGAAGTTTGCAGTTTAGGGAAGGGCCTTTAGAATTCTCAGTCAGAGAGCTCTTTGGCCTCAGAAAGCTACAAACCCCAGAATTCCACAGGAGGTTGAAAGAGGAATAACAGTGTAGTGTGGAAATGGTCACAGACATCTTACATTTCTTACTCTATAAATTTTGTAGAATTGTGAGCATTATTCTGCTTACATGAGAGATTAATGCAATGCTTCTGTTGGTTACTGCAATCCCTGGTATCCCCTTCATTGGAGATTGGAATGTATATTGAACGTTTCCAATCTGATGGCCATTCTTTTGTTTTCCATATTTATTGACAGATTTTAGTTAGATCTAGAGTAGATTCTCTCTCTGTAGCTTGAAACAGCTGTATGGGTGTGCTATCTGTACCTGATGATCCATTTCTCCCAAGTGCTCTAAGTGTGGCTTCCACTTTCATCTGTCATCCATTGAAGTGTCTCTTTCTTTTGGGCTGCAGATTGCTTTTTGCATTCCTCCTTGACAATGTCCACAGCTTCAGAGTTCTTCTGTCAATTAATTAGGCTTAATAATGCAAATCCATGTTTTACGTTATCTTTAAATTCTGTGTAATCGATCTGATTTCTATAATATCCATCAGGTGACTTCCATGTGTACAGTTGCCTCTTTGGTTACTTGAATAATATTTTGTGTTGAACAAACTGTTAGCCTCAAAAAATTCAGTTAGTTGCTTTCCTGCTTAATTTATTGACCCTAGGCCAAATTTTCTTTCTTTCTCTGTTTCCTACTTTTGCATTCCAATCACCTATGATTAATCAGAAGACCAGACCAGTTTTGGTGTGTGATCAGTATCCTCTTGGACACCAGCATAGAGTTTCTCAATTTTTCTGCTTCTGTAGTTGGAGCATAAACTTGAATAATGGTTATATTGATGGCTTTTCTCTGAAGTGTTATTGATATGATTCATTCAGATTTTGTATTATAGTTGTTCCTCCAATTTGTTGAGGCACAGGACCTCCACAAAATTGGATAACAATGAATATTGTAAACCCCCAAACCATATTTAACACACACAAAAAGGTACCTATACCTGCCCATGAATACGTTGACTCACTCACTCACTCACTCACTCACTCACTCAGTCACCTTTGTCAGTGGGAGAGATGAAGAGGATGGGATGGGGGAGTGGAAGGAGGGAGAAAAGGACACCCACCCCATCACCTTCCCTCTCCTACCTGTGTGAGTGAGCAAGTGAATGAATGCCTCTCCCTCTTTCTGTCCCATTCCCTTCCCTGCTTTTGCCTTTATGAGTGAACAAATGTGTGTGCCCTTCCTCCCTCTTTCCATCCCTTTCCCCTTTCCCACCTGTGCAAGTGAATACACACACTCTCCCTCCTCCTGTCCCATCCCCTTTCCCCCTCCTGCCCACATGTAATTATCAAACTCAAAATGTTCATTTCCTGTCCAATTTAGCTTACTCACCCCAAGTATTGCAATGTGTAAGTATTCAATTTCTTGTTTCACTATGTCTAGCTACCCCTGATTCATGCTTCTCAAATTCCATGATCCTATATGTGTTGTGTAGCTTCAGACTTTTCTTTTGCCTTTGAGCATGTCAACGACTGAACATCCTTTCAACTTGAGTCCAGTAATGTCATTAACCGCAGCACTACACAGAGCTGTCCTCTACTGTACCTTAGTAGCTCACTGAGTGCTGTCTGACCTGTAAGTTCCATCTTCTGGCACTATTTCTTATTTCATTTTGGATTGTCTCATTATAGGGTTTTCATGGTAAAAGATATTAAAAGGAGTTTACTGTGCCTCTATCTGGGTAGTATTAACAAGCATTCGCTATGGTGCTACTGCTGTCATCCCTAAGAGATCCTTTGCCAGTCAGTCCCCTCTCTCTCTCTCTCTCTCTCTCTCTCTCTCTCTCTCTCTCTCTCTCTCTCTCCACACACACACACACACACACACACACACACACACACACTATGGCTGCTGCTCAGCAACTGTTTGATCCATTTAGTCTGGATCCTCAGCAAAAGCCTGTCTGACATGGGAGATCCTACCAGCAGCACTTCTGCCACCTGCATAGCCTCTTGCCTCACAGGAGCATGCAATCCTACCACTGAGGAAGGGTAGTGCCATTGGTGGGCAATATATTCTCTACTAAATGGTTAATCAGCATGGTACTTATTTTATTAGCATTAGTGTCTCATTCTAACACTGCATTAATTGCTTTGTGGACTACAGAAGTGGAATGTTCTCTGATGTAGAACTGAGGAAAAATCCAGGAAGTGAATTTTTGTTGTAAAATGGAGGTCGGGTGGGAAGATGGTCCAGGGAGTAGGCAGAATAGCAATAGTGGTTAGCAATAACAGTTACATTTCTATACTGCTTATCAGTGCTAAGCACTCCCTAAGCGGTTTACAATGTGTTAGCTAATTGCCCCCTACAAGCTGAGTATTCATTTTACTGACCTACAGAAGGATGGAAGGCTGAGTCAACTTGGAGCCCTGCAGGATCAAACTCACAACGTTGCGGCTGCAGTACTGGCATTTAACCACTGCACCACCAGAGCTCAGATAGTATCAGATTAGTCCATAAAAGTCCTCTTATGCTTCCCCATTTTTACTTTTTCCTGTTTGTGTAGCTTCCGGAAATCGTTGAGACTTGGTGATAAACTAAAATGTGTAGACAAGAAAACAAGAGACTCCCACTATGAGGACACAGCAGCTCTTAAACCCACTTAAATTCCACATTAGTGCTGGTTTGGAATCTGTGGTTTAAATGTCATAAGTGAGATTCATTAAAATGCTCCAAAACATCTGTATTTGCCTGGAAATGCACAGGAACCACTAAGAAAGGACATCCTCTACAGAGCGTAGCAGAATGTTTAGATCATATCTCCAATTAGTCATGCTGAGTGGGAAAATCTTGTAGTTGTAGTCCAAAAAGTAGTATTTTCAAGTTCTGGGCAGTCTTCTATTTGGGGGGCTCCCCAGTCCACTCCAGTTTAAAGACAGATAAGCAAAGACTTTGAAGTTGCCCATCACCAGTTAGCACCAGAAGGCTGAGCAAATAGAGGCATTCCTTGGTCACAGTCTTCCCCATGACAGTGAGATGAATCGTACTTCTGTTCAAATGATGGTCCTTATTTCTAGACAGGCACTTAGGCATGGCAATTAGAGCATACAAATTTGTATGCAAACCTGAGTCCTTTTGTTGGAGAGGTTAGTGCATAAGTAACCAGCCTATACTGAAAGACATTTTGCTTCCTAGGGGCAAAAAGATCGCTATAAGAGGAATGCCTCTTTGCTTTCTTTTTAGAGATTATAAAATATTGAACCGGGGGGACATGGTGAGGTGATTATCTCTGTCCCATTTACACCATTATTATCTGTGCATGATTGAAGCCTGAGAGGAGAATGCAGTGAGCAAAAGGAAAAATTCAGGAACACCCATGATGCTTGATAGTGAAAGTAAACATCTGGTGCCGTCCAAGCTGGGTCTGAGCCCCCAAATAAGTTTTATACAGTTTTCCAGAAACTAGTATTACAAGAAAGATCTTGTGACAATAACGGTATGGGATGTAACATTCAAAAATTAAAAACAGCTCTCTCCCTCCTGTTTTCTCTCCCTCTCCCTCTGTCCCAAAATGAAAAACAGCAACCCTTCACTGTGCCCATTATAATAAAGTGACATCTGGCAAGCTGGAGTTTCTTGATATCTAAGGGGGGGGGTACCATTTGGTGGAGGTTGCTTCTCACTAAGCTTACATGTGGAGTCTTGGCTGAGCCATGCAGGGAGGGGATCACACACAGCTGGGAAAATGTGAACCTCTTTTCACTTGTTTGGCTCCTGAGCCATGTGGCTGATCATGAGCGTGGGCAGTTGGCCAGCTGCTTTCCTCAAAGTCTGGGTCAAGGCAGTCCATGAGGGAAGCTTGTTTACTTCATGCTGCTTGTGATCAGCCAGTGAATTGCTATCACTTGCAAAGCTTTACTGAGAGCAGAATGCTGGAGACGGTGGCTGATCCAGGACACCCTTGAAGACTCTATGCATTGTTCTTGTTAGTCTTTCCATTAGTTATTCCTCAAGCTGAGAAAACTTACTTTCTTGGATGGCAACTCCCAGAATGTTCCAGCTGTGCTGGCGTCAGGGATTCAGGGAGCTGTAGTTCATAAAAACTTCCAAGCGTGGGTTGTAACTAAGAGTAATAACAAGCCCAAACTTTGTAACTAGGCTGTGTGCTCTGAATGCACAAACTTTTACAAAGGAAAGCATAGTAGCAAAGATCACAAAGTATGATGGGCTGTAATCTTTTAATCTTGGCTCTTCTGGAGAAGAGGTTGCTGTTGGCTTTCTGTTAAACCAAAAATTCAGGGCAGTGAAAGATGCAGCCTTGCCTGGAGTCTGTCTGTCGTGCCAGCCTCTGTTAACAGAGCAGACTGGTGAGTCCTCCCCTCCCAAAGTATTGCTTCAGCTGCTTTGACTGCTACTGCTGCACAAAGAGAAACTTGAGCGGCTACAGCTGCTAAACCAGCATTTTCCTGAAAGGCATGTGCCTAGGCAACTCTGGCCCACATTCGCTGGAGACTTGCCTTCACAATTCACTTAGCATTGTTGGTGCTGCAGTTTAAATTGCAATCCCCAGGATTCCATAGGAAATTGAAAGTGGAATAATAGCACTACAACAGTATAGTGCAGAAATGGCCATAGTCTATAACAGCAGATATTCAATGATTGTCTCTTATCCAAGTACTATCCAGAGCTGATCCTGCTTAGTTTCCAAGATCAGATGGGATCTAGTGCCTTTAGGGTATGTAGGCCAGACACAAGCATACCTTCTAACACTTCCCAAATAAAAACTGAGACACAGGTGGCCAAGTAACATCAGAGTATGGTCAAGGAAACAAAAGTTATGAGAGGCTGCAGAAATCTGATTTTACCTGAGCCTAATTCCACCTTCTCCTTCCCTATCCCCACTGCTGGGCTAAGTAAAAACTATTTTTGCACTTTGAGCTTTGTTTGCTGTAAATTAAGTAAGCTGAGGATGAAGGGGGAAAGTGGGTGTAGAAAAAAGTAACTGGGACATTTTAGTAGCAGATTAAAATATAGAGCAACAAATTTAGTTGGGACTGTCACTGCCAAATTGGGACAGTTGGACAGAATTGGCAATTCACCTTTTAAACAGATTACAGGCCCTGTTGATACTGTTTAAATATCAAAGAATGTCCAGTTTTGAAAACCAGTTGTAGATGTCTTGCCACTTATGTTAGGATCTTTTTTTTTGACACTGAATGTGTGTGACATTTTTGGGCAATCTGTATGGCCTCTGGGAGCTCCCAGAGGTAGAAAATTGGCCCCCGAACTCACTGGATTTGCCCACCTCTATGCTAAATTGTCATTGTTGTCCTTAGTGCAAGGACCACAGAGGTGCCATTCCTCCCTGGTCACCCCAAAGCACTTCTGCGTTGCAAGATTGTGCGAAAATCTGGAAGGAGCTCTGGGACACCAACTCTGTACCCTAATATTCTGTAGTCAGGGCACTTAAGGCTACAGACCTAGGTTCACTTCCTGGGAATGAGACTTCTTGAACTCAGTAGCTCTTCTTTCCAAGTAAACATATATATGACTGTATTTATATGGAATTTCCCCAGTGTGACTCTTCCATACTACAGTGCCTGAAAGTGAGATCTGAGAAACAGCACAGTTGGAATTTACCTGTCTCTGTGTACAGAAATTTCCTGTTAGATGAAGTTAGATCCAGTGGTGGTACAAGAGAGGTTTTTTTGCCTGGCACCAGTCCTTATGCCATGAAACTTGGGTCACAAGTCAGTGTGGTTAGTGTTGGGTCAGCACTTGGAAACTGCAGATTCCTGTCCCACTGAGTCATGAAACTCACTGGGTAACCTCAGACCAGACACTGTTACTATCAGCCTGATCAACTTTACAGGGTTGTTGTTGCTGGAAGGAGAAAGTGAGGTACAAGAGTATATCCTGCCTTGAGCTCAGTGGCAAAAAGGATAGATATACAAGTAATAACGAAATAAAAATAGATAATAGATTATTACTTCAGTGCAACAGGACATAGGGAAGGGCTTTGGTGGTAGGGGATGATTTCACTGGGGAAAAACATTTCACTACTCACACTGAGGGCCAAATGAGAAACAATGTTAAATGCATCTCTGCATGGAACATTCAGGATTTTCAAAAATGTAAATAGTCTCAGGGGAGGGCGGTGTTGATAGAGACTGAAAGAATATTCAAAAATATTAGATCAATAATTGAAAACAGTATTCCTGACTAGGAGTTTCCTGAGCTGAGAATATTCACAGTTCAGGATTTTTCTGTGGCCATTTCTGCATTATAGTGCTATTACTCCACTTTCAACATCCTGTGGAATCCTGGGGTTAAACTGCAAACTCCAGGATTCCATAGGATGTTGAAAGTGGAATAACAGCACTATAACAGTCTAGTGCAGAAATGGCCTGTGTGAGAAACTCTATGTGATTGTTTTTGTGTGCAACGTTTCTGCACAGGATCTTGTGTTCTACACAGAAAACTATGAGATGATGATGATGATGATGATGATGATGATGATGATGATGATGATGATGGGGGGCTTTCAAAGACTTTCTTGCAGTGGGAAAATTTTGCTAAACATACTTGTTGCTTCTTTTGAGAACAAAATGAGCAAAGCTTTACACCACTGGAAACTAACAGCAATCAGGATTTCAGCAGATATGGAGTAAGAATGTGACCTTTTTCTCCTCCTCCCCTCACCCCTTCTGTGGTTTTGAGGAAAATTCCCCTCTGAAACAAGTATTTACTTTGTAGAGAAAATCACCCACTAGTTCCCATTGCAGATTAACTTCATTATGCAAAGAGTACTCTGTGGTGGGACTTTCCTTTGGATTACAGCACTGGAGAAAAAGATATAATTTCCCCTCCACGTCTGCATGTTAAAAATAAAAAGATGAATTTAATTTTGCTCTTATGCAGGCATGTGCCTTCCTGTTGTCTCTTTTCACCTATTGGTAATGTCAAACAACTAAAGCACCCTTAATCAGTTACAGAGGGCCAGTGTGGTGCAGTGGTTTGAGCTTCAGATGATGACTCTGGAGACCAGGTTTTGATTCTGTGCTCAGTCATAGAAACCCAGTGGGTGACTTTGTGTACATCACACACTCTCAGCCCCAGAAAACCCCATAATAGGTTTGCCTTAGGGTCTGTAAGTCAGAAATACCTTGAAGGCATACAACCACGAGTAGTTACAACAGTTTGGCCTCTTTCATCAACATTACTTTATATGTTTCTCAGTGGTTGCTTAAGCATTTTCTTACACTTCATATCTGCAAAGGGTGGGAGGTGCAGGAAAAAGAGTGTGAGAGAGAGCGAGAAAGAGAAAGCCATGGCAGAAACTCAAAACTGTTTGTTCAGGAACTGTGTGAGGCAAGAGCAAGACTGACTTGGCAGAAGCAGAATCTGGTTTTCCTGGAAGGGAGTAACTGAACTTGCTGTACAGAACTGAAGCAAACCTGCACTTCCCGGTATGTTTTCAAGGACAAAAGCAGTTAGTTGGGTGTTTTGGTTGTGCAGCTGAAGCAGCCGAGAAAGGGAGGGGAAACAAGTTAAACTGTAACAGGCAGTTAGTTATTGCCATTTCCTTAATTCCTCTGGCAAGAAAGGAATTAATTATGGCAATATCAAGTGGTGACAATAGAGGGGGAAAAAACCTTTATGAAGTTGACTGTAATCTGGAGGTGGTCTGCAAAATGCATGATTTCATGCCACACTGGAGCTTTGAAAGGGGTTTTATTGCACATCATGTTTATTCATGTTCCTGAAAGGTCATCCTGTGGAGTCTTCAATAACAGACGTTTTTCCCTTCTTGCACTGCTGAGGAGAACAATATCTTTTTCTACTCCACCTCTGGCCCTAGTTGGGGACACATGAAATTCTTCTCTAGCCCACTCTTTTCCAGTTCCAATTCTGGAACCCTGGTTCAAAGGAACACGATTTTATGTAAGGCTAAGAGAAGATCTTTGTCCACTGATTCATTTGATATAGTTCACTGTAGGCCAGAAACAACACATTGCTTGTGAATTGCAGCCTCTTCTCACCACAAGTTTTATTTCCCAAGTAAATTCTGAAATCCAGCTAAGATGATCAGTGCAAACAAAACCAATGATTCTGGTTGTTGGCACTTTGTTTTGTCTGTGAGAAACAGACACATCTTTAAGCTGGGCAGAGTAAAGAATACACCACATAGTCTAGCCAGGAAAATGTGGTCAAGTTTGGATTAATGTTTAAAGTGGAGAAGAAAAATGGCTGGATGATTTAGGAGTGAGTTAGAGAGATAATAGAGTTCACTGTGACCCTATGCATGTCATCTCAGAAGTCTGAATTCAGTAGCCTGGCAGTGTTCTTCTGTACCCATCTGGTCAGAAAGCCAGCCACACTAAGTTCAGTGGGATTTATGGATGATAAGAGAGCCAGCATGATGTGCTGGTTTGAGCACTAGACTATGGCCATTTCTGCACTAGCCTGTTATAGCACTATGATTCCACTTGCAACATCCTATGGAATCCTAGGGTTTGTAGTTTTGGGAGGGGCTGGATGGCCCCTCCTGAAACTGCAAACCCCAGGATTCCATAGGATATTGCAAGTGGAATCATAGTGCTATAACAGGCTAGTGTGGAAATAGTCTATGACTCTGGAGACCAGTGTTCAATTCCCTGCTTGGCCATATAAACCCACTGGGTGACCTTGGCTGCATCACACACTCAGCCCCAGAAAAACCTGTGGTAGGTTCACCTTAGGGTCACCATAAGTTGGAAGCAACTTGAAGGCACACAACAAAAACAACAGCCAAGTATGGCAGCCTTATTCTCAAGCTGGTGTGCATAGGTTCACATACCCTTGAACATTTCACAGATGAAAACCAAGACATGTATAGCCAAAGAATATCATAATGTGGCAAGATGGCAAAGGTTATTAATAAGGAAGAAGAACCAAGCTAGGAGATGGTCAAGCAGTTTTCTTTTCCCTGATCTTACTGGGAAGGGTAAGATTTTGCCCTGTCCTTTCTTCTCTGCTAAATTAATTTAGTACAAACTACTTTTGCACTTTGAACTGGTTTGGCAGCGACTGAATTAAGCTGTTAAAGCAAGCTGAAGAAAAGAGAGTAACAGGGACATTTTAAAAGCAGTTGAGAAAGTGGGATGGCAGAGAATTAATCAGAACTGTCCCTGCCACATTGGGTGTGGGTTCAAAGCACGAATACAGCAAAATATCAGCATCATTAGCATTCTTGCGTTTTTCCTCCCAACAACCTTGAATGTTAGGTTAAATGTTATTCCTATTTTACAGATAGGATGGCAGCTAAAATACACTTTCACTCAAGTCTTGTCTTCTGAAGTCTTTTGGTGTATGGCTCTGATGTCTCCAGTGGCTGCTTCTTCTGCCACTGCACTAGCAATGTGAGGCGCACTGGGATGTCCCTAGAGGACTTCCATGTTAGGACTCTGGTTTTCTCTTCAGAAGCAGCAGTGGTCCTCTTTACTTTTCTTTGGCCACAAGCCACAGCTTCCTTTGTGAATGTGTTTGTGCGCACGCACGTGCTGTGTGCACATGAGTGGGAGAGAGCAAGACATCCCATGACCAGTCATTTGTGTGAGGGAAATTGCAAAAAGCCTTGCTCTCGTTTCTCCTCCCAGCTCCTGTCCAGGCTTCATTTAAGCCAGGGCTGTTTGGCAGAGCTAATCCCCTCAGCCGAAGGATGTTTTCGTGAATTCTAGCAAAGACAGAGCTTGGAAAATTACCTTAAAGAAGCCATCAATTGCAGTAAGAGTAGCAGGTTTTGTTTCTTTTTTGGATTTTCTTTTAGTGTTTGAATATTCAATTTTTTAACAATAAATGTTGTTATATACCACCCTGAGATCTTTGAATATAGAATGGTAAATAAATAAATAAATAAATGTTATTGCTGCAGTTACCATTTTAAAAAGTTACTTTTCAATTCTTATTTCTCAAATGTTCTTTTTAGTTTTTTTTTAAAGTCTGAATGCTATAAACCCCAACCTGTTCTACCAAACCTATTGTCCTTTCCTTCAACACCTGACTGAGCATGAAGGACAGCATGAGCCAGCACTTAGACCATTTGATATTCCTCCTCCACCATTTAGTGAGGCCACTCTCCCATCATAATAAAACTAATTAAAAGTTGTAGTTACACTGCAAAAGGAGTGCAATTATCCCTCATTAAGTTACAAGTGTAATATATTTTAGTTATTGCAAAAGAAGAAATTAATTACAAGTTGTTTCCGAACAAAAGTCTAAGGACTTGTCTGCACTACATTGTTATAGTGCTATTATTCTATTTTCAATATCCCATGGAATTCTGGGGTTTGTAGTTTACTGAGGCCAAAGAGCTCTCTGGCTGAGAATTCTAAAGGTCCCTTCCTAAACTGCAAACCCCTGGATTCCACAGGATGTTGAAAGTGGAATAATAGCACTGTAACAGTGTAGTGCAGAAAGGCCCTGAGAGTGTCAGTTAGAATGGAGCTCCTCTACAAGACATTCTTGGTTTGCTTTTGGAATGGATTGTTTTACTTTTATCGGCATAATAAAAGTTAGAGATGTTGCTTCAATTTTACCATTCTACTGCTAGCACACATGGCTACACCTGATGAATTTATGTGTTTTAGGTTATGTGCCTCTGAAAGGCACAGGACCTCTACAGTGATTCTAGTGAATTACAGTGACTTTGCTTAGAGCAGTGGCTCTTAACCTGGGGTCTGCAAACCCTCAGGTTCTGTGAAGCCCTCACAGGGGCTCCAAATAGTGTTGCAATTTATCCTAGAAAATGGGAGAAATCCTGGAATTTAGGGGACTGGAAAATGTCCTGGCTGGTTGTGGCTGGTTGATGCAGCATGTTCCAGATTCCTTAAAGGCGGCAGCGATGATGGGCAGGTGGGCATCTCATCCTGTGCTGGAGTCTCTGGGCGCTACTGTGCAGGTTCTCCAGAGAGCCCAGAAGGCGGGAAGGCAAGAGGAAAGCCCGGAAGATGAGGGAAGATGCCCAGCCCAGGCCTTGTATGGTGAGTGTGGCAACGCTGCTTGAGCCCACGGCCAGGCAGGGTGGTAGAGTTTGCCTCCAAGCAGCCACAAGAGTAGTTGTGGCTCCTTGGAAGTGAAGCAGAGAGGGTCTCAGTGCTCCTTTGGAGGAAAACACAAAAGAAGTGCCATTTCCCTCTGAAAGAGCACTGAGAGAGTAGAGAGGGCAGATGCTTTCATCAAAAGCAGCGTTTGAAAAGTAAGGGTCTTCATGCTGTTTCGGGGGAAGCATGAAAGAAATGCTGTTTCCCTCCAAAGGAACATGAAGAGAGTACAGATAGTAAGTGCTTCTTTTGAAAGAACCTATCCTTTCTGGTCTTTTGGTACTCCTTCAAAGGGAAATGACATTTCTTTTGCGCATCCCCCCAAAGGGACCGTTGCCACTTCACTTACAAGCAGACACAAAAATAAAGGGACTCCCTTCTATTCTTGTAAAGGGCAAAAGAAATTATTCTCCAGGCCTGTCTCCCATTCATGACCTTCCTTTAGGAAATTCCAGTTTATTCTACTCCCCTGGCACTCCAAGGATCTCAGCATGCTGCTCCACAGCCTATTAACAAGTTTCCTTTCCTTTTAATTGTCTACAGAAAGAATAAGGGATGAGGGTGAGCAACTGATAAGCAACTTTAAACAAATATTTGGGTATTTTAAATACATATTTGAATATTTAAATCTAAATTTAAGTATTTAAATCTTGAGTTAAGTCTTGGGGTCCCCAGCAACAAATTATATTTACGTGGGGTCCCCAATAAAGAAAAGATTAAAAGCTTTACAAATAAATAGATCCAAAAAGAAAATAGTCCTCTACATGATTACGGCTGCTAGATTATGTTATGCACAGGTATGGAAAGAGAAACAGTCCCCAAGGCTTGAAGATTGGTTATTAAAATTATTTGATATCGCAGAAGTTGACATTGTAATAGAGTCCCTGGAAGATAAAGGGAAAGGGGAAATTATTGAAGTATGGAAATTAGTTTCTCCTATTTGGAAGATCATTGGGGTAAAAATGCGGTAACTTTTTTGGAATAGATATGGAATATGGGCTTTAAATGACATAACAGAGATTTCTTATTTGATTGGAAATTCTATGTCCTAAAAACGAAAAGGTGGTAAGGAATGTAAGAATTGAAGTGTAATCTAATGAAGGAATAGGAAGGTGTACTTAGGAAATCGAACGTGATTTATTGGATAAAAGGTTGGTCAGTCATGCTATTTCTAAATTTAGATATAAGATTTACATTTAAATATGAATTAAAGTAAATCATAAAAAATAATATGAATAGTTAGAAATATTATAAAATAGTATAAACAATATACATAATATGAATATTATATATCATATATATATATTATGCATATATTATTGTCATTGCCAAACTGACTGCCTAAACATACATGTTGATTTATCTATTATGTTTTTTGGCAAGATTTAGAAGGAACTTACAGATAAGGAAGCGTATGTTAAATTGAGTTTCAGCAAAGGGGGAAGGGTATAAAAGGGGTGGGGGGATTAGTATTAGGAACTGTGATTGTATTGTCCTTTGTTCTATGTATGGTAGGTTTGAGTATGTAGAGTTTGGGGTTAGTGGGTTAGTTTGTCATGTAGGGCTATATGTATGCATATCATTATTTGTATCTGTCCAAGTGTTTGTGTTTGTTTAATAAATTAAATTATAATAAAAATAAAGAAAGAAAGAAAAGCTTAAAAACCACTGGCTTAAGGCATTCCTTGATATTTTTTTGCTGCTGCTGATGTCCTCTTCTACATAAATTCACATATGATCTTTGGGATCTGATTAGCTACATTGGGACTAAGGATCCAGCTATTGTTATTGGAAAATCAGCCGTACACCAACAGTGAACTAACAAGGTCTGGATTTGAGGCAGTCCCTGGTGAGAGATCATTGGAAGCCACCAGTGACTCATTCAGAGTGAGTATCAAGTATAATTTAATAATAGTTATGAACATAAGTTGTAAAGGTTGTTTTCTGTAAAGGCTGTTATCTTCCTGTGGTCACTTTGTTTGGGGGATTCCAGGAGATGCAGTTCAAAATGATACTCCTGCTCCCCTCTGCTTAAAGGTTACAATGTTAATAAAGTTGTTTTGGTCATTTAAAATGTTGTCTATGATGAACGGTACCTCTCTCTCAGCAAGCTAACTACTTACAGCCTCTACTCCTAGGAGAGAAAGTTCACAGGAATGTATGCTACAATCTGACAGAAAAGTAGAAACAAGAAGGCATGATGAAACAGGCCTTTGCACCCTGCCATCAGGGTCACAGAGATATAGAGATGGCATGCTAGCCGAGCAAGAAGCAAGCTATTGCTCTGATGATGAAGATGTTGACCTTAGTAGGAAGCAAAGCAAATTCCTGGTGCAATGGGAAAGGCACAAAGGCATGCATGACCTCTGAAGGTGCATTTGTCCACCACATTGATCTGCCAAGCAGTATTTCCATGTAGTTCAGCCAATAGGTAGGAGACCTGTGCCCTTTTCGCACGGGCTTTCTGTCGCACGACAGCCCCGTGAGCCTCGCGGGAGTGGGAGCGTCGCTCTGCACGACGCACTCCCACTTCCGCCGCTCTCACGGGGCTGACGCTGCGCGAGCACGTATTTTTTTATTTTCGCCTCAAAGCGAAAATCACCGTGCTCGCGCAGCGCTCCCGGTGCCCACACACACTTACCTCCTGTGCGGAGCGTCAGGGAGGCGGCCGGGTTGCGATTCCTTCCCTCCGCCCCTGCGGAAGGAAGGGGCGGGGCGGGGAGCTAGCGCGACGGACGCGACACCTCCTGCTTCGCGCGCGCATGGGGGGGGCGGATGAGACAGCCTCCTGCTTGGTGAGGGGGGGGGGATGCGGCAGCCTCCTGCTTGGCGGGGGGGCGAACGCGCGAGCCTCCTGCTTCGCGAGGGGGAGGGCGGACGCGCGAGCCGCCGCCGCCTGCGGGAGGCTGCCGCTTCCCCGCTCTTTCCTTCGCCTGCAGAAGGAAGGAGGGGGAAACGGCAGCCTCCCGGAGAAGGCTTCTTGCGCGAGCCGCCCTCCCCCGCTTGCGCTAAAAGCCTTAATGCGAAAAGGGCCCTGCTATGAGGATCCGAAAATGATCTGCCCCTGAAACCTTGCTAAAATAAGAAGCTGCTTTATAGCAGGTCAGAATATTTGTCTATCTGGTATCTCCAGCCTATTACCGTCAAATCCTAGTTGCTAGGGTAAACTAATATTAGAACATGCCTGCTGGATCATATAAATGTATGTAAATGTTGACAAGACTTTGATCTCAAGTATGCTTGAAAGTATAGAGTTGGAAGAAACATTTTCCAAGGGCCATCTAGGTTCCTTACCAGTGTAGGCTTACTCAGATAGGAAAATGTGGCAATTTTAAGTCAGAAATCTTGATTTATGCAGATGTATAATTTTTGCAGACTTAATTAATTGAAAAAGTTCTGTTTAATTAAGATTTCTTGAATAATCACCTCAAATAATAATGATGTATGTTTTATTACATACATATTGCTTCCAACAAGTGCATTTCATAATTAAGGAATAGGGGAAAAGTAGTAATTAAGGGCCCCGCCCGCAAGGAACAGGAACCAACATCTTTACAATGGAATTAAAAGAAAGCATTAATAATTCAACAGTTTGTCCCAAGGGTATGCCGAACAGGAAGCAATTAGAGCCAGAAATATTCAGTTAAAGCTGTGGAGGTCCATTGCTGAATGGGATCTACTTCTGAATAAACCTTGTAGAAGGATTGTCCTAATGGAAGGGAAGGGACTGCCGCTCAAAACAAAGCATATGCTTTGCATGCAGAAAACCCTAGGCCCAATTCCAGGCTGGCCCCTCCCGAAACTGCAAACCCCAGGATTCCATAGGATGTTGCAAGTGGAATAATAGCGCTATAACAGTCTAGTGCGGAAATGGCCTAGGCAAAGCAAGGACATAATCCTCTCTGAAACTCTGGAAACCACTACCAGCAAAATGTCAACAGTAGCATAAACAGACCAATGTCCTAACCCGGTGTAAGGCAGCGTCTTTTGTTCCCACTATAAGACACAGGGCACAGTTATTTTGATGATGGTTTCTGAGAACCTGAAGGAAGCAGTGCTTTAGGGGAAGTAAAGAGCTCCAGCATGGAAGCAACCTATAGTAACAGCAGCTAAGCCACTGATACCTAGAGGCAAAATGACTTTAGTCTGATATTATGGCAGATAAAGTAAGGGACTTAAGAATGAAGCACTGTCAGAGCAGAAGTTGTTTGGCTTGTTCCCGTGTCTTCAGTGGCAGGAAACAAACAAGCAGAAATCAGTAGGTGAAGTTTGTCATAGCACACATTACCACTTGCTCATGGCTGCAGATAAAAATCTGTCCAAGGGGTCAGCGCAAAAGGTGGTGCTTTGACAAAAGAGTGATGTGATGGGCAGGTTACAGGTTGAGAAGGAAGTTGCAAAAGCAAAGAGGTCATCTGGACATGGTGGGGAATTCAGGAAAGATGAGTAACTGACTTATGTCCTGACGGGCCAATTTTGTTTTTTTTAAAAAGCTATGAACAAGCAGCTCATATAAACCATACCGTAAACACGTATAGGCATATGGGTATGGGGTGCTCTTGTTTTTGACACAAACATGTTTATGTTGTATCCCTTGGCTGGTCAGGCAGTTGAGCATATGAACTTGCTTGGCACTTTGCAGCTGGATAAGGTTCAATCAAGTGTGCAAAGAATGAGGTGTGAGACAGGTGGGGGTGGGGAGCAGAGCTGGCATCTGTGTGACTAAAGCAATTCTCAAGACACACCAGGAAGCTGACAGTGTTTCTGCTGTTCTCGTGTTTTGTTTTGTTAACATCCAGAGGGCTAACTGGTGTACAGCTTGACATAACACCATGCAGCTTGTTTTCAGGTGGAAAACTGATGGCCAGGATCTCATGGTATAATTCTGTGGGAATCTCACTACTTCAGCCAGAATTGGTGGCCTTCCTCCTTCCAGCAGCTACCCATTCACCCCCAAACCATGGGCCCTTTCATTCTACAGAGTTTGTAGCATTATGATTCTACTTTTACTGCCATGCTAATTTCCTATGAAATTGTAAGGCTTGTAGTTTGGGGAGACAATAGAGGAGATCTCTGGAGGAGCATTCTAAATGCCCCTTCCTAAACCGCAAACCTCAGGATTCCATAGGATGGAACCATGGCAGTTAAAATGGAATCAGAGGCCATTTCCACACTACACTATTCTAGTGCTATTATTCTACTTTCAACTTCCTGTGGAATTCTGGGGTTTGTAGTTTATCACTGAGAATTCTAAATGCTCCTCCCTAAACTGCAGATCCCAGGTGTCCGTTGGATGTTGAAAGTACAATAATAGCACTATAACAGTGTAGTGTGGAAATATCCATAGTGTGTCATATCTGCGTAGTGTGAAAGGGCTCCTGGAGCAGGTTTTTAGGATGCATGGAAGACAGGCTGTACTATTGTGTGTGTGTGTATGTGTGTAGAGTATTGGAGCGTATCTACACCAGACATTTACGTATAGCAATTTGACACTACTTTATGACTGCCATGACCACTGGGATTTGTAATTTCATGAAGACCTAGGCCATTTCCACACTAGACTGTTAATAGCGCTATGATCCCAAAACTGCAAACCCCAGGATTCCATAGGATGTTGAAAGTGGAATCATAGAGCTATTAACAGTCTAGTGCGGAAATGGCCCTAGAATTCTCTGATGGAAAGTGCTAGTGGTATACCTCAGGGATGTGGACTATTGCTGTTTTGCAGAGAGTTCTAAATATATCACCAAACAACAAATCTTAGTATTACATAGAATGGGGTTGTGGTAGTTAAAGCAGTATCAGACTGCTATAACTGACCAGTATCAATCCACTTCTGGTTCCATTAATATTGGATGCCAGTTTATATCACTGGATCTTGATCTAAAATCCCTCCTCCTCAAAAAAGAGAGATCCATTTATTGGTTAACAAAAAGTCTACAACTCTTTCTGATAGTACCAAATGATAATAACAAATTTCTAGTTTTCCTTACTCCCAACACCTGGATTTCTGTCAACTGTTTTCCTTTATGCAGTTTACAGCATGTCCTACACCTGTACAGGAAAAGAATGGCAATGATTTCTTTTATTAAGGAGTCTTAAGCAGCAGGAATGCAATCTGCAATTTTATACTTTGGGGGAGGGGACCTTGTGGTCCTGCAGATGTTGCTGCATTGCAACTCACATCAGTCCTAGACAACATAGGCAGTGGTGAGGGATGATGGACAGTATAGTCCTACAACATCTGAAGGGCAAAATCACCCCCTTTCTTGCTATGCATCCTTTCCTGGATGGGTGGGCTTAATTTCAGTGCGGCTTATTTTGGAAGGGACATGCATAAACTTGCATAATAAAGCTTTAAAAATGTTTAAAACAACATTTTATCTCACAATGAGTAGGGTTGTATTCATTTTGACATATTCGCCCATGACCATTATCTGGATCAGCGATTGTGGGTGAACGAAAGGGAAACTAGTACCCTCCCGGGGATATCGCCATAGAATAACAAACCTTTTAAACAGAAACCTCTTCTCCTTTCCCCAGATGGCAAAACAAAGCTGCACAGTAGGAGTTCTCTGTGGTACATAGTGACCTTCAGAGCATATCTTCTAAAGCAGTAATAACATTTTTATGCTGAAAACTTTAGGAACATGCTTGCAACATGGTTACCCATTTCCCCCCACTGGCCTTTGTAGCCTGTACCTTTAAAGTACTTGAAGCACAAACACTAGCAGGTGTTGTTTATCTCCCGGCTGCAAAAAGTCTCACCAGCTGGTTTCTGCCCATCATGTTTCAGTTAAAAGTGCTGGAGCATCAGGATGCCACTTCATAGCCTTGCAGGTTTGTCTGCATGGCAACAACACAGAAGGCAATGAAGTCCTGCCCTCATTCTGGAAGGAGGTGTGTTGTGCTCTTGGCCATGTAATTTTTTAAAGTAACAGTTGTGGGTCCAAATGGACACCTAGTCCTAGTTTCTTGGTGGAGAAAAGATACATACACTGTAATCAATGAACTGAGAATGCAGATTCAGAGTAGAAGCTACACTGATGAACTGGTTTGTAAATGCATTTGCAACTCTGTATTTACCATATTCTCTGGCTGTCTCAGAATTTTATATAGCAATGAAGCTTCTACTCATGAACTGTTTGAATGGGAAAATAGATGCCCATTTCTTTTAGAATGACTTGGGGCCTTTACGCACTACTTGGGGCCTTTCTGCACTACACGGTTATAGTGCTATTATTCCACTTTTTATAGTGCTGTTATTCCTATGGAATCCTGGGGTTTGCAGTTGAGGGAGGGGTCTTTAGAATTCTCAGGCACAGAGCTCTTTGGCCTCAGTAAACTACAAACCCCAGAATTCCACAGGATGTTGAAAGTGGAATAACAACACTATCACAGTGTAGTGTGGAAAGACCCTTGGTCTTTGGCCAGGCAGCCAGTGACACTGGCAACCAAATTTCCAGTCATAGCTGTTTACTGCAGTCTAGTTCTGTTGTTGCGTGGTTATGTATGTCTACTGGAACAGAATGCAGTGAAAATAATTCAGTGAGGATGGAGAGCTTTCCATTCCTAAATGTATACTTAGCTAGGGTGAAATCTCTCCATTCACCACTGTGTTCCTTTCAATAGCACAGAATCCATGCCACAGGGGTGGAAATCATGCAGTCCTCCAGCAGCCCTAGCCAGCATAGGCAGTGCTAAAGGATGATGGGAATTCAAATCCAACAACATTTGGAGGACTTCAAATGCTCTCCATTTAAAGTAAGGGTGTTGGACTGCAACTCCCAGCATTTCTCAACATTGGCTATGCTGGCTACTATTGCTGAGGGTGCTGTAACTCTTTTAGGAGTGCTACGATTATATATTCCTGCATCGCAGGGGGTTGGACTAGGTGGCACTTGTGGTCTCTTCTAACTCAAAGGGCCTTTCTGCACTACACTTTTATAGTTCCATTTCCAACATCCTGTGGAATTCTGGGGTTTGTAGTTTACTGAGGCCAAAGAAGTCTCTGGCTGAGAATTCTAAACGCCCCTCCCTAAATAATAGCACTATAACAGCCTAGTATGGAAAGGCCCTAAGATTCTGTGATTCCTTGGAAACAATAGATTATCACCAGTCACATCCTTCAAGTCAGCTCTAAATTGATGTTCACTATAAGAAAGAAGAGAAGATTGCTCAGGTGACTGACTCATCCTTAACCTAGTAATGATTGCTTCATTATAATGACAGATGGGAACTGTAGACGCAAACAGTTTACTGGTAGCTATCAGGTTAACCGGTGAGTCAATTTTTGAGCCAAATTCTTCCCAAGAGTAAGAAAGAAATGGATTTCTGGCAGGGTTTGTCACCTTTTTTTTAATGGAGAGAGGCCCTCTGTGCTTCTTACTATGGCTAAATATCATAGCATTATATATCTATAACAGTTTATAGATCACTAATATATCAATAACAATATTTATGTAAATCACCAAGAGCAGAGTTGTTGTTGTTCTGTGTCTTCAAGTAATTTCCTACTTATGGCAACCCCAAGACAACCCTGTTATGGGGCTTTCTTGGCAAGACTTAAGCCATTTCCGCACTAGACTGTTATAGCGCTATGATTCTACGTTCAACATCCTATGGAATCCTGGGGTTTGCAGTTTTGGGAGGGGCTGGCTGGCCCCTCCGGAAACTGCAAACCCCAGGATTCCATAGGATATTGAAAGTGGAATCATAGCGTTACAACAGCCTCTTGCGGAAATGGCCTTATTCAGAGCGGGTTTGTCCTGAGGCTGATAGAATGTGACCTGACCAAAGTCACCCAGTGGGTTTCCATGGAAAAGCAGGGATTCAAACCTGGTCTCCAGAGTTGTAGCTCAGTGCTCAAAGCATTACACCACTCTGGCTCTCCAAGAGCAGCAGACAACATAATAATTAATTTTGCAATGTGATCAATAAAAATTTAGTGCAACTAACAACCACTGTGAAAAACAATAACCAAGGACATATAATCTAACCATTATTTTAAGACAAAGAAAAAAACTAATACGGTAGTATCATCTCCAGAAATAAATATGGGATTCCATAATTTTTTAGCATACTAATAAAGCCTATCTGGTTTAATAGCTGACTGTGATGTACCTTTTAAAGGCAGACAGTCACAAGTGGAAGTGGTTACAGAGTTATGATGTCTATTTTGCATGCAGGAAGAATCTCCCCACACTAACAGGAGAAAGGATGAAAATAAAAAAGGGGCAGTATTGTAGAAAATAAGTCCAACAGTTCTTACTGTCTTTCTAGTGCCATCTTGTGGCTATTCTTTTTATTACTGTTCATGGACAAATTCTTTTTTGTTGCTGAGCTTTGAGCACCACTAACTGAGCTGCTCCACCCAGATACTTGTTTTCAAAATAAATATCTCCCCATCCTTAACACACACAAAATGGGAGGGTAGGAGTTACAAGATCTCCCTTTCAGGCTTTGATGAACCATAATGACTTAAATTTAAGAAAATATAAAATTATTTGGCTCCATAACCTAAAATGCTTTTACAAGCAGTTTGAATGGAACTTATATGTTTATAAACATAATGGTGGAAGAAATTGGATCCAGTACTTTTTCTCCTTGAAAATAAAACAGAGGCCTCTTACCAAGCAAAACTACATTTTCAGTTACAACAGTTATTCTTGTTTGGAAGATTTTATAGGAAAATATGTAATTGCTCCCTGGGTATGTGAAGAGCTGTTTCACAGAAGAAAATTGCAAGTTATCATTGACGTGGATTATTTATTTATTTGGCCTGAGAAGGTATATAGTCACGAATGCTATCATTCTTAAACATTGTGGTAGAAGGAAGCCGTTTGCTGCAAGCAGAGACCCACTAGTGGCACCCTAAGTGTGTCCTTAATCAATGTACAGTTCTTGCTTCCAGGATATGGAAAATCTACTTTTCTAGACAATAACTCTGTAAATCTCCAAGCAAATATGATATTGGTCTTCCTGGCTGGGGATTCTGGATGCTGCAGTACCCCAAAAGTAACTTTCCCCAATCCCTTCTTATTTCTGACTTTGAAACCTGAAAGGAACCATATTTTGGCGATGCTTACATAATCAGCAATATGTGTCTGTATGCACTGTCCAAAAGGAACCCAATACAGATTTTCCTGGCATGCTGCTGTTACAAATCTGTTGTTATTTAAATCCCACCTTTCTTCCAACAATGGGAATTGAGGTAGATTGCAACATTTTAAAAACAATATAAATTATAAACTATACAAAAACATCAATAAAAAGTATTTATAAAAGTTACTCAAAAGGTTAACAATTTATAAAGATCACTTACACTCATTAAAAGACTGTGTGTGGAACAGTACACTGCTGAAAGCTCATCCCAGTGAGTTTCTGAAAGCCTGATGGCATAAGAATGCTTTGACTTGTTGGTGGAAAGAGAAAAAGGAAGGAGCCATCCTGGCTTCCCTCGGGAAAGAGTTTCAAAGTCTAGCCACTGAGAAGGCCCTCTCCCTTTCTCCCACCAAACAAGCTTGAGGAGGTGGTAGGACAGGGAGAGAAAGACCTCTCTAAGGTCTTCTAGAGAAGTCTAATTATATGCTCTGATGGGCTTGTAAAGGGAGATATAGTCCTTCAAATAGCCCTGACAAATAGCCCTGTATTGGTGTCATGGGTCTCTTGAAAGGATGGCACATTATGGTAGCATTAACAGGGAGATACAGAAAGTTACAAGAGTTCATAAATCCAACTAGTGTTACAACTTCCAGCACCAGAACCCTGCTTGAAAGCTTTCTAAGCTGAGGAAGGTTGTGGGATCTGTACAGGAGGCTGCAGGAAGGAAGATAGTCACCCCCTCCCAATACCATTGCTTGGAGCATCTTCTGCAGTGGAAACACTTCAGGACACATTGCACTTTTTAATTTATTATTATTTTTAGATGATGATGATGATGATGATGATGATGCTTTTTGTAGCCAGTAAATATTATTGTTTTTTCATTCAAGGCCCACCTGATGAATTGGGCAAATGGGAAGGGATGACAAATATGTCACTACCAGCTACACAGTGACTAATTAGCCATTATGATTCAAGTGCTTTCAAACACTCATTTTGCCACACGCACATTTTACCATAATATTTATGGGAAAATGATCTGGCAAGACAGTAAACTGACTCCAGTGGTCCATTTGAGCCAACTGTACAAGTGTGCCTGGTTAGGCTTTTGAATGAAGCAGATGACCCACCATAGAAAGACCTATGGAACAGAGCAGAAACTGCATGGCTATTTTTTATTAAAAGAACAGGGAGCTCTAGACTATATCTAATCACTGCCCCCTGGTGACTAAACAATATAATGACATAGCTACCATCTGCGTCGAGAGCCTCTAGCGTAGGGGCCCTTTCCCACAACAGAATTATAGCACTGTAATTCCACTTTAGGCATCATAGATCCATCCTATGGAATCCTGGGATCTGCAGTTTAGGAAAGGGTCTTTAGAATTCTCATCCAGAGAGTTCTACTGCTTTACCAAACTATAAATCCCAGGATTTCACAGGATGCAGCCATGGCAGTAAAAGTACCACTATTAACAAAGGAAGAGCCTGAAACTTACTCCCTTTAAATAATGATAAAACCAAATTTTCAGCTCCGATATCCCCTTGTGATAGCAATGGCAAATTCACTGTTAGGATTTTGCATCAGCCATGCAGTGGACAATAATACTGGCAGAGATTTTTGGCAAAGTGGGTCACTATGCAGGTCTGATAGTATTAATATAGACACACAAGACTTTTTTTTTTTAAGTGCATTAAGCAGGTCATAGAGTATTTTCTAAACTCAGTGAGAATGCTATGTGTTGAGAGGAAGTGCTAGGATTAGCATTGTGCTTAGGGTTAGGGTTTAATATATACCTTTTATATTTCCTGCACTTATTGAGAATGACAGCATCCCTCTAAATGGGCCTAACCTATTGAAAACATGAGTGTGCCACATATGCTTCTTGATACCATGGTTCTATATACACGGGACAGTTTTGTCCAATACATTACACTGGCTGATATGAAAGGGCAGATGGCAAAAATAAAATAAAGTAATGGATTCCCCTCTCCCAGCTATCTTTTAACTGTAAAAAACAAACAAAACTACATGGCAAGTGTCTGAGACTTGAAGAAATTATTTACAGAAGTGTGACCTTGCAGGTCTAGTTCTGTTTTGATTTTACAATGCAACATTGCTCTGAGGAACCCCAACTTCCTGCCTTAGTGCATGAGATTTAAGAATGGATCCATCCATGTGAATAAAATGAGGGTAGCTCTACCTACAATGTGCATGAGAGGCATACTGTGTAGCTGCTCACAAATTTCACATTGATCCATATGCACATGAACAGCTAACTCCTGACTGGAAAAATAACCATGCACCTCTTTCTGTTGATGAACTGGGCAGGATATGGACTTGAAATCCACAGCCAAGCCAACAGTCAGCCAGATCCAAAATTCACTCACAGAGTTATGACATAAATACCAGGTGCTTCTAAAGAGTCTGAGATGGCAGCATCTCCATTTGCAGGATCTCTTAATGCCGAAGATTGGTCCCTCTGTTAAGAGTGCCTCAGAATTCCTGGACATGCCAGAGGAATTCCCCCAAAGAGGCAGATCGGTCATAACTATCTGTAGGAGATTAATGAAAGGGGATAGTTTGAATACTCAGGGGTACAGAGAGGGATTGGACCATCCTTCACAAGGGAAAGAGTGAAAATCAATCTTGGTCTCCACCTCCAACATCTCTTTCAGAAAGTCAGTGTCAGCTTCTGATAGATTTTAATTCTGGAAGGTGAAACATCAGTGCTAATTCCTGGCCAGACAACAAACAACCCTGGCATTCAACATGCATTTCTGGTATGATCCCTTGCTCAGCCCAAGGACAGGTTCTGCCTGGGATTCATTAGTTTTGAAACTCATTTCTGTCTGTCAAATTTATGTCATGTAAATGTGATGGGCAATGAGCAGCCATTCCTAATGACTATACATGACTGCTGGAAATGGTCATTTTGGCACCAGCACCATACTTTTAATCATAACACTCTTCTTTTAACTGCTGCTGGCTGTCCATAGTCTGCCGATAAATACACTGTTCCAGATGCCATAGTTTCCAGCCATCATGAAATTAACAAAGTGTAATGTTCTGGCCACATTTCAAAGGAACTACTCCAAAATGTAACACTGTGTGTTCTGGCTTTCACTGCACCATAAAGTCCCTAACCTACATAGCTGCCTATGTAGTACCATTTTACACCACTATTATTCACCTTCCATCCCATCATTCTACACTGATGAGAATGTTACCAAATTGGTGAAGAGCTGTGTTTTTTGACACTCAGTTGTCCCATGTTTGGCACTCATGAAAAGGAAAGACATCTGCATAAATAAAAGAATGAGGCTGCCATCCTATTGCATTTTAGTCCTGTTAAATACTCTGGGGATTGTATTTGAAGACATGGCCATGTTAGTCTGTATCAGTAAACAAAGGGATTTTTTAGCACCTTTGAGGCTGAACTTTGTAGCATAACCTTTCATAGGCCATTTCCACACTACATTGTTATAGTGGTGTTATTCCACTTTCAACATCCTGTGGAATTCTGGGGTTTGTAGTTTACTGAGGTCAAAGAGCTCTCTGGCTGAGAATTCTAAATGCCCCTCCCTAAAATGCAAACCCCAGGATGTCATAGGATGTTGAAAGTGGAATAAAAGCACTATAACAGTGTAGTGAGGAAATGGCTATAGTCTGCTTCATCAAATGCAGATAATCTATGGAGGTTATTTTTAGTAAATATGTTTAAGATCATTTTTGGCAATAAAATCTGATATGATAAACATGTTTAAGACCACAGTTCTGAGACAGAGGCTTGAATGTGACCATACAAAGAACAGGAGCAAATTACTCAGAAATTCATCTGTAATCTCAAGAAATATCTTAAGATATTTAGGAACATGCTAATCCAAATTAGAAAATCCAAAAGGAGACCTCATAGTTTAAATCATAATAGCAATATATCGGAGTCTGAACAGTGACAGAGAATGGATGCTTTAAATGTGAGAACCTGATAAAATGAATTCATTACGTGAATATAAGCAAATTTTTTTTAAAAAAAGCAATGGAAACTTTTGAATAAATGGGAATGTTTAACTGAATATTTGCAGGGAAGTGTGTGCTAAATTCTGAGACCCATCGGATTTCCGCACAAGGCTGTTGTAGCGCTATGATTCCACTTTCAACATCCTATGGAATCCTGGGGTTTGCAGTTTCGGGAGGGGCCAGCCGGCCAGCCCCTCCTGAAACTGCAAACCCCAGGATTTCATAGGATGTTGAAAGTGGAATCATAGTGCTACAACAGCCTCGTGCAGAAATGGCCCCAGTGTGGTGTAATGGTTTAAGCATTGGACTAAAACTCTGGAGACCAGGGGTCAAATTCCTACTCAGCTACAGAAACCCATCAGGTGGCCTTGGACAAACCATATTCTCTCAGCCTCAGAGGAGGGTAAAGGCAAACCCCTATGAACAAATCTTTCCAGGAAACCCCTGTGATAGGCTCATCTTAGGGTTGCCGTAAGTCAGAAACAACTTGAAGGCAGACAACAACAACTAAGCTAAATTAAGTGGTTTGATTTTTTTAAAGAAATTTCTATCAGTCTCTGCACTACCTGTGATATGTAATCTCTCAAAAAGAAAAAAAAAGCTGACTACGTCAATGCAGCTGGCCACAGGCAATAAAAGAGACATGTAGAAGCTGATCATCTATCAGATGCACTGGCAGTTCTGCTGTGTGTACATTTGATCCAATATGAGTTTGAGTTTACTGTCATTTTGTTGGCTGATCATGGACAATTGTTTTTCCTCTACTCTCTTTTAAATGGGGATGACAGAGACAGACATTATGTTGTTGTGAGCAGAACACAGTCAAGATTGTAAAATGTTCAGTGCATCAGGAGGTTATGGAAATGATAACATCCACCCATGATGCTCTTGCAGTCTTATCTGTGGCATGCAAGGGTGGTACTACGTGGCAGAGTTAGGGATACTTTCTGGGTGGAGACCTGGCACTGGGCCTCCTGTGTAATAGTGCAAGGGACCCTTTCACACTTACAACATGATGATTCCAGTTTAATTGCCATGGCTGCCTCCTGTGGATTCTTGAGATCTGTAGTCTGGTAAAGCACTAGAGCTTTCTGTCTATGAATTCTAAATGCCCCTCCTTAATCTGGGAGGTGTATGAAAGGAATCTTGGAGCTGTATCTTCCTTTATTCTTCTTTGCCAGGTTTGAGGGGAAAGGAGCTTTGGATACATCCACAACTTTTGATAACCCTTATGCTCTTCTCTTTTTGAAATTCAGAGAGCGCATTGCCATGGCTGCCTGGATTCCGATCTTGATATGGGCCAGCATTCCCCTTTCTATTGGCCTACCTGCCTAGACCTGATGTGTATCTAACAACATCTGGGAACAATGTTGTGAAACTGCACCAATTCACCTCATATATAATATCCAATGTGTAAGCCATGTGGCTCCTTCATACAGAAAGATAATGGGCACTGTGGAAACTTGTAGAAGCCTAAATACTGAAATGCAGTCTTAGTGAAGAAGTGACCACACTAAATAACATATAAAAGCCATTCACATCTTCCCTTATTTTCCATACTAACCTATTGGTAAAAGAGCAACATACTCCCTCCAGCCCTGCTAGACAGCCAGTCATTTCTTCTCCTCAAAAGATGTCTCATCTGGATCCTCTTCAATGCTTCTGCATGAGGGTACCTGTTTACAAACAGTGAAGTTCCAAGTATAGAATGAAAAGGAACAAATCAGGAAGCATTGTAATACAATATCACAGATAAATTGCTAAGGAGAAAGTGATGTGGCCTTGCTTGAAATTCCACCTTTACTGCCACATTTATGCTTGGAAGATCACCAAGAAGATCTTCTGAAAACTCCACCATATTGGGCAGGAGGATATCTGCTGTGGAGAGGGAGGTACCAGCACAGTCTGCATCTCCACTATCTTGATCCTGTTTTGAGATGTGCTTGGGCCACATGATAGTGTCCTCTCAAAGAATACTGTGGAGCTCTTTCAGAAAAGGAGACAGATATACCACTAGTTAACTTAGTGTTGTGATTTATGGCATTGTGATTTGCCATTTTTGTGATCTTTGTCTTCCGACATCATTCAGGCACAGTTGGGATCAGATGAACTTTTTGTGTTTTGATAGCAGCAGAGATGAATCAAATGTGGATTATATCAGTAGTGTAGATCAACTCTGTGCCTCACCACTCCTGCATTTCTGTGTGCAAATTAGCAAAACTACAGATGGCATTAATGAATCTTTGCATCTGACCTTCAGGTTTTCTTAAAATGCACAAGGTGGAGTGCTAATTAATAGAATCAGTGCAGGTGCAAGGGGATTAATCTTTGATTCCCTGCTACAGACCTGGAAAAATTCCTCTTCCTGGACTGAATATTTGCATTGGGAGGAAATGCCCTTCCTTATTTTGCTTACATGATGCAAAAAGAGGATAGAGTTCATTGGGTTACAGAACCATAGGACTGCAGAGTTGGAAGGGATCCCAAGAGTAATCTAAACCAGTTCCCTGCCGTTGTAGAAAATCCACAGCTTAAAACATCTCTGATAAACAGCAATCCGGTGTCTGCCTCAATACCTCTGATGAGGGAGATGCCATCATCTTCTGAGACAGTCCATTCTGCTGTTCAGCACTTCTTATCAAAATTTCTTCCTGATGTTTAATCAAGATCTCTTTTCTTGTAGTTTTAAATCATTGTTTAGGTCTTACTTTCTGGAACAATTTGGAATAATCTTTCTGGAATAATCAAGTTAGTTCCATCTTCTGTATGATAGCCCTTCTGATATTTGAAGATAGCTATTATATCACCTCTCACAGTCTTCTCTTTTCTAGGCTAAACAAATCAACTCTCTTATTCAAAATAAGTGACACAGAATATTATTAGTAAGAATTTCTGTACTCTTTGATTCTTTAAGAACATTTGTAGCTAACTTGTGTTTGAGTCAGACCATGGCCATTTCCACATGGGGGTAAAACTCCGCCTCCAGACGATGGGAGACGGACGTCGTTCACACCGCCGGGCGATCTAGTGCGGTTGGAAAAGGTGAGGCTCCACACCTCCAACCGCTCTAGTGCCGCTCGAGTGCCGCCGCAAGGGTGGCGCTGCGAGTTTTTTAAAAACCACCTTCCCAGGTGGTTTTTATGAAACTCGCCCGTACTAATCCGCCGCTGCTCCCGGTGTGAACCTGCAGAGACGCATTAGTGCGTCTCTGCAGATCTGCCTGGGGGCGGGCTTCCGGCTGGCGAGCTGCCCTGATTGGCGGAGCGCCGCCGGAAGCCGCCAGCCGCCATTTTGGGCGCCGCCGAACGTCGCCGAAATTCGGCGGTGTGTGGAGCGGCGGAGCCGCGCTCCCCACAGGGACGGAGCAGGGGCGGAGAAAACCGCACGCAGGTAATCTCCGCCCCTGTGTGCGCCGCCCCGTTTGGGCTCCCCGAGTGTGAAAAGGGCCCATAAGTTCATCAAGCTGGTGAACCCATTTTTGTATATTAACTGCAGGTGCAGGGTCCCTGGCTTAAATGCAATATAAGATTGGTGCTGACAGTATTTTCTTTTAACCTCTCTCTACTGCACATGAAACTGGAAGTTTATTTTTGCATTTAGATGCCTTACTGTACCAGACATCCTAGAGTTTACATGCAGGATCAATTTAGGAAGTTTTGCTGCCTGACTTGGGCCATTTCTGCACTGTGCTGTTATAGTGCTATTATTCCACTTTCAACATCCTATGGAATCCTGGTGTTTGCAGTTTAGGGAGGAAGCTTTAGAATTCTCAGCCAGAAGGCTCTTTGGCCTCAGTAAACTACAAACCCCAGAATTCCACAGGATGTTGAAAGTGGAATAATAGCACTATAACAGTGTAGTGCGGAAATGGCTTTGGAGAAGAGAGCCAGTGTGTTGTTGTGGCTTGAATATTGAACTACAACTCTGGAAATCAAGATTTGAATCCACATTCAGCCATGGAAACCCACTGGGTGACCTTGGGCAAGTCACACTCTCTCAGGCTCAGAGGAAGGCAAAGGCAAACCCCTCTGAACAAATCTTGCCAAGAAAACCCTGTGTTCAGGGTTGACATAAATTGGAAACAACTTGAAAACTGACACCACCACCACCACTTGGGGTTAGGTTGCCCATATATGAACTAAGACAACGCCCTTCCCAAAACCTCTTCCTAGACCATTTCCACACCACACTGTTATACTGCATTATTCCACTTTCAACATTCTGTGGAATTCTGGGGTTTGTAGTTTACTGAAGCCAAAGAGCTCTCTGGCTGAGAATTCTAAATACCCTTCCCTAAACTACAAACCCCAGAATTCCATAGGATGTTGAAAGTGGAATAATGCACTATAACAGTGTGGTGTGGAAATGGCCCTATGCTAT
Organism: Ctenosaura bakeri; assembly: GCA_948474755.1. Lineage (NCBI taxonomy): Eukaryota > Metazoa > Chordata > Lepidosauria > Squamata > Iguanidae > Ctenosaura > Ctenosaura bakeri. The sequence continues at coordinate 176,913 of CAOLHI010001485.1, read as the reverse complement.
TCATTGTTCTGCAATAAATGCACAGTTCATGTGAGGAGCTAGCATAATAAGATGTCACGTGATTCATACTGCCCTAGGGACAACAACATAGGAAGCTACCTTATATTCTTATTTTATATCCTGCCTTTTCCCCAACACTGGATCTCAAGGAGATTTTCAAATTATTAAAACCAATACAAATTAAAAGCATGCCAAAACATCAGTGTATATGTGTATGTGTTAACAAATAAAAAAATCAGAGTTAAAACTATTTAAAATTCATTGAAAGACTGACTACAAAAACCACCATAAAAATCTCATTGCAGCCAATTCCTATAAGCCTTTCGGAATAAGAAAGTGCTGGTGGAAGGAAAGCAAGAAGGGACCCATCTTACCCTCCTGGGGAGGGGGTTCCCAAGCTGTGAGATCAGTCACTGAGATGATCTTCTTCCTTGCTTGTACCAAACATGCCTGGAAAAGGAACGGAAAAAAGAGAAGACTTGCTCCCAAAATTCTTAGAGATTAAAAAGTGTCATACAGGGAGATATGTTTCCTCCAACAACCTAGCCAAAGCTGTATTTGGAATCAGACCAAAAGTTCATCTAACTCAGTACTGCCGATTCTGACTGGTGACATCTCTTTAGGTTTTCAGGTACATTCTTCTCCTTTCCCTGATATTCCCTAGTGATATTTCATCCAAGAACTAAGCAGTACTAACCTGTTCAGTTTCTAAGATCAGATGAGAGGAGCAGAGTTGGGACTGGTTAGTACTTGGACGGAAGATCACCAGGGAATATCAAGGAGAAAGGAGAAGATGGTGCCTGAAACTCTAAAAATCTGTTACTAATCAGAATTGACAATATGACATTAGATGAACCTACAATCTTAGAAAAAAAGGAATGGATTACAAACAAGTTGGTATTTCATAACTAGTTGGTTTCAATCTCTATTGTTAAATACAATGTTGTAAAGGCACATTTGTACCATCATCATTCCCCACCAGAAACAGCCCAGGGCAGCCTTCCTCCCACTGTCATTAAATCCATACTCCCAGGGGTCGAAGAAAATCAGCAGCTTATTAAGGCAGCTCATTTTTTCCCATACAATCAAATCTCCAAGTAGATTCAAGTGGTGGAAGAGAATCACTGCTCCAGTCTGCTGATTCACATGTAATTCTTCAAGAAAGTGTACCAAATGTTGACACAGTGGCATATGAAGGACCAACTTTGGAAAACAGGCCTCTTCCCCCCACCCTCTAGAAATTGTCTAGTGAAGAAAGATGTGTATTGCTATACACTAACTTTGGTTGCCTATAAAATGATGTGATTAAAAACAAAGATTCAACATTAACACATATATAGAGCCATAACTTTTGACTTATGAGGGGTGAGAGCTGGGCTTCTGAAACTGCTGCTTTCTTTTCAAGGGAAGGAGCTCTGCAAATTTGGAAATGAGGCTTGGGCTTTTTGGTTGGGGCCATGGCAGAGGGAAAGAATCAGACGCTGCTCCTTACCTTACTGGATTAGCTGGTTGCTCAGGCCTCTCTGAGACTATTAACAAAGAAGAAAGAAAGAAAGAAAGAAAGAAAGAAAGAAAGAAAGAAAGAAAGAAAGAAAGAAAGAAAGTAAGTAAGTAAGTGCTGGTTAATTTCACATATGCAATTAATGTGTCTCATTTACTTTAGTTATGAAGCTGATATAAAGAGTTTCCTCTCGCACGAGAGCTGCATCATCAAAAAAGAAATTGAAAGGTGACATGGATTTGTGTTAGGTTTGCTTATACCAGTGTGTGTCCACATAAGCATGTGTGTGTGAGAGAGAGAAAGAGAGAGAGAAAGAGAGAGAGAGCGCCTTCAAGGTGTCTGTCAACTTACAGTGACCCCATAAATTTGATAGAGTTTTTGCTTCCTCTGAAATACAGCATACAGAAGTGTTGCTTAAAATAGTAGCCATTGGACTTGTGCTGGTCCCTGAGCCACCAGCTACTGGTTCCTGACAAATTTCCAGAAAAGAAACAAACAATTATAGCCAGTGGGCACAAATATGGTGCTGGTTCCTGGCATACTGGAAAAAATAATTGCTAGTCTCCCACATCAGATTGTCTTAGGCCTTTTCTGCACCGGGCTATTAAAACGGTGCAGAGTGACCGCCAACAGAGGTCTTCTGCACCATAGAGTGGACTAGAGCAGACTACTTTTTGTAGTTCCATACCTCAGTCCACTCCGGAGCAACCAGAACTGGTCGCGCGGTGTGTTTTTTAAAAACCTCTTTTTAGAGGTTTTTAAAAAGCACAGACCGTGCAACCCTGTGCCACTCCGTCACCCGGCCCCGGAGCAGATTTGCAGGTGTGCGCCAGTGCATGCCTGCAGATCTGCTGGGGGTGGGCTTCTGGCTGGTGAGCTTCTCCGGTTGGTGGAGAGCCTCCACCAACTGGAAGCTGCCGTTTGAGATGCCAGAGGACTGCGGAGCAGTGAACTCACGCTGCTTCTCGTGGCGACAAACTCGGCCGGCCGGAAAACAAAGCTGGTAAGCTCTGTTTTCGGGCTTTTCCCCCCCGCCCCCAACATGCGGAAAGGGCCTTAGAAGCACTGGCCTACAGCACCTAGTGTTCCTTGGTAGTCTCCACTTGAAATTACTAGCCAAGCCTAACCTAGCTTAGCTTCTGAGATAGATGGGATTTAGTGCCTTTAGAATATTTAGGCCATTAATGTGTATATGTATAGATGCACAATTTAGAAATAATTAAGATAATTTTTTTAATTTTCTTTTTATTGTATGTATACAAATAATAAAGTCCATATTAGAAAATTATACATTTCTGATTCTATTATTCATATATACAATACTATACAAATATACATCTTTTCTTGGCAATATAAAAAAGTTTCCAACTATTTTTTTTATGCTTATCTTAGTTATTTTCCCATAACTTGTACCTTTTACATTACCATGACTTCCTAGCCTCTACCAAGAGTCACTAATTATGTTATTTTAACTATAAAGAAACTCCCCAATTCAAATTTTTATGTATTATTGATAACCTTGTCATCTACAATGTATTCATAAAAAAACAAAAGAAGACAGAGTGACTTTACTATTTTCACGTTTTTTTTTTTCAATTTTCTTATGTTTATTATTGGATGCATCCACGCGTTTACTAACCCTTCCATCTGTTTAACATATTTTAAACATTTTATTAACAGAAGGCTCTTACGACTTTAATTGCCATTTCTCCTATATATTTCAGTCAAAAACAGTTATATTTTATTTTCTGTCTTTCTCAATATCTCTTTTTAGAGCCAGTACCCATGTTTCCTCATGTACATTGTCACTGTGTTCCAGTCGTTTTCTACCTGTTCCATTTGTTTCCCCTTTAACCTCATGGAAAACACATCAAATTGTTTATATTCAGCTATTTTTTGGGCCCATCACTCTATATTGCTGCTGTTTTCCATAATCTGGCAAACAGCATTCTTGCAGCTGTTATCAAGTATAATAAAACTCTCTTATTCTTCAATTGAAAAGTTCTGTCAAACATAAATATCATGTTTAAAAGAAACAGTTTGGGTATCATGGGGAATGTCACATTAAATATGTCTTTCATAATGTCACATATTTTCAGCCAGAATTTTCTTGTACATGGGCATGTCCACCAGATGTGGTAAAATGTACCAAGATTGTCTTTACATTTCCAGCACTTATTTTCACCAGTATGGTACATCTTATCAATGTTTTCCAATGTTAAGTAAGTTCTGTGCATCATTTTGATGTAGTTTTCTTTTACATCTTGCAGACTAGTAAATTCTACTGTGTTTTTCCATGATGCTTCCCGGTTTTCTAACAAAATGTCATATTGTACGTTTCTTGCCCATTTGATCTTGACTTCCTTTATGAGTTCATCCTCCAATCCTCCAATAATTAAGATAATTTAAATGGAAATGCAATACTTTACACTGGAGCAGGGAAAACTATACGACCAGGACACTGGTATGCTTGCCCTAATAGTTGCTGATGGCTCCCATGTCAGTGGGTTGGTGAATTTGCCCTGCATTCAGTCTGAACTTTAAAGAAGCTATCTGAGGTTGTGAACTTCTGTGGAGGATAGGGTGTAGCACCTTGGAGGTCTCTTTTAATGTTCTGACTAAAATCCTGGCTGAATTTCCCACCCAATGACGTGGAAACCACCAGGAATGACTGATCTCCTCAATCTGGTCTCCTGGTTTTAATTTCTCTCCCTTAAAGCTTTTTTATTTGTAGAATGAATTTACCCTTTAAACAAGGAATGCTTTCAAACATAGGGCTATTAGTCCTTCAAAGAGAGGCCCATACTTCAGACAGGAGGACATGGAACTATCCTACCTCCTGGCTTCACCATTTTCATCCATGTTAACTTTCTTGTCACTACTGTTGCCTTTCAGTTTCCACAGTATTGATTCACTGATTGATTGATCCGACCATTTTTCTCAACAGGGGATCAAAGGCAGCTTGCAACAAGGTTCAACCAAGGCAGAACTAAATACCTGATGAAACAAAAACTCTAGGGTAAGACCCATGTAGCCTTCCAGCACTTGCTGGACTACAGTTCCCAGAATTCTTCCTGCTCAACTATGCTGGCTAAGACAGCTGGGAGCTGCAATCCGACAGTACTGAAAGGTCACGTTGTTCCCACCCCTGGCCTAAATGTTTGAAGAACAGAAAATAAATGCAGCAGCCAGAATAGTAGCATTAATACACAGTGGAGGCTCAGAAACGGGCAGCTTCAGAGCACCTTTCCAAATCAAGTCCTCATCCTTCCACTGTCACCACCCTCCATTTCTTGACTTCTGTCATTACTTGAAAGAAGGGCACTTTTCTCCTGTACTGCTGTAATCCTATATTATCATCTGGGTAGATCAGGAAAGAAAGCCAGCATGATTTAGTGGTTTTGAATATTGAACTAGGATCCTGGGAGAGTAGAGCTTGAATCCCCACTCAGCCGTGGAAACCTTGGGCAAGTCACATTCTCACAGCCTCACAGGAAAGCAAGGACAAACCCCTCTGAACAAATTTTGCCAAGAAAACACCATGATACATTTGTCTTAGGGTTGCCATAAGCCAAAAATGACCTGAAGGTACACAACAACAACAGATCAGAGACAGATATAAAAAGTGCCCCCTTTTTAGACTTCTCTTTCTTTTTAGTGAAATTGCAGTTTGCCACCAATGTGGGATGCAGCTCACTCACCTAGAAATATACTTTGTCTTTTCTATGCTCCTTCTGACTTTTCTTCTGATGCTACCACTACTTAGAAAGAAATCTGTCCTGCCCACTCTAGACATGAGTCACTCTTAAAATGCAGGTGAGAACTCATTAGTTCTGGCATGCTCTTGTGGAAAGCCCTTTTCCCACCAGCACCTAAACTAAAGGGTGGAGAACAGTGAGTAGTACTCAGATTAAAAAAAATCCAGTTCTAGTACAATTAAATGTCTGGGTGTGGTAAGAAGGAAAATCTACACAGAAATGGGTGTGTCCACAAAGCATGGTTGCAGTATAGATACACTCCACAGAAGAAACCTCAGGTCTACCATATGTGGGCATTGCAGGATGAAAGTCGCAGACTGCTAGTTGAGACTGGAGCACAATGGTTTCTTGGGCCCTGTTCTGTCAAAATATAACACGGTGACCATTTTATAAGTGAGTAACAGTGTGGTTGATGTTCAGCAAGGCCAGTCCTTTGTGTGCATTATGAGGACACCAGTTTCCACAGCAGCATCCCTCAAAATGGGCTAGTTAGAAGCATAGATGTGAAAATGGGCAATTGCTGGTGGTGGGATTTATAATCCAACACATCTAGTAGATGCTAACCTACATGTTGCACCTGCAGCACCCCTTATAATAAACAACATAATATTTTCCCATGCTATTTTAAGAATCTCTTCAATGCTTAAAGCTATATAAATAACTATAAATTTATATATTGTTCTATTTGTCATTAAACTATTTTGGCTGGCTGCTTCTCATTTCCTTTGTTATGAGGTAATGAAATACCAAGGAAGCAATGTTGCTGTGGTCAGACCTCAGATGAATGTACTCCTGGTGGGAGGAACTGAGCATGTGTACAGGTGTATGCATGCATGCATGTGCGCACACACACACACACACTATGAAACCACATGGCCTTTTAAAACATAATTTTGCTCCTATTCATGACAGTGAGAGATGTGGGATGGACATTTTTCTTATGCTATATTTCCTCATGGAAAATGTTCTTCTCTCTTTCCCTCCCACCCCATCTCCAGACTGGAAAATTTTCCATAGGAAAATATATATCCTTAGTTATATGGGCTGTTGTACTGCTATCTATCATTAAATGGCCTAAATGTAGGGTATGGAGTGTTATTTATTCTTCTAAGGAAACAAGCACTGGCAAATTCTAGTGCTTAGAGGAGTAGACTGACAAATGAATGCACTACTAAGTTGTTTCTATTTCAAAAAATCTCTTGGCAGGTAAGTTTCCTGTGCCCATTGACTCACATCCATCTTGGAGTGAAATAACAGCTAACGGTACTGAATCAAATTCTTCTTAACTGGAACTGGTAAATAATTCAGAGAGTGAGTGACTGAAGCTGAGGATATTACAGTTAAACTTCAGTGAAAGAAAATTAAACTATTATTGTATACATCAGGTACAGCTGTTTTTAGATATGTGTCCTAAAAAAATCTAGTATTGTTTCAAGTGTAGTCATTTTGTGTTCAATGGAAAGGAAATCTATGCTGCTAGTTTTACATTGTCACAAATATTCCAATAAAATAAGTTCCACTCAAAATTTTGCATGTGTGTGAATATAATATTTAAACCAAACATGCCAAACCATATAACCTTATTTAGAGCACTAGAAAATTTTCCAGTTCATTTTTTTTCTTCTGGAAAACCCACATTGGTGCTGGCAATCTAAATATGGCTGAAAACTTTGCAAATTGGTCTAAAGAATAAGAGATGCAATCCAAAATCATGGGACAAGGTTCATTAGACTTTTCTGAAAATCAAAGCTTAAAATGGAGTTTGTGGTTTAGTGCAGAGTACTGCACCAGGCAGAAAGCACTAAATGAACTCTGATACCTCCAAGTGATTGCTTGCAAGTATGTAAGGCATTTTCCTGCATCACGGGCACTATCTTTATTCCCTGAGGGTATACTGAGAGTTTTTATTTTCTGTTGAGTGCCAGGGATTCTCTGGAAGAATGCCATCATTCCTTTTTTAAAATGTCAATCTCAAGACTCTTTCAGTGCAAACAGCAAGAAATAAATCAGTTTGCCTTGTGACTATGATTCTGGTTATTTCTGAAGGAATGGAAAAGACACTGAGGAGCACAATCTTATCCTTGCTTAATCAGAAACAAATCCAACTGAGTTCTATGATTGAAGAATGACTGTGAAGAAGTCACTTTTTCAGGAAGAAGAAGGAGAAGAAAAAGGAGAAGAAGAATCACAGAGATGGAAGAGATGGCCCATGGGGGCCATCAAGTCCAACTCCCTGCTATGCAGGAACATCCATCAAAGCATTCCCAACAGATGGCCAGCCTCTGCTTAAAAACCTCCAAAGAAGGAGACTCCACCACACTCTGAGGCAGCACATTCCACTGCCGGACAGCTCTGACTGTCAGGAAGTTCTTCCTGAGGTTCAAGTGGAATCTCCTTTCCTGCAGCTTGAATCTATTGCTCCTTGTCCTAGTCTCTGGGACAGCAGAAAACAAGCCTGCTCCCTCCTCAACATGACATCCCTTCAAATATTTAAACATGGTTATCGTGTCCCCTCTTAACCTTCTCTTCTGCAGACTACACAGACACAGCTCCCTAAGCCGGTCCTCATAGGGTATGGTTTTCAGACCCTTCACCATGTTGGTCGCCCTCCTCTGGACACGTTCCAGCTTGTCAATATCCGTCTTGAATTGAGGTGCCCAGAACTGGACACGGTATTCCAAATGAGGTCTAACCAATGCAGAATAGAGTGGTAGTATTACCTCCCTCAATCTAGACACCTTACTCCTATTGATACAACCAAGAATCGCGTTGGCTTTCTTGGCTGCCTCATCACACTGCTGACTCATGTTCAGCTTGTGATCTACCAAGACTCCTAGATCCCTTTCACATGTACTGCTATCCAGCCACGTGTCCCCCATCCTAGATTTGTGCATTCCATTTTTTTCTGCCTAAGTGTTGGACTTTACATTTCTCTCGGTTGAAATTCATTTTGTTAGCTTTGGCCCAGCTCTCCAATCTGTCAAAGTCATTTTGAAATTTGATCCTGTTCTCTGGGGTATTAGCAACCCCTCCCAATTTGGTGCCATCTGCAAATTTGAGCAGCGTGCCCTCTACTCCTTCATCAACATCATTGATGAAGATGTTGAACAGCACTGGGCCCAGGACAGAACCCTGTGGCACCCCACTGGTCACTTCTCTCCAGGATGAAAAGCAGCCATTGGTGGGGGGGAGGAAGGAGGAGGAGAGGAGGAGGAGGAGGAGGAGGAGGAGGGAGGAGGAGGAGGGAGGAGGAGGAGAGGAAGAAGAAGAAGAAGAAGAAGAAGAAGAAGAAGAAGAAGAAGAAGAAGAAGAAGAAGAAGAAGAGGAGGAGGAGGAGGAGGAGGAGGAAGAGGTTTGTTGTTCTTGTTGTTAGTTCTGTGGGGCTGGTGTTCTAATCTGCATTTATTTCACTCTGGAAATAATCCACCAAGTTGATATGTCCTCAAGTTTTGAGACAGTCCAGCCCCCTTTTATGGATATGGATGTTTTGCATATGTTTTGCTATCTTGGACTGCTCAGGATTTGTGTTTGTGCTGATGCATTTGATGACTCTATGCAAGACTGTTGGTGGCCTGTTCCTTCCTGTTTCCTCCTCTCTTTTCCTCATTTTGTTTTCTGATCCAGGCACAAATCCTTCCCACTTTTCTCTTTGTAGCCCTTTTGTGGTTCCAGCTCCAGCTGTCCATGTTGCTTCCTTCTATTGACTTTGAAAGATTAGATTTCATCTCCTTTATGACATTCTGTAGGACATTATGACATTCCTGCTGACAGAAAGAGAATCAGTTCGTTGGAAATGTGGTGCTAGAGGAGATTTCTGTTAATACCACAAACTGCCAAAAAGACAAATAAAGGGGTTCTAGAGAAAATCAAACCTGAACTGTCACTAAAAAGCAAGATGATTGTACTGAGACTATGATACTTTGGACATATCAGGACATGACATGACCCACTGTGAAAGATGACGATGCACAGTAAAGGCAGTAGGAAAAGAGGAAGACCACATTACATATGGATTGACTCAATAAAGGAAGCCATGGCCCTGAGATAGCAAGACTGTTGGTGCCCGGGGCTCATAGAGGTCTCTTACCCCATAATTTGAAGTAAACTTGAAGACAAATAACAACAATGATTTTCTGGACAGGGGCTACATATGTGTTGTCCAAGTGTCCTCGTTTGTTTGTGTTTTTCCCCTTATGAGGGGGATAGATCGGCCATTTCACTGTTTCACCCTGCCAGCACGGTGTTTTGCTACATAACTGTATTTTTCCCTGCACTACATCTGTAACCCAGATTTTTCACCATGCAAGCATAAAGCCTTACCACATTGCCTATTTTTTTCCTGCACTCTTCCTAATTTTTACCCCAAGTTGTTTGTTATATTTTAAATTGTTTGGCTTGCGACTTTCTTCTCAGGATGTGCTCCTGGAGGATAACTAAATGCTACCATCTAGGGACTGTACCTTTGTGTCTCTTTTTTCATGGCAATGTCTATGATTTTTTTTTACACACTGACCATGTTACTATTGATTTTGCATTTTTGTCTCCTTCAATGCGTCATCGTATTTTTCCAATGGCAGAAAAAACAAGTATTGTGGAGGGTGATGAAAATTACATTTTAGATATATGCAAAAAGAAGTGTGAAAAGTGACTGTTGTCTGAAATCTTAGAAATCAAATAGAAGTAAGAAGTAAGATAAAATGTAAAATATCTTATGTATAGCTTGAAGTAGTCAAAAGGAAACCTGTAACTCTTAATTTCCTAAAAAGAGCCAACACAAAGAAGCATGGCTATACTCTCATTTTAAGAAGAAGAAGGAATATTAATCTGTTTCAAGACTGTAACATTTGGTATTGCAACAATATATATATACCTAAGAAATATGCAGCTTATAAATAGATACAGTGGTATAAATCATTTGTGCAACAATGTAGGCAAAGAAAGAAAGAAAGACAGACAGACAGACAGACAAACAATGGCAACTAGTTAGACCATCCTATTTGTAAATGAAGGATGATACAAGGTTGCATGAATTGTTACAGCAGAAACCTGGCCTAGCATCACAGGATACATTTGCAGAACATATTATTATTCAATGTATAAGCAAATGATATGGACTAGGATATTTTACAGATAACAATTATCTGTTTTTTAAGTAATATGTTACAGACACACAGCCAAATATTACAGATGTCACTATGGGAATCACCCATAGACTTACTGGAGTTTCCCATCCCCTTGGAAAATTAACATTCTCAGTTTTTCTTTGGAGAGCACGTGGTCTAGAATTCTAGGATTCTTTGTTCAATAAAATAGGAAGGCGATGATGATGATGATGATGACGATGATGATGATGAAATACTGTGCAGTGAATATCACTGCATTCAGACAGATCTTAAGGGCTTCTGATAATAGCATCTTTCTGCTTCCATCAACAATAATGACCGGGAAGACTAGGAATGCAGCCATAGGTGTATTTCATGTTTGCTAATGATCTACAGGATAGCTGGTGTGGTGTAGTGGTTTGAGTGTGGAGCAGGACTCTAAGAGATCATGATCTGAATTCCCACTTGGCCATGGAAACCCCCTGGATGGCCTTGAACAAGTTACATTTTCTCAGTCTAAGGGGAAAGCAGTGGCAAATCTCCTCTGAATAAATCTGGGCAGGACAAACCTGTGACAGGGTTACCATAAGTTAGAGCTGACTTGAACGCACACAACAACAGATTGTCTGTATCTTCTAACAGAGCATATTAATTGTATATTACAAATGAAGGACTCAAATCACTGACTGTGAAAGCTGCCATCCTTAACATGCTTACTGAGGAGTTAGGCCAATTGAAAAGAGTAGGACATGATCTGAGGATAAAAAATATATTGGACTGAATCATAGAGTTGGATGGAATCATAAAGGCCATCTAAGCCCACCTTTTGCAATGCAGGAATTCATACCTAAAACACTCTTGAAAGAAGGTCATCCAACTTCTGTCTAAAGATTGCCAAAGAAGGAGAATCCACGACCAAAGCAGTCTATTGCTGCTGCATCACAGTGTTGATTTGTGTCTAGCTTGTAGTCTATAAAGAACCTTCCACATGTCCTACTATCAAGCCAAGTGTTACCCACCCTGTCTTTGTGCGTTTGATTTTTCTTGTCTAAATGTAGTCTAGTCTAAATATAATAGCTTACATTTAACTCTGTTGAAATTAATCTTGCTAGTGTTTGCCCAGTTTTCCAATTTGTCAAGATCATTTTGAATCCTGATTCTGTCCTCTAGAGGATCAACTACCCCCCTAATTTGGAGTCATCTGCAAATTTGACATGTATATCCTCTATTCCATCATCCAAGTCATTTACAAAGAAGTTAAACATCACCAAGCCCAGGACAGATCCCAAGTGTGATAGATGATGGCTCAGAGGTTGATGAGCAATTGATTGTGCCAGGAACAGAGCCAAACTAGACTTGCATCAGTTGGAAGACAAGTGGAGGCAGAGTTGTTTCAGCCAGCCCCAGAGGGAGAAGGAATCAGTAATGATTTAGAGGAATTAGATTCACCTTTGCCCCCGAGCTTCTAATCATGGAGGAGACAGAAACGAGCAGCTCAAAGGGAAGCCATTTTGGCAAGATTAAGAAAACAGAATAGTGACAAGGAACACCTGTTCTCGTCAGCTATATATCTGTCAGCGTGGCTTGCTGTTTGCTTGTAGCAAATTACTATGCAAGCTCTCACGACCCTTGTGTTCCGGCTCCCTTGACCCCTTTGGATGGACCTTCTCCTTTCTGGACCTTTTGGATTTGACCTTGACTTGGCTCAGCTCAGCGTTTCCACTTGTTTGTTTGCATTGGACACTTCCCACTGCCTCCTCCTCTTGGGCAAGTACTTTCGCCTCCCTTCCCTTGTTGGCAGAGACGCACAGGCAGGGAGTTGGACTCTGACACCAGGGGCACCCCACAAGTCACTCCTCCCCAGAATGAAGAGAAGCCTCTTCCCTAGGAGCATCTTTTGCATGGTGCCCTTCCAGGTGAGTCAGTTCTGTTCTGTCCAAAGAGCTTCATCCTCTCTGATAAATGCCTGAGAAGATACACAGGTATCAAGCTGCTGTACCTTCTCTTCTAACAAATCAACCAGCTTGCACTTAATGCAGGCATAGTTCCCCAAATCCTCAGGCAAGAAAACAAAAATAGTTTGCAGGCCACTACAGCAGATCCACCATCATCCATGTTCAGTTGTCCTATCTAGGCAGTGCCATGGTAATCCAGGCCTCCCTTCAAATGTCCCCTGCAAAATGCCTGTTTTCTTATTGTTGTTCCCTGGGTGCTCAGGCAGAGCATACAGCCCAAAATACACAAAAACACACAAGCAATCCTCCAAACAGTTCAGCCAAACAACAAGCTTTAACCCAGAAAGTTACAAGTTGACCTTATTCTGTCTCTTTCACCAATCCTATACAAAATGCCTACTTTCCTCTTTCTGCATCCTAACCTCCTGTTTGCCACTGCACTGAACAAAAACCTTCAGAAGGGAAATAGGACATGTCTGGTTGAAGTAACTAAATTTTCTCTACTTAGGCCTCTTTTTTATCCTTGCTAACCATTGATAAAAATGGAAAAGTCAGGATGGGTAAAAGGGAGTACTCCTCCACAAAGGACACAGTAAAACTATGGGATTCGCTTCCACAAGATAGAATGATGATTGTACAACTAAAGAAAGAACTGAACAAAATTTACAGAGGTTGAGACTAAGTGATGGTCAAACTCCTTGGCTTCTTTTTCAGAAATTGTTCTCAGGAAGGGCCACATCCAGATTTGTAGTCAATGAAATCCCTCCTACAAGTCAGTCTTATATGATATCTGTATGATAACACTGACTCATGACCAAGTCCTCTGAGGCTATTGATTAGTCAGTTTGAATTCCCCCTTCCTGGGAGCTGTCCTGTCCTCAGATTAGTACCTGTGTTTGTGAAGATTTCTTGTGCTTTCATTTGGAGAGTGAAAAGGCAAGATCAGATGAAAACTATGCTAGGCCTCTTTACCCTGAAACTACTTTCATGTGTTATTATATAATATGAACTGAAAAGAAACCAAAATGAGTTTTCCCTAAGATCCTGGTATGTTTAGCTGACTAATAGTTTGTTCATTTTATGTTAAACTGATTGCTTCTCAACATCTCTGTGCTTGGTCATTTAATAAAAGGACTGAATAGGAAATGTAATTAACTTTCTTGCTGAGTTTTTACTTTTGTCTGGGTCAGGCTAACTTGGCTGGTAAAGAATTTAAATAAATCTATTCTTCTCTGTAAGTGGAAACACCTGGTTTCCCATGTATTCAGAGCATAACAGTTATTAAAAACACAAGTGGTGGTAGCTGATCCCCAAGGAATATAGACACGAGGGACTGGCAATTCATTCTAAGTCAGTGAGTTGGGCAATCAGATGTACCGGTCTGTCAAACATTAAAGTCATGATAAGTATACATTATCTACAGTACTGGAGGCAGTGCAGTATTCATCTCTATGCCAATTGCTGGGGAGCATCAATAGAGGACTCCTGCTTATGGGTTTTTCCCATAGGCATGTGATTATTCATTGTGGAAACAGAATGGACCTCTGGACTGATCTCATATGGGTTTTCCTTATGTTCTTTTGCCTCATCATCTCTCAGCATAGACAGTGGCAGCTGGCAACTGGCATCATTCATGTCAGTGAGGGCTTGAATTGCTCCAATTTCTTGTTTGAATTTTATGAGAGCTATTCAAGGTGCTCAGCCCAGGCCCAACATAGGTTCTTGGGTATCTCCTTGAAAGCCAGAACTAAAACCCAAAGCAGATTCATTTCCCCATTGACATGGAAGTCATGAGCCAGCACTGAGCATGGTCCATGCATTCATGAAGAGGGGTGGACATTGAGAAATGAGTTGGAGCACTCATAAGATTAGCTGTGGTATCCTCTCCTGCCTCAGCCAACCTGATTATTTAGATTGCTTTCTCACCTTTCTCACTTTATTCTGCCATGCGCTCAAGCTAGGTTGAAAGAGTTTCTCAGTTTTACCATCACAATAATCAAATCATGATTATTCTGGTTTGCTCCAGTGCATCTCAGAGATATTCTAAAAGACGTTGCTGGTTAAGCATTCTCGGTCCCCATCCATATAACCTTTGTATAGCTCTGCCAGTTTGTGCTTCTTTCTTCTCTCTCTCCTATCCCTTTCTTCTCTGTATTATCTCTCTCTTTCCCCATCTCAGTTAAATCTAGATTGCAAGCTCCTCCAGACAGAGTCTTCTCTTGGGGAAGGGACCCTACCTCAGAGGTTTTGAATGCAGAAGATCCCAAAGTCATTCTCCAGTTGAAAGGATCAGGTAGCAGATGGTGAAGAAGACCGCTGCAAAGGCCACCAAGAGTCACTGCTTGTTAGTGAAAATAATTCTGAGGCCATTTCTGCACTAAACTATTATAGTGCTATTATTCCACTTTCAACATGATATGGAATCCTGGGGTTTGCAGTTTATAATAGCACTGTAACAGTCTAGTGCAGAAATGACCTGAGAGATAGATGGAATATCAAATTAAAAACAGAGGGCCCAACAGTCTGAAGGCAACTTTCAGGAGGGGCCCTCACCAGTTTACGATGCCCTGTAAAATGCTACATATGAGACAAGTGAGCAATACTGTCCTTCCAGATGCTTTCAAACTCCATTTCCCATAACCCCTCACCATTGGCTATGCTGGCTCAGGCTGATGATAGTTACAGGTGGGGGGAAAGGATCTAGAATGCATGTTTACAGTTGCTCATACAACAGTGTTACTATATAAACAAATATTAACCAGCAAAAGTTTTTGTGTCTGCTGTAGCAATTGTTGTTCCACGCCTTCCAATTAATTTCAGACTTATGGTGATCCAAAGATGAACCAAGGTTGACTCAGCCTTCCATCCTTTTGCAGGTCGGTAAAATGAGTACTCAGCTTGTTGGGGGCATGTATAGAAATGTTTCGAAATACATGCTATTTGTAAGTTGTTCGCTGCCTCGATCCATATGAAGAGGCGGGATACAAATTAAAAAAAAACCCTATCATGGGGTTTTCTTGGCAAGAGGGGTATTTCTTAAGCAGTTTGCCATTGACTTCATCTGAAGATGGGAGAATGTGATATACCCAAGGTAACCCAGTGGGATTCCATGACCAAGCAAGGATCTCTCAGAGTTGTGGTGCAACATTCAGACAACTACACCATGCTGGCTCTTGGCAAAGCCATAGTTTAAATCTCATATAGTGAACGTTTGCTCCTCCAGATATTTTGCAGTACCCTTCCTGCAATAGTTCACCGTTGCCCATAGCTCACAATAAGGCAGGTGGGAGTGGTAGGCAAAAATGTTTGGACATTTGAAGGGCTAATTGTGCCCTCCCGACCTCTGCTCTAAATATACATGTAATAGTTTCAATGCACCATGGATCTTGGTCTGGAACACTGGAAAATGAAGATCCTAAGACTGTAGATCTTCCTCTAACCTTCTTTGTCTTCTTAATATCCCATTTCTTAGCACTGGTGCTTCATAAGCACAGCCTGCCAGCAGCTGTTGGCTCTGTTTGAAAATAGCATGAACAGAGCAGCAGGTCACAAAGAACTCAGCTCCTCTTTTGGTAAGGCGTGTAGGGGCAGCTCCTTAGGTAGGTTGTGTATGAGTTGGTGCGAGCCAACAAGTAATGCTATTTTCATTCTGTCGCCATAAATAGCTCCAGCAGTCTTGCTTCTGTAGCTGCGGGAAATGCTGGCTTCTCTCCAGAGCTAGTGGCAAATAGAATAAACTTGTTCTACAGAAACCCAGTGTTTTAAAAACTCAGTGAAATTCTTTGAAGAGGTCTGAAAATGGCTTCTTGAAGCTTATTTCCAGTCCTGAAGTCCTGACTCATGTGATGTATTTGGTAATAACTTCCACTCTGGAAAAAAAGGAGTGGGTAAGATCATTGGAGATAGAAACAAAGAGCCAGTAGGTACAGTGGTTTGAGTGCTGAATTACTACACTGGGAAACCAGCGTTCAATTTCCCAGTTAGCCATAGAAACCCACTGGGCATCCTAAGACAAGTTACACTCTCTCACCCTCAGAGAACAGCAAAGGCAAACCTCCTCTGAACAAATTTTGCCAAGAAAACCCTGAGATAGGTTCTCAATAAGTCAGAAATGACTTGAAGGTGCACAGCGTTAACAACAGTGCAGCAAACACCTCAGAATTCTGAAAATTGCCAGGAAACAGAAAGGTGTAAAGTGAAAGTGTCATCTTTGATTTTTGTTATCTCTTCTGCATACCATATTCTTTAAAGCTTGAAAGAAATTTATTGCATTGTCAATTAGTAGTATTCCCATTTTTTTAAAAAAAAAAAAACCTACAGACTAGAGCCAACAGGAAAGAAAATGGATTGCTCAAAGCATCTTAATGAATCTGTGGCAAAGATGGGGTATAAGTCCATGTCAGCCTGTCAAGAGCCTGTCATGCTGCCTCCTTCTTTGGAGGTTTTTAAGCAGAGGCTGGATGGCCATCTGTCGGGAGTGCTTTGAGGGTGTTCCTGCATGGCAGGGGGTTGGACTGGATGGCCCCTGGGGTCTCTTCCAACTCTACATTTCTATGATTCTATGATTCTAAGAGAGGCTGGCTACTTTCCTGTCCTCCTACCAGCAGGCAAAGGCTTTGGCCATCGACTGACCAGTTCCTATGGAAAAGCCTTGTTCCCAGTTAGGTGCTATATTTTCCTTAAAGATACAACTTTTAATTGTTATAATTTTAAATTATGTTTTTCAATTGTACTTTAATTCTATTTTAATATTTTATCTTGTTTTGTGTTGTAATTGAACTTTTTATTCAGTATTGCTCTGAGCTCCTTTCATTCCTGGTTTGAGAATAAAGGCAGGATATAAATATATAACATATTTTCTTAGATCCAAAATTCAATATTCTGCCTACTGAATCTCACACTTTTCTGTTGCTACTGATCTATATAATACACTATGCCAGCTTTCAATCGACAGCAAGAGATATATTATGAATTTCCTAGAAGAGTTTGTAAAGGTTATTAAAATTTATGTAATTGTCAACATGTACTTTTACTGCAATGAACTCGTGGGAGCAGAAGTGATGCTCTGCCCCAGTCATTTTATGCTCCTGTGAGGGAGGTCAACTTGAGAGTGCATGACTGGCTATATGTTGCTCAAAATTTTTTATAGTTCATTGGAGGCTAAAACCTGGATTTCCCAGGTTGCAATCCAGCACCCTAACCATTACATTGCACTTGCTAACTATGCATCAAAGCAAAAGGTGTTTTTGTGAAGTTATAAATGGTTGTATCTGTACCCAGCTCTCTTTCTCTACTTTTTAGGCATATAACAATTACCCAGGCCTGGTTTGTCCTCCCATTTCTATGGCTGGGACTTATTTAAATCGTTACAAGTAGCACATTATTATTATCTACAACGTGTTATTTTGAGGGAAGTAATAGGGGGAATAATATAACAACTGTTAACGTTGCTACATTTTAATGTAGGACATAGCATTTGCTTGCTACACTTTCTTGGAGGCAAAAATATTTTGGAGTGGTCTGAGAGAATGTCCAGCCCAAATTTTAGCCAATTTCTTCCTTTTATGGCCTTTTCCACACGGTGTAGTCACTGTGTAGCTGTGATGGCTTGAAGAGCCATGTACCCGCACAACGTCGTCGCTATAAAGTTGATGTTAAGTTGCTGGCACACCTTTGCATGTTGCTAAAGCGTTGTATTTGAGCAACAGAAGAAGTGCATTTTCACTCCCTGAGACCGCTTCTACTACGTTTCTACAACTACATGCGGAGCCGTTGAAGCACATTCTCACAGGAATGGGTGTGTTCAGGGCAGGCCCAGCCTGGCACACTGTCATTTCCCGTGCCAATTTGTCCTTGCCCACCAGAACAGAGGTGGCTGCCATTTTCTTTCATTGTGAAGAAGTCAGTGGGTAAGGTTTTTGTAAGGTTTTTATAGTTTATATTTTCTTCTTTTATTTCTTTTTCCCGTTCCACTAAATCCTTCCTAATAATTCATTGAGGAACTGTACAGTATCACCACCTATTTTTAAGGGTGAACGATGGGCTGCTCAAACTATTGTGGGGTTTTTGAAGCCATCCTCAAGTAAAGGCTTCAAAGCCTCATGGGACTTGCAGTCGCTCAACCTCCCTCCTCACAACCACTCTCCAGCCTCCCTCGCCCCACGGCCCACGCCTCCACTGACAAATCTCCCTAGAAACAGGCCGTAGATATACACAACCACCTCTACGGGGTTGAAAGAAGGCGCTGGACAAACTTCTGGCCAATGAGGTTCTGCGCAGCTTCGATGCTTCCTGCACACGTCACCAGGCGCGGTGTGCACCATTTTGTATCTATAGGCACACCACGCAGAGCAGGTTTTGCAGCGCCAGGCTTGTCCAGCATTTTTACACATTCTGCTGTTCTGCGTTTGGGTTCTAATGGAGTAAGACAGTTCTGAGAGGACCAGGGAAGGGGTAGGGCCTGGCGATTGGCAGAGGTTCAGGACCATTTGGACATTTGGGAGAAGGAGCGAATTCAATGGGAACTCAGGACAAGCCAGTGTAACTTTGAAATGGGTGTTTCATGGGAGATGAGAAACAGGGGCCACCAACTAAAGAATGCCGATGCAAGACCAAAGCAATGCGTCTTGAGTACCGGCAATTCATCGCCACAAACTCGATGACCGGTAGGGAGAGGGTCACCTGTCCCTATTACAAGGAGCTGGATACAATTCTTCGGGGGGATGTGAGCGTGGTCCCAAAACAAGTTTTCAGGAACCTCTGCCTTGTCCCTGAAATATATGATGAAGACTCCCAGGGAGGACATGTGAACCCAGCAACAGAAATACCTGTCCCCATTGCCTCGCAGTCTTGGGGTACGAGTCCCAACAGCCATTATTCTTTTGTCACCTAAATGGTAAGACCATTAGCTCCATCTGGACTCGTTTATGTTGCAACTCCCATTATCCACCTGGCTGGGAGAGCGATTCATACTCATACTGGTAGGATATTTTTTGGGTATAAGAACCCCTAATTTCACACTGTCCAGTGCAGGCTCTCACCATTCTGAATGCCATGCTGTCTGTCCAGTTCCCAAATGAGAACTGTTCTTAGGTGTCTACCTAAGTCACATTGCCGCTTTTCTTTGTTATTCTCTGGACTGGTAATTTTCCTCTGAATCCCTCAAAGTCCTCTATCCCAACTTTCTTCCCTATTCCTTCAGTTAGTCCTTGTGTGAGTGTGTGAGTGTTTGAGTGTTTTTGCACGCTTGTGTGAATCTTGTTAATAAAAACACATTTTTAGTTTACATGTTAAATCTCCAGCTGGTTCTTTCCTGTGTGACCCTGTCAACACTGGAAGAAAAGATCTCGTTAAGTTGTCCCCTCTTGCAGGCCCCCTATTTTTGAGCTACTTACTCCCCAGTTTTGAACAGAAGTATTGGCATCGTTCGTGGGCCCTTGAAGCACCCCACATTTTGGGGTAACAAGATTATGTTGTACCTGTCTGCCATACATGCATTAAAGTCAAGGATCATCTCGGAAGGGAGGGAGGGAGGGAGGGAGGGAGGGAGGGAGGGAGGGAGGAAAGGAAAGGAAAGGAAAGGAAAGGAAAGGAAGAAGAAAGAAAGAAAGAAAGAAAGAAAGAAAGAAAGAAAGAAAGAAAGAAAGAAAGAAAGAAGGAAAGAAGGAAAGAAAAGAAAAGAAAAGAAAAGAAAAGAAAAGAAAAGAAAAGAAAAGAAAAGAAAAGAAAAGAAAAGAAAAGAAAAGATGGCAATCCTAATTCAGCACTTATGTGATGATTCCAATCCAGATCTTCACAGCCCTGGGGCTGGAACTGGATGGCCAAATCTGTCAATTTCTTTCACATTTTAATTTTTTTAAAAACTTTCATTTTCTTTCAATTCTGAATATTAAACAAAATTGCAAATTTTGGAAAAAATCCTTTTTTTAAAAAAACCACTGAAATAAAACTCTCCTTTTTCATTAGTTTTTTTGTCTGTTGTCACATGCAATATATTCTTTGTAATGAACTGACCCTCTCTATTGCTCTTTAGCAAAACAATGGACAATGCACAGTAAATGATTTTAACTCATTTGATCTCTGACTTCTGCTTGATCAACTGCCAAAGCGTTGCATTGGGTGCAGTATTTGTCTTCCAGCTTTCAAATGACTTAATAGAGTGCAGGAAGAACAGAAGAGGGTCACAATATGTGTTTGAACAGATCTTCATTGTTGCCCAACTGGAAATGCTTCAAGTACACCACCAATGGCTACATATACCAGGTCTTGTAAGCTCCAAGACTTTTTGATTAGCAGGAACTGTCATTATCTTCCATCACAACCCCTGGACTTCCCTGCCATCTCTGTTTAATTGCAATCTACATGGTCGCTGCAGTGGAAATGGGTTTCCCCAGGAACAGTATATTGTTGTGATGTATTCCTTGTGTAGTCCAAAGTATCTGGGTGGCTGGGTTTTGTGAGGAAAGTGTAGTTAGCTTTCCAAGACACCTGCTCCCAAAGGAGATGAAAACTGCTAGGATGTTTTTAATGTTTCTATGTGTCTCTGTGTGTGACAGGATCAACACAGCAACTTGTATTTTTGCATGCTTCTGTGGGGAAGCATTGGTATAAAGACTGTCATTATGAGAGTATGCACTTCCTAATTTACCCTGCCCCGCTGCAGGGGGGCAGTGTAGTTAATGGTGGTTGGGGGGTCTATCTAAGGTCTTGAGTACCAGAATTTCCTAGTCTTGCTGCGTGAGATTCCATCATTGAGAGGCCATGTATTTCTTAAGGTTATGGAGTGTCCCAAATGGCCAAATGAGCATGTGTCTTAAAGGCTAAGTAAACTGAAGATTTTTGGGGGGAGGACTGGAAACTGTTTATGGACATTTGAGCCATAAGAAATCTAATGATGCAGTAATTTGTAGATGTGGTTACTAGTAATCCCAGTAAGTTTGCTTAGGTGGATCTGTAATGGTAGAACAATATTTTTTCCCTTTTATTATCTTCACTTTTTCATTACAGTTTGGTTTTGGGAAGGGTCAGAGCACTTTTATGTTTTAATAAGTTAATGTTAGTACGTTAGTATTTTAGTGAATTAGTATTTAGTGTTTTTCATTCAATGTTTTGGTTTGTGTCTTAATTTTAGTTTATTCTGATATTAAAAATGTCAGTTGATGTTTATGTTATTTTGTGTTAAAATTATAAATAAATAGATGAGATGTAAATAGATGTATTTAAATTGATGTCATACAAGTGTTCTACAAATAAATAATTGCAACACCTTCAGTTCTTAATTATCATTCTGAGAAAGCAGGGAAAGAGATTGATCATTGTCATGCATAAATGTGGCTTTATGTCATGCTTCATCCAACTAGATCATTAATATTATTAAAGTAAGGCTGAAAAAAAGAGCAAATCTTTCTCCATGGTTCCAGTTACATTGGGGGGTTTCCAATTAACCTTAATGATCAAGGGCTATTTTTTCTGATTTTATCTCTGTAATGGAAATGTCCACAAGTTTGCACAAATTGATTTGTATTCTTGAATGCATTCTTTTTTTGGAAAAGGAATACAAAATGGCTACGTTTTGTTGAATGTGTGCCATTGAAGAGTGCTTTAATTGTGTATTTCTGCATGGCAGGGAGTTGGACCAGATGGCCCTTGTAGTGTGTGTGTTCAAGATCTAAGATTCTATGATTCTACAGCCCCTTTCGCATAGCATGTGAAAGGGCCCCTGAAGCGTCTCGCAATTGTGAGGAGCGATCCGCATGACGAACTCACAATCATGCGATTCTCCAGGGGCCAGGGGGCGCCGATCATGCACCTTTTCATTTTCAGCTAGAAGCCGAAAATGGTGCATAATTGTGCATTGCTCCTGGGCCCTGCACGCACTTACCTGGTGTGCGGAGCCTCCAGAGCTGCACCAGTTGTGCTTCCTGCCCCAGCACAGCCTGGGAAACTCTCGGGCTGCGCTGCGGAAGGAAGAGGCGGGGCTTTCATGTGAGCAGGCAGCTCATGCAGAGCCAAAAGACCCCGGATGCGAGAGCCTCTCACCAGAGGCTGCTCACTCAATCTCCGCACCCCAGCACCAGAAGACAGTAAGGTGAGGAAAGGGCCTGAATCTTTCATCTTTTGGAGTAGCTTTCAGAGAAGTAGCCATGTCAGTATCTTGTGGCATAAAGGGAGGAAGGGAAATTGAAGGGGGAAATGGAATTTAGCAATACCTTTAAGACTGACTGTTTTTTTATTTTAGCATGCGCCTTCTTCAGATTCAGCATGTCTTTGGGAGGATAACTACATATCCTATTCAATGGAGGACAGTCCTAGGTCTGCCAACAGGATATTCCTTTGTTAAAAAAAACTGTCCTCTTCGAGTCTAAAGATAAAGAACTATTAAATGGGAGAGCAGAGGAATTGCAGGCTGAGCAGGCCACGGTATCTCAGTGTGATAAAATATACTGTAATTCAAATTAAAGAGAATTTCCAATCCAGAAATTAAGTACCATATTCATAAAACACTTCTGGAAAGTGACAGCTTGGATTTTTTTAAAAAATACTTCATAACAGACACAGCATTCTTCCAATTATAGAATTTCCATCCTATTTACTACAACCTTTCAAATGTTTGAGCAGACCAATTTCCTTACTTTCCCTAAACTCCACCCACTGTAAATCTTCTAGCTTACATATAAGCTTTCTGTATCTCAGCCACAAAGAATAGAAGTGTCAAGTCCCAGTATCCAATCCATTTCTTTTGTAAGCAGGGTTTTATCACTCTGGGGAAAAAGTTTCTCAAGTACTGAAAAGTATAGATCCTTGAAAGAATGCTCATATGGTATAA
This sequence comes from Ctenosaura bakeri, assembly GCA_948474755.1. Lineage (NCBI taxonomy): Eukaryota > Metazoa > Chordata > Lepidosauria > Squamata > Iguanidae > Ctenosaura > Ctenosaura bakeri. The sequence continues at coordinate 153,772 of CAOLHI010001485.1, read as the reverse complement.
TCCTAGTTTAAATGTCCCTCTTGGGCCCTTTCCGCACTAGTTATAGTGCTATTATTCCACTATCTACATCCTACGGAATCCTGGAATTTGCAGTTTAGAGAGGGGCACTTAAGAATTCTCAGCCAGTAAGCTCTTTAGCCTTAGTAAACTACAAATCCCAGAATTCCACAGGATGTCAAAAGTGGAATATCACTATAACAGTGTAGGGCAGAAATGGCCATGGTTTCAATGTTGAGTTAGAGCAAGTCTGTCTGTTGTAAAACTCTTGTTTTTACAAATCCCATAAAGCCCTGTTCTGCTGTATAGTTGTTATGACAAGGATGTCCTTATCATAATCTTGTGGGACTTGTCTTTGCTTGTAGCAAGAAGAAAGATATGTTTCCCAGTCTTGGTATTGCCAACAGAGCACAGATTCGTAGTCCTGCCAGAAATGAGGGAGTAATGGGTCAGAGTTCTGTCACAATTGCAGAAGGACACTGCTGTGTTCCCTGTGCTATCTTACTGCCTTCAGTTATGGTGGAATGCACTGTTCTACTACCAGTGTGGAAATAAAAATCCACTGCCAGCCTTGGGAAACTACCTCTCAGTCATGTAGGTACGGGGTGGGTGGAGGCAGTTCACCCTGGGTGGCAATGTTTTTGAGGTGTCCCAGCTCGTAGCCACGTCCCTGCGTGCCACGGCCATGCCCTCTCATGCCATGACCACACCCCCATGGACTGCTTCCACGCCCCCATACACTGTGGCCGCTCCCCTCCTGCCCCACCTCCACACGCTCCAAGCTCCGTCGTTGCTGCCTCTGCATGAAATTGAATAGGCCAGCATCTTGTTCTTTGGTTCCAGGTAACCAAAGGTCTTAGGTTGGTCCAGGCTACAGTCATGCCAGGTAACCATCCCTCACTCTGAAGTAACAATGTTCGTTTTTAAAAGGCGACTAGGTTATGCCTGAATACTTAACAAATATGATTTGAACAGCCGTGCCATCTTAGAAGTCCTTTCCCTGGACTGGTCAGCCAGAGTTCTGCTGAGAAGTGATGATTGGTTTGTGCCACAAGTTCTGCTCCCTGAATTAAATTTTTCTTTCTAAACGTATTCTTCTTCTCTTTCTATGCCATTTTGTACTGTGTACTGTACTGTGCACCTGTCACTTACTATGAAGGCAGAGAAAAGCTAAACTTCTCCAAGCAATCCTATATCTTTATGCATTTATATAACTGCAAAAAACATCACAGCTTTAGAACTTATTTGGCCTGTTTGTTTTATCTTTAATGAGCTTTACTATTAATTAACAGTATTTTTATTTTTCATTTTTTGCATATATTTTTTATTAAAGTTTTACTCAAAATAAAAAAAAACCCTCCCTGCTTCCAAGCATCATTTTTCTAGTTGAGTTTGTGTTTACATCCCATTTATACATTTTTTTCTATTCTAAAATTAACACATTATTATTTTTAACCTTCTTCTATTCTAAGATTAACACATTATTACTTTTAACCTTATTGCATTCAGCTTATGCTTATTCTATAACATCTTTAATTTTCCTTACCATTTTTTCCAACGCTCTTCTTTATTCTTTCCCTCATTCCCTTATCCAGTTCAGAACTTCTTGCCATTCTCTTTCAAAGTTCTGGATTGGTTTATTTTTAAGTGAATAAGCCAAGCTTTCTATCTCTACCATATCCAGAACTTTTAATTTCCATTTTTTTATATCAATATAATTTCCTTCTTTCCAGTGTTGCGCATGTGTCATTCTTGCCGCAGTTATAACATATAACAATGTTTTCTGGTGAGATCTTATTTCTCTTTGTTGGCCTAACATATTCAACAGTAATTAACAGTATTTTTAAAGTGGTTTCTTGCTCTCTGGGGCCCTAAAACTCAAACAAGATTTAGAAAAGGAATATAGCAAAATCCACAAATAGCATCACTAACATCAAAGCAGAAACAGAACCTATTATGAAATAAGTGGAGTATTACATTCCATCAAAGGCTAAGCAAAACAGTACAGTACTTACTTGTCTATTTTGTGTTGACTTTTAAAATACAAGCAGAGCTAATAATAATAATAATAATAATAATAATAATAATAATAATAATAATTTGCTGTGGTTCCCCCCCCCTTTATGCTAGCAAGTCATGTCTATAATTCAAACATAGACATAACAGAAATAGCGCAGTGCACGGAGAATGGTATGGAACATCACAGGTGCTCATGTATGAATTAGTTCTTTGAGTGACAAACGCAAGCGGTAGAATATCTGCTATTTCCTGTTTCTTCTTCCTTTCCAATATTCTCTGTCCCCTTCCTTCCAAATGGAAGGAAGTTCCTTCCAAAGTCTCACCTATAAATATTACCCTCATTCTGGGGGCTAGAATTACAGCAAATTATCAGTAATTCAGGACTTGTTTGTATAATCACATGTTGAGAATTTGAACTAGGAGGTGATGCTTTACATATCTGTGTGTAGCATTAACTCTCATTATATGCTTATTCATCCCTTGTGACAAGCTAGCAGCATTGCTGTCCTAAACTAGCATACCACAAAGCAGATATATGAATGACCACAGATCTACACCAGGAATGGGTAATGTTTGGCCCTTCGGAGGCTGTTGGGTTGCAAATCCTATCATCCTAATCAGCATAATCAAAGGTGAAGGATGGCAAAAGTTACACTCTGACAATATCTGGAGAATCAGCAGTTCCTCTATTCTTTTACTGACATTCACTGGTCACACTCAGGATGGCAGGTCCAATTAACCCTAACTTAGAACTTTAAGAGTGTCAGAATGTTCCTTTTCTTCTCCTTGGCAGCTGCTGACTTTTCAACACTCACATTTGTGAAAGGAAATGTTGGGATCTGATGGAATATCTCTAGAGTGCATGGACTGTTACTGGATTTGATCACCCCAAATCACATCAGACTTCAAACAAACTGAAACCATGGAACTTCCTAAATAAACTTATTGTATACAAGTGACTGGAGCAAGAACGATTCAAAAGCAGAAGTCTAAATACAAATGGATGTTTACCTTATTAGATAAATATCCATTTGTATTTGCAGCTCAGGACAGAAGCCAATGATGAGCAGCAAAAACTGAGCATGCTCCTAATTTTTCTTATCTCTTTCTAGTTTAGAGAAGATTAGATTTAAGAATAAGATTTTACTTTGTTCCATTTGTTACTTCCTATATTTCAGAACACATTTCTTTTGGTCTTTAGACTGGAAAGTTGTTTGTCAGGCTTCTTTCTTTCCTATTTTGTTTTTAAAGATAAAAAGCAGCACTAGTAATAATAATAACTATTGCTAAGGCTGGCACTATTGGAATTGCAGCTGCTGGTACAATTACAATGACTAATATTCAGTGACATTGTTACCAATTACTAGCTTCCCCTCTACTTGCAGATGGAGATGTTGGTATACATCAGGCCCCTAAGGATTTTCTTAATTATAAAGATATGTGTGCACGCCAGACTGTAATTTCACTATAGAGGCACATAAATACATCCATAATGAGTTCCCTCCTTTCCTTTTGGAAAATCTCACATTTGTTATTTTCCTTTGGTCTCAGTTCTGGGCCAAGTGTGTTTAGATCAGAGCTGGGAACTCCACAATACTGAATAACTCTGCTGTTCTGAACACACTTATATTTGGGAGCAGGCCCCATGGAACTCAGCTGAATCAAGCAGGCATGTACGTATATGATGGTCCTTTCCACAGGACACTGTTGTCCTGGCATAGGGATGAGAGAGGAGTGGGATTGCGATGACACTTCTGCATTACATTATCATGGCTCTGTCCTTCTCCTGTAGCCAGGTGAGTGATCATGGATTAAATCATTGAGGGGTTTTCCCCATCAATGACCCATGATTGCACAACCATCCTGTCCCTACCTGGCCTGCAGAAGCCCCAGAAGTGCAATGGAGATGCTTCTTGCCCCAGCGCAGCCTGAGAAATTGCCCGGCTGTGCTGCAGAAGGAAGAGGCGTGTCCATCACACTTCCTTCAGCAGGGAGCCAGCCCAGAGTTCCTGTTACACTCCGTTCGCAGCAGAGCTGCTGCCGGGATCACCACTGGAGCATAACAGAACAAGGTAGGATGCAGAAAGGACCAATAACTGGTACGTAAATATGCATTGCATTAAAAATGTCTGCAGTGACACTGTTCTGTTGGTACTGACAAGCAATTTCATAGTCACATTAGATAGTATTTTAGACCAGGAGAACAAAGTTTTTCTCCAGCTATTGTTCCACAATGTGCTATGAAGAAGATTCCTGTGTTTAAAACAGGAGTAAAATATACTGGAGAACATTTGTGTAGAATAAAAGCCATAAAGCAATTACAGTCGCTCAGAAAAATAAACACAGCGAGAATTATATATTCCTTGACCAGGTGTGGGGCAGTCTCCTATTTGGACATCTAGCACAGTATTCTTGATTCTTAAGTGGTAGCAATGCTCCAGAGTGGGACAGATCCTAGACAGTCCAAGACCCTTTTGCATCACCTACTGCCTTAGACATGAGCAACCTGTGGCTCTCCAATTGATTTTAGACCCAAAGAGCATGGCCATTGGCCAGAAATGATGGGAGTGGTAGTCCAGTAACATCTAGAAAGCTGTCCACTGTGCACTGCCTGTGGTTGTTTTTGTGCATCTTCAAGTAGTTTCTAATTCATAACGTCCCTACAGTCAACCTGTCACAGGGTTTTCTTGACAAGATTTGTTCAGAAGAAGTTTGCCATTGTCATCTTCTGAGGCTGAGAGAATGTGACTTGGTCCCCAAAGAACTCATGGTCAGTAGGTTTCCATGGGTGAGTGGACATTTTGTACCCTTGTCTCCTGGAGCCTAATCCAACACAGACTTCCCATACTATGCTTATTCCTACCCGTGCCACTTGATCCTTTTACAGGAAATGCCAAGAAACCATACCTAGGTTCTTCTTCATACAAACTCTGCTCATAATGCTGAACAGTTCCCATTTTTTTCCTATGTTGATATATGTTTAATGAATCTGATATAAAATCTGATGACTATAAAATCTGAATCTGATATAAAAATCGGATTCAGTGTTCTCCACTGGACTGTGCCAAAAAAGCAAGTCCCCCCCCAACTCAATGGTCTTATGACATAATTAGAAGGTGAATCTCTATAACGACAGCTGAATAGGCCTCTTGTCTGGTGACATTTTTAATTGGTAAACATCTTGTATTTCTACCTCTATTCTAATATGGATTTAAATCTGTTTCTATTTCTAGACTGATGAAACTAAGCATAATTGGAAGTCCCCTCTCCAGAAGACAGTGTCTTCTACTCTGCATAATTTATTAGACAGGGCTGCAAAGCTGACAGAACTTGATCTGACCTGTTCTTACGGATTTGACAGAAAGCTACTGGAACAGTTTCTTCTCAGATTTCCTTTCTGACCAGCCTCTGCTTTAGGTATGACTGGGTAATATTTTATTTTATTTTATTGCATGATCACCGACAGCTCTATTGAGAATAAATTCAGGTGTATGATTAATACCATAATAACAGCCATAGCTCTTTCAGTAGTATGACTGCATGCAACTGATATAGGCACGCCTTACAAGTAACCACTTAACAAAGGTGAGCCCCACCTTCCATGAAAAAACAAAGATTATGCATGAAATTGTTGTTTCAAATTACATTGAGAAAGACAAAAATCAATTTTGTTCTTTTGTGGTTTTCCCATAAAACATGGGCTTGCATTCCCATAGGCAAGAAGAACTAATGAATGAGCAGAACCCCCGTTGAACTAATGGAATTTGTCCTTAATTTGAAAGTGTCAAAACTGTGAGTTGTCAGATAATGGAGCATCAAAAGGTAAAGGCTTTCTGTATTGTTTGAAGAGAAGTTTGAATTAAAAGGATTGGGAAATAAAGCTGAAGTTGCAACTTTCAGATTACATATTTGACTTGAGACATTATGCAGAATTTTGCATAAGGGATGTGTATTCCTCACTGAGGCCATTTCTGCACTGCACTGTTATAGTGCTCTTATTCCACTTTCAACATCCTATGGCAGAACTTTCCAAACTTTTCATGTTGGTGACACGCTTTTTAGACATGCATTATTTCGTGACACAGTAATTCAGTTTTACTGGCAAACCAGAGGTTAAACTAACCCTTTATAAGAGATCCGGGCACATACATAAATTGTAACAATGAAATGTATGGGGACACAACATATCTCATGAAAGCCTTTTGTTTATATTTTTAAAAATGTATGATTTATTTATAACATATAACATACATTTCCAAGGCTCGAGGGGGGGGCTTGTTCTTGATCAGGGAGGTGACACACCTATACCCTTCAGGTGACACACTAACTTGTTGTGACACACCATTTGGAAAGCCCTGTCCTATGGAATCCTAGGGTTTGCAGTTTAGGGAGGGTCATTTAGAATTCTCAGCCAGAGAGCTCTTTGGCCTCAATAAACTACAAACCTCAGAATTGCACAGGATGTTGAAAGTGGAATAAGAGCACTATAAAAGTGTGGTGCAGAAATGGCCTGAGTCTCTTTGTCCCTCATAAAACACTGTTTCTTTTAATCTTAATTCTTTGCAATGGCACTCTTATGACCTAAAATATTTGGCTCATCATAACCGATTTGAAGTGTTTACAACAGCTGGACATTGTTGGTGATATGAGTGTGAAAAAAGAAGCCATTTTGAATTTTTGCATTCAAAAAATGGTATCCATCGTCACCTGATTGTAACTGTGTGTAGAGAGACCACACAAGAAAAATGCACAGCTTGCCTGGAGTACTTGACTCTAGCAAGTGGTTATGTGAATACTATTGTTCAATGCTGAAACAATTTTCTAAAGAACTCTATGACATAAAACCAATTGTTTGATTTAAAGGGTCTGCTTTAGTTGGAACAAAGGGATTTACATAGGTGCACACTTTCAATTTAGTAACTGATTAAATGAGCTGAATCCATTGGAGATTAGCAATTTGATTTTGGCATTTTCATACTTCTTTTATTTACATATGTGTATGTGCTTTCAAGTTGCCTGTCGACTTACAGTGACCCATTAAATTCTTTGGGTTTTCTTAGGCATGAAATACTCAGAGATGGTTTTCTAGTTCCTTCCTCTGAAGTATACCGTACAGCACCTGGTATTTCTTGGCAGTTTCCCATCCAAGTACTAACCAGGGTGGACTCTGCATAGTTTCAAAGATCAGACAGACTCTGGCATCTTTAGGGTATTTTGGCCAGGACATTTTATTTATAAAAGTGTCAAATACAAAAACTGTATCAAATCAAAAAGTGTCAAATACAAAAACTAGATATATAAGAAATATATAATAGCATTGTGTTCTTTTTACTCTGCAATTGTTTTTATGGCATTAGCCGTTTCAAAAAGGTTTCCAAGTGTCCCCTATGTTACAATTTATCATTGCAGATATATTTAACTCTAGAAAAAAATGCTAGGATATTTCCCATTATGTTATATAATTCATCTGTTGTAACACATTGTGGGTTTTGTTTCAAGCAAATAGGTTCAATATTATGCGTATTGATTGTTTTCACACATGCCTTTCTTCAGTAGTTTTAAAACAGTCATTTAGAAACTATTGCTTTTACCTGCCAGAAACACATATTGCACTTTTTCCAATATTTCTGTCAATTGAAATTATTATAAATATTCAACTAAATTCAGTACCAGTTGTTGTTGGGTTTGGTTTTTTTTTTCATTCTTGTCTCTGCACTCAAAATGATTTTTATTATAGCTATCCATAGCTGGCAAGATTGAGTGTCTGGGAGTGGGACAGGGCAGGAGAACAATGAACTTTACTTTCCTGTACTTTCGTTCTCCAATTTTCCAGATTATTTTTCCCACTACTTCAATAATTTTATAGAAGCATATTGCTTATACACAGTAGTTTGATGTATGTTCCTTCCCTCATCACCAACAGTGTTCCTTTTTACTCCTGTGTTCTCCTTCCCACAGTTTTGGGAAACCATTTTTGTTGCTTTAACTGAAAAAAAAAAATCCCTGAAACTTACAGTTATGAATATTCCTCATATGTGTATATTAGGAAGTTTACCTGACTTTCACTAGGTTGATGCTGATGATTTATCTCATGATATGAATAAAATAAAAGTCTGATAGGTAGCACCTGCAATTGTTAAAGTTGGTTTCATGCTGTGTTCCATCCAAAAATGGACCAAATCCATCAATTATCTCCCCCCTCCAAAAAAAAGCCCCTACCCCAAAACATAATTAGATTTGCCCTGGAAATGTTCAGGCTGCTAACCTATCCCTAAATATCAAGTTTGGTCAAAATGGGTCTATACATATGCATTCTAGAAGGAAATATATACAGAAATATCACGTACTTGTTCAGGAGATACTTGAAGTACAGTAATTGATGAATGAGTTCCAAAATTTTACTATGGTCTTCATTTTGGTCCCATTAGATAATATATCAAGTTTGGTGACCCTGTGATCAAATATGTACATTTGCATAGTACAACAGACAAACAAGACACTTTATAATCTTGTTGTTAACTGCCATCAAGGTGACTTTGACTTACAGTGACCCTATGGATGAGAGACTACCAAGTCACCCTATCATCAACCATCCTGCTCAGGTATTGCAGATTTAGGGCCGTGGCTTCCTTGATTGAGTCTATACATCTCTAAATGCTGTCTTCGTCTTTCCCTACAGCTTTCTTCTTTACAAAGCATTATTGTCTTTTCTACAAAGGCTGGAACTGGATGTCTCCTCATGGAGACAGACACAAGGAAGAAGGAGAGAAGAGCATATGCACACAAAGCTCCAGAAGCCACCTAGTGTGGACAGCGCTAGGGTCATGGCAACTTGAATAGAAGGCTATGTGTGTATGTGTGTGTAACAAAGATTTTTTATTTAAGTTTGTGGGCCAATTGCAGCCAGAAGTTTGGCTTGTGTGTCACTCTTCTCTTTATCTGTATGATTCACCACCCACCCCATCCACCTATCCCATCCCTTAAGGCTCCAGGACAGGAAGGCCAACAACATGGGCAATCAAGAACCACACTGAGTTCTGATGTCCACCAAGAATGGTTTATATTTTAAGATTTTCCCACCATTATTCATAGAATCACAGAGTTGGAAAAGACCACGAGGGCCATTGAGTCCAATACCCTGCCATACAGGAATACATTTTTAAAGCATACTTGACAAATGGCCATCTAGCTTCTATTTAAAAACCTCCAAAGAAGGAGACTCCACCAAACTTCGAGGCAGTGTATTCAACTGTTGAACTGCTCTTACCATTAGGAAGTTCTTCCTAATGTTTAGATGGAATCTCTTTCCAATTTCAATTGCTATTCTTTTTTCTTTTTCTTTTTTTTTTTTGCATATCCCCTAAATGTCTTTGTTTGTACTTCAGGGGCTATGCATACCCCAGGTTGTGAACCACTGGTCTAGATACTGGTAACTCAAGAAATGCTTCATACATTTAATAAAGTGAGCCATATTCACAGAAGGCTATGTCACAGTAAACATATGACAACACAGTCTTAACTCAGAAATGTGCTAGATGGTGAGAGTTTAGGCATAGGCAAAAATTTCTTGTACTAGCTGATCCATTTTTCTGCTGTTGAACTGCCTTTATGCTGACATAACCACTCTCTGCCACTTTATCTCAGAGATCAGCCAAGAGAGGAATACATCAGCAAAGCTTTGTACCGGCTGTGATCATCACAAGAGTACCAAAAGAGGCAGAGAAGAGAGGAAGGAAGGGAGGAACCAAATTATGCCAGATCCACATCTTCTCAGTTTAGGGACACAGTCACAGTGCTGTCACAAAGTTAGGCCAGGGCTAGGGTTGTCCTGATTAATTTCTTATGTTTCTAGGCTAGGAAGAGTGTGGATTCAACACAGTTTGATAGGGAAGACAAAGTAGCTCTGGCCTTCTACCAACATCTGCACTCCCAAAGCCATAGCACCTGAGATGGCCAACATTCTCCAACATTCTGCAGATGAAAACTGGGACATGTGAGGCCAAGCAACATCAGAGTGTGGTCAAGATGACAAATGTCATTTATAAGGAAAAACACACAGCTAGGGAAGCAGTTTGCTTTTGCCTGATCCTACTGAGAAGGGCCAGATTCCACCTCCCTCTTCTCATTGTGCCCGACTCCTCCCTGCTATCCTTTTTCAGAGTTGGTCACTGCACTGTGCTGAGGATCCCACCCGGAGTGGGGCCAAATGAGAAGAGGGGCTGCTGCTGTCACCACCTGGCATGACACTGGAAGCTGGAGCAAAGGATCACAGTTGACAAAATAAGCCGTCACTCAATTCAGTTGAAAGTGCATACGCTAATGAATGAAAATGAGGAGGTGCATTTGGGTCTCCCACTTTTTGCTGACAACAACTGGTTTTTTGCCTTTTTTCCTCCCTCTGCCCATCTTAGACCTTTTCTGCACTACACTGTTACAGTGCTATTATTTCGCTTTCAACCTCCTATGGAATTCTGGGGTTTGTGGTTTACTGAGGCCAATGAGCTCTCTGGCTGAGAATTCTAAAGGCCCCTCCCTAAACTGCAAACCCCAGGATTCCACAGGATGTTGGAAAGTGGAATAATAGCACTATAACAATGTAGTGCGAAAATGGCCATAGTTTCCTCTCCTCCTGGTGAAGAAGGCAAAAAAGGGTGGTGGAGTATCTCTGATAGGCTGGCTGGCTGCCTGGAAAGAGAGAGGCGGGGGGCAAATGGTGGCTAGCCGGCTGGGGCTACATATTGCTGTTCAATGCACTCCAGCCTTGAATTGGCAGGAAGAAGCAGCAGGAAAGTCCAGTGTCCCTCATGGAAGTGTGCATTTGCTTATTTCTCTCTTCTCTCCCAATTTGAAGACTCCTGATGAGAAATTTTAAATAAGTATTTGATGCAGTTTAGGGTTTTAAATCTTGAGTTAAGCCTTGGGGATATTTAAAGAGGGTCCTTGGTAAAGAAAAGATTAAGAATCACTGTTATAGATAAATGCTTTTTCAATATTTTTTGATATTTTGGAGGTGTTTAAGCAGAGGCTGGATGGCCATCTGTCGGGAGTGCTTTGATGTGGGTTCCTGCATGGCAGGGGGTTGGACTGGATGGCCCCTGTGGCCTTTTCCAACTCTGTGAGTCTATGATTCTATGCCATGATTCTAGTGAGGCAGGCTAATCTGCTTCCCCTTTTCATTCTGTTTTGCTGTTTGCATATGTTCAGTAAGTGATTCTGGAGTCAGTTGTTTACCTTGCCTGTTGTATAGAAGCACACATAGCTGCAGTGGGATCATCTAAAGTAGAATCCCTTTCTCTTTCTTTCTTTCTTTCTTTCTTTCTTTCTTTCTTTCTTTCTTGCATTCTTTACTGCAGACATTACTGCTACATCTTGGTTGGTAATGCACTCTACATGGGGCAGAAATTGTTTGAAAACTTCAGTGGGTTTAAAACGCAGCAGCCAGAATACTGAACAGGGCCAGTTACAGGGAGCACATAACTCCCTTGTTAAAACAGCTTCACTGGTTCCCCTTTTGTTTCCAAGCACAATTCAAAGTGTTGGTCATGTCCTATAAAGCCCTATACAGCTTAGGTCCAGACTATAAGAAAGACTATGGCCATTTCCGCACTAGGATGTTATAATCTTGAGGTCCCCCCTTAAACTGCAAACCCCAGGATTCCATAGCATTTTGAAAGTGGAATAATAGCACTATAACAGTCTGGTGCAGAAATAGCTTATATCTCCTTATATAAACCTGATAGAGCCCTAAGATCTACAGGGGAGGCTCTTTCTCGGTACCGCTACCATTCCAGGCTTGGCTGGTGAGGACACAGGAGAGAGCCCTCTCAGTGGCTGCTCCTACCCTGTGGAACTCTCTTCCTTGGGAGGCTAGGCTGGCCCTCTCCCTGCTTTCCTTTCACCGGCAGACAAAAACATTTCTTTTTAAACAGGCTTTTAGTGAGTGAGCACAGAAGCTTTTTATTTATTTATTAAGCTTTTTTTTTTAAGTGTTGTATGTTTTTATGATTTTATACATTTCAATTGCTTTTAATTTTTTAAAACAAATCTTTTGGAAGCCACCTTGAGTCCTACTCTGGGAGGCATATAGATACAGTCAAGCAAGCAAGCAAGCTGTGGCAATCCAACACTGAAAGTCTTTCTCCAGGTTTCCTTCCATCCTCCCAATGCCAATGCTTCAAAAGGGAGGTGTTGCTCTCCAATGTCTTGGCAGGGGTGCAATGCAGCCCTGTAATGCTCCGCATTCCCTCTGGAGCTAAAGAGTAAAATATATACTGTATATTAGCTTTTATAGATACCTGTGTGCTATGTCAGATAGGAAAAAGCAAATAAGATAACTATGTCACAAAAGTATCCATACCAAGGAAAGTTCGGATTGTTGCACATTAAATCCAAAATCCTGTTATTAGTCTGAACTGGACTGAAATAAGTTGGAACTTGTTAAATGAACACCTATAAAAATTCCATTGATTCTACTCTTGTTGAGTTTAGCAGTGGGATTTAGGTTGTAGATTTTATTCTTGAGAAAAGCATGGAGGGACTAGTGCATTTATTGGCTATGCTAACTGGGAATGGTGAGAGTTATAGTCTAGCATACTTGAAGGGCCATATATTGAGGAAAGTTAAGCTACAGGAATGCAGCAAGGTGGTCAGTGGAATCCATATTTTAATGATATGGATGTCGGACCAAGACGAAGTAACATCAGGCATGAAAACCATGTACATGATACATGAAAACCGTGTATTTGCTGTCTTAATGAGCATCCTGTTCCTAGTTCCCTTACATCAGACTGAGATTAATGTTTTTGGCAGTCATGTTTTAGGAAGATCACGTGGAACCAAATGTTAAGATCTAGTTAATTATATCATTAACTAGAACTGTCTAGATGTACACATTTTTCTCCTGCTGTTGGTATATTTGCCATTCCCTGTTATCTATTGCACATGACATCTTACAGAAGGGGAGCATTATTTAATTTGCACTGCACACAGTAGACACTATAGGAGGTTAGTGTTGTTTAATTTGCAGGATGCACTGTAGTTAACTGCTGCTTGATGTCAATCTGTACTCTGACTGGGATAGCCAGGCTTGGTCCAACTTTCTGTTGAATGCTTATGCCTGTAACATGATATTCTAACCCATGTTACTGAATATAAAGGTAACATCCAAAGCCTGTTTGTTATTCTAGGCTATACAAGCATATGTGGAATACAAGTAAGATCTTCTTGTGATAACCATGTGCTGAAACAATATGAAAGAGATCACTTTATTGTGTTGATTTTTAGTGCACAGCATATAAAAGAATGTAGAAGATGTTGCTTTAATCAAAATTCTATGCATTTTGCTGCTTGTTGTTGTGTGCCTTCAAGCCGTTTCTGACTTACGGCAACCCTAAGGCGAACCTATCACTAGGGTTTCTTGGCAAGAATTGTTCAAAGGAGGTTTGCCATTTTCTTCCTCTGAAAGTGAGAGAGTATGAGTTGTTCAAGGTCACCACGTGGTTTTTCATGCTTGAGCAGGTCTTCAAACCCTGGTCTGTAGAGTCACAGTGCAATTACATCATGTTGGGTCTCAGCAAATGGAAGATAGGAGCTTGATCACAACGTATTCAGATGCTCAGAGAAGCAAGCACTCTGAAGCCTGGCTTTTGTAGCTAATAAATGTACCCGCAAATTTTGCAGCATCTATGTTACAGAGGGGTGTGTGTGTTTGTGTGTGTAGAACAGTTAAAAAAACACCAATAACTGAACAGCACTGTTTTCAGATAAAACCTGGATCTAAGAGGGATACTATAAGGATTTTTTAAATAAATACCTGTTTTCAGTCATTTATTAATTCTACCACAGTTAATAACTGCTTGAAAACAAGTACTGTATTTATAAAAACATCAGATATTTCAGCACCTGCCTTTTTCAGTGAAGTTTGTTGGGGTGGAAGACATAAGCAGCATCCAATGGCAGTTATAAAATGCCTAGGGTCTAGGTTTGGAATAGAGAGAATGATGTTGGAGGAGAAAGTGATGCTGTCTTCTAGACTGAGGCATTGCAGTGTCATAGTGTTAAGTCTGTAAATCCCTAAAATTTTCGTTCTTCTCAAGTATATATTAGGATCACAGGGTTTTCACTGTTGCAAGTATAGCCATGTTGTAAAGGGCTGTATTCCTCACAACTAAAATGTTTTGAAACAGGTTGTTCCTGGTTGCAATTGTTGCTTTATAGAATCATAGAAATGTAGAGTTGGAAGAGACCACTCGGGCCATCCAGTCCAACCCCCTGCCATGCAGGAACACCCTCAAAGCACTCCCGACAGATGACCATCCAGCCTCTGCTTAAAAACCTCCAAGGAAGGAGACTCCACTACACTCTGAGGCAGCAGATTCCACTGCCGGACAGCCCTCACTGTCAGGAAGTTCTTCCTGAGGTTCAGGTGGAATCTCCTTTCCTGCAGCTTGAATCCATTGCTCCTTGTCCTGGTCTCTGGAGCAGCAGAAAACAAGCCCTCTCCTTCCTCTACCTGGCATCCCTTCAAATATTTAAACATGGCTATCATGTCCCCTCTTAACCTTCTCTTCTGCAGACTAAACATACCCATCTCTCTAAGTCTATCCTCATAGGGCATGGCTTCCAGGCCTCTCACCATTTTGGTCGCCCTCCTCTGGACTTGCTCCAGCTTGTCAATATCCCTCTTGAATTGGGGTGCCAGAACTATGGTTACCATGGCCATTTCCGCACTACACTGTTATAGTGCTACTATCCTACTTTCAACATCCTATGGACTCCTGGGGTTTGTAGTTTACTGAGGCCAAAGAGCTCCTCCCTAAACTGCAAATCCCAGGATTCCATAGGATGTTGGAAGTGGAATAACAGCGCTAGAACAGTGTAGTGTGGAGATGACCTCTGAATCTTGTGTGAAAATCAGTGGTCTTATTTGTCACATACTGTGACTTGCATCTGGGGTGCTGGCATTCAGCTACATATATGACACTGGTAGAACCGCAACTCATGTTTGTATAATGTGACAGATTTTGTCTTGTCAGATTTAGGGGCCTCCCTAAACTGCAAACCCCAGGATTCCATGGGATGTCGAAAGTGGAATACCGTCTCGTGTGGAAATGTCTTTCAACAGTAAGAGCACCGGCCTTCCAGGTTTTCAGCAACGCTTGCCAAGAACAACCTCCCTCGATTCCCTTTATTTTAGACGGTCTCCCTTCAGACTTAACGAGGCGGGGGGAGTGACCCTCTGTTTCCTTCCAAAACAAAACCAACAGCAACCTCTTTCTCCACAGAGTCCTTCTCAGACTGGCCTCCACAGGAAGGTCGCCCTTACATTTATCCCTCTTTCTCTCGCTGCCGCGGCGCCTGCTGGGAATTGTGGTCCGCTTCTGCGAGGGAACCCCGTTGCTCCGGCGCTCGAAGCGCTCGGCCTCCAGTTCCCGAGATGCTCTGCGGGAGCCGGCCGCGCCGCTAGCGTCCCTGGCTGTTTCCCGGATGTCGCTCTCGCCGGAAGAGAAGCGAGTTTCTTTGGGGGCCGGCCATCTTGTGTGGGCAGCGAGCGAGCGCGCAGGGGGTGGGCCGGGGCCTGGGCAGCATCGGAGGAGGATCCCACCGAGAGGGGCCCATCATGCCCGGACACCTGCAGGAAGGCTTCGGGTGCGTCGTCACCAACCGCTTTGACCAGCTCTTGGACGACGAATCCGACCCCTTCGAGGTGATCCAGGCGGCCGAGAGCCGCAAGAAAGAGAGCGCTGGAGGAGGCGGCGGCGGCGGCGGCGGCGGGAGCCACCAAGGCGGCCGTGGGGGCGGCGGCGGCGGCCAAGCGACCCAAGCCAATTCCTCCTCAGGTGGCGGGTCGGGCCAGGCCGGCTCTGGCGGCGGGAGCGGCAGCGCGGCCAAGCAGCTGCGCAGGGAGTCGCAGAAGGAGCGCAAGAACCCGCTGCCGCCCTTCGCCTCCTCTTCGTCCGGGCCTGGCGGAGCCGGGGACCGGAGGGAGGACGGCGGCGGCGGCGGGCAGCCTGGCTCCGCGCCCCTCAGGAAGGAAGGTGAGTCTGAGGCGGGGGGTGAAGGAGGGGGACGGGGAGGGAGGGAGGGAGAAGGAAAGGCTCCCTCGCAAGGTCAGGGGTGTGCGTGGGGCGGCGGCGGCGGGCCTCGTAGGCCTCACTGCCTGGCGGGGAGTCGTTCCCGCCGCAGCGGAAAGGCCAAGACTCGCTCCTCGCCCGGGGAGCAGCACGTGGTGCAGGAGCGGGATTCCCGTCCCTGCCGCCTTGGCCAAAGCGGAGACCGGCTCCTCGAAGGAATCGGGGTCCTTCCTCTCAGAGTCTTTTTTTGTGCTTGTCGCTAAAGGAGGAAACGGCCGCCTGGGCCTTTCTGCCCCGAGCTCGTGTGGCCCAGGCGCTGGGTGAAGGCCTGCGCCCGCATGGGAGGGAAGTTGGTTGGGAGGGAAGGGGCGCCCCCGAGACCATAGCTGCCCCCCGAGACCATAGCTGGGCCCCCCGAAATACATCGTGAATTGGGGGGTCGCGTGTCAAAGGAAGAGGCTTTAGGATGTTGGGGATGTGTTGGACTTCGGGAGAGAGAGAGAGTGTGTGTGTGTTCGTTGGTTGCCTGTGGGAGGGTTGTCAGCAGTGAGATGGTTCTTGAAGGGAGAGCCATTTGGAGAGCTGGAAGCTCACAATGCTTTCGAAGCAAGAGTGTGTGTGTGTGTTTTTTTCTTAATTTAGGTCCCGTAAAGCCTTTGGCGAGCCGAGGTAGGCAGGGCGGACGCGGGGTGGCTGGTGCTAATGAAGTTTAGGCAGTATGTACGTGGGCCACGTGCTTTTTTGCCCGCATGTTGCTTGGCCGGTCCTTTGGCTCCTGCTATCGACTGGTTCCTGCGAGGACTCAGCGAGGAGACAAAATGGAGTGGTTTCAGAGGTTAGAGTGGAGAAGGAATACTCGCTGGAGTTTGCAGTTACAATTGCAGGTGGCTCTGAAGCCTTGTGCATGCTTACTAGGGAGTTAACACTATGCTTTAGTGGGGATTTCTCGAAGTGAATGCAAATACAATGTGGGATTTCCTTTGGCAAAGTGTTCCCTTTGCCTTTTTGACTTCAGTCACAGGTTATTTGTGATAATTCTGAAGTGAAATTGTATGAGCAGTGCACCAAAGAATAGACCTTTCCCCTGCCTTGCAGTTACAGTAATGTGCAGAGCTAAAACAAATGTGAAGTCTTTGAAAGTGTATTTTCTTGTCATTCTAAGGTAATCAAGCATGCTGTGTTTTTAACACCGATAAATCTGAGTTTCAAAATAGTCAATAAATTGTATTCAGCTAAATGGCGTCTGGCTTGTTTTCCTTAAGCCAGCAAGGGAAGCTGCCTAAATAACTACTGTACTGTGCGTTCTTTTCATAACAGCAGTGTTCTCAATTAGAGAGCCAGCATAGTGGGCTGCTTGAGTGTTTTACTAGGACGCTGGGAGACCAGGATTTGAATCCCTGCAGTGCCATAAAGTCCACTGGGTGACCTTGGGCAAGTCACGCTCTCTCAGTGTCAGAGGAAGGCAAGGGCAGCCCCCTCTGAAAAAATTCTGCCAAGAAAACCCTAGCATAGGCTGAAATGACTTGAAGGCACCCAACACGTGTTCCCAAATGCCTTTTTAGAGACATTCTTGACATGTAACTTGATGATAGCTTTAATTACTAAGTATACAGTTATAGTCAAGAAGGTGATGTATGTGAAATGTACTCATGTATGTAAACTGAATACTATTTATTTATAGATCAAATAAATACACTTTTTTAAAGAAAGTGAACTCAAGAAATTTTTTTCTAAAAAGTTCTTTAGATGCATTCTCCAGACTACTGCACAGCCAATTAATGGACATTAATTCTGCTACAGATACTGCTTTGTGATACACACATATCAACGCAATTATTTGTGATATTTTAAAAAGACCTGGTATGCCATAAAAATACGTTTTGGTATTCTGTTCGTTACCTCCAAATGAAGTAGACCCATCAAATCAATTATTCAGTTAATATATACGTAAGTACTATTTTAGTTGGCAGTAATAATAAGATTGAGACCATTAGTGGTTGATCATATTTTCTGCTTGTGGCAATCTCCTATATAGGTACAGCAAATATTGCTGTGATTCAAAGTAGTGTCTGCTTCTTGCAGGTATTAATTGGTATGACACTAGTGTCATAATTGGTATCAGATATTTTGAGTAGTTAAATTATTTATGGTTTGAATAGTGATGATCAAGCATGTGTGTTCTTTGTTACTAGTGTGTATGTCATATATGTGATTTTTCTGTTTTGCTGGCCTAGTAAAAAAAAAAGTCCTCTGCCATTGTTGTTTTGTGCCTTTGCACGGGATTTCAGAGAGAAAGGAATAGAAGAATTATATTAATTTCTAGTGTTTGTTTATTTTATATATATATATATATTTATATCCAGCTTTTCTCCTGAGATTGAACCCAAGATAACTGTGCAGTCAGTTACCACCCATCCAAGAACAAATTGAGAGAAGAAATGGGGAATCTATAAATATGGGATGTCTGTGGCAGTAGGCCTGTTGTTTACTTAGGGAAGGACTTGGTGGGAGGATTAGCTAGTTGTTGAAGATTTATTTAATAAAAACACTTTTTGGTATAGCAACAGATACACAGGTAGTTATATTCTGTAGTAGTTGAACTCAAGTTTGCAGAAAGTTAATGAAACAAAAATGCAACTTCATGAATTATGAGAGCATGCATAAGATTTATTTTGTTATCTGGATTTACAAATGCCTGAACATTCAACTTGGGACATTTGTGCAAATTATGCCAACATTCCCCCAAAATTGACCTTTGAGCAGAAGGATTTCCAGTGTGCTGGAGAGCTGGGCACTGGGTGATGATGCCTTGTGCCTTGCTGATGGGGAAATGGATAGATGTGTCATAGGTCAGGGTTCTTCAGACTTCAGAAATCTGTGGGTAGCTTCCTGTCTTCATGCTTTTGAGGGTGCTTTTGGTTGTTCCAAGGATGCAAAACCATTCATGTGCATTCCACTAGTTACAATATCATATGTTTGGCTTATAATGTTGTAAATATTGAACAGCATGCAGTGCACATTTGCTGTGTCAAAAGTTGGGACATTTAAATTTGGATCTAGATGTTGATCCTGCTGTAGCACCTTGTGAGGCTTTTTGAGGCCTGTGTTTAAAGCACAGTGAAAGCATCTTAACACTTACATTAGTACCTGTGCAAATTAACAGTTATATAATTCTGTACAGTGAGTGGATTTACTTGACCCTCCAGATGTTTTTGGTTTCCACAGTCCCTTACCATGGGCTGTGCTGACTGGCAGCAGATGCTCAAAATATTTGGGGAGAGCTCCACCTTTGCAGTGCAGCGTACTGATGTGGTTACATAGGAGTATCGTTGTCTTTGCATTCCGGTTCTGCTTGAATGTCTCATGAAGTAGGAATATTTATCTTATGTTAAAACTTTGGCAAGTGTATGCATTTGTACATTTAGTTTATATGCTACTTTTCTCATTAAACTTGGCTTGAGTTTAGTGCTCTTACAAAGGAGGAAGACTAAATTTAAGATACTTGTATTTCAGATCCACATTTTTATGTGAAGTTTATACTGCTGTGGAAGCATATTTGTATATTCTTCTTTATTTGGGGAATCCCACATCACACTGTTGAATACTATTGAATGCTACGGCTAAGCCAGATAATGCTTTTATTCAAGACAATGTGTAGTGATGATGTGCTATTATTTAATGCAATTTAGATTTCTACAGTAAATAACTTCCAGACATGTCCTTTATTTGATGATTATGCCATGTTAATGTAGTGGAAGACCTTTTTAAAAAAAATTAAACTTTAAATTTAAATTTTTAAATTATAGTGCATATTGCACTATTGCTCAACTCTATGAGTATGAGACTACTCAATTGCATGGACATGCTTTAGAGGAAATAATCCCATACTTTACCTTAATACAGCATCTTAGTGTAATTGGTACTTATGCAAAAGCTTCAAAACAACACCAGGAAGGTAGAAGGCAAGGTGTGGTATGTGTTGCTAACTTGACATGTTCCTGTCTCCTGTTGACATGTTCCAAATGCCTGGTACAATATGGGCATCTCTTTTTACCTAGACTTGGAAAGGCCAAGCACTCTCATTTTGAACAAGAGTCTTCCTGTTCCAAAACCCTTCTTAATTCATCTTCTCTTCAGAAGATGAGAGGGGGCAGTGGTAGTGGCTGATCATAATCTAGTCATTCCATCTTTTCAGAAAAAAAAACTGTGTGTTTAAAGATTTAATTTGACTTTCAGAACACTAGGATCCACATAATTTATGGATATATAATCTGCACTAGAATTTAGGATATTATTTACCTGATCGGATATTCATTTAGTTGCCTACATTATTGATTGTTTCTTGGTACAGGTTGAGTATCCCTTATCTGAAATGTTTGGAAGTAGAAGTATTTCAGAATACCTGTATTTGCATATACATAAAATACAGTATTGTAAAAGAAATCTCTGGAGAGCCAACAAACAAGCAGGAGCACTGCAGCCTCTGCCTCAAAGGTGGAAGCAGGTGGCTGATGGGCTCCCCAAAGGTCTCCTGTACACTGCTGTATTTTTTTTCCCTGAACAGAGGTATCAGGTTCCTTATATCCTCAGTCTCTCAGATCCTCAGTTTCTCTCCAGCCTTGCATCTCATACACAACACAGGTAGCTAATGAACAAGACATGAGACTGGAAAGACACCTAAGAATCTTTGAAATGGCAGGAGGTGTGGATTGCGCTGAGTACTACAGTTCGATTTCTGCCATTCTACAGGTCTTCACATCTTTCCAGCCTTGTGTCTTGCTTGTTTGAAACTTGCATTGTGTATTAGACACAAAGCTAGAAAGAGATTGAGGATCTTAGAGATGAACAAGCAGGAGGACTTGAGGTACCTCCTTGGAGGTGCAAGTGAGTGGAAGGTGGCAAACAGTTTCAGCTGATGAAGTTTTTTTAATTTTGAATTTCCAGGTTAGGAATACTCAGCCTGTAGTAAGATGTGTAAGACTATTGTGGACGCCAGATCCCATCAGATATAGGAAGCTAAGCAGAGTCAGCCCTGGTTAGTACTTGGAGGGGAGACCTCTAGCAAATTTCAGGGGATAATTCACAGGAGGGAACTGGCAATATCACCTCTTGAGTATTCCTTCCCTAAGAAAACCCTGTGAAATCCATGGGGTTACTATAAGTTGATGGATGACTTGATGGCACACACTACACTGAATGCCCTCCATACTTTGGAGCAACTTTTAAAATGTGTATTTTTATATGAGAGCCTGTAAACAGGTTCAGTTTCATTAGACTGTTTGAGGATGAGAAGAAATTGCTTTGTGTAAGTTCATATATTTGTTGAGCTGTTGTCATTGCTGCTGTACAATGTTGTGCTAATTGTAAGGGTAAAAAAAATTCTGTGAGTATACTCAGCCTGCTTTATGAGCTATGCTTGACCAGATTTTAAGTTGAGTCTTCTGAACAATATTGATACGTTTACAGCATACTTAGGTGGCATTTGTCTCTGATGCATTCTGTGTGTTGTTGGGTGAGAGCGGAGTGATCAGCAGGCAGTATAGACTGTCTTGCATACTTAAAAGGTCTTCCAGCATTTAGATCTTAAAATCCATGCTGATCTCTGGAACAAGAGTTCTTTCTAGCTGCCTTAACTAGTCTGTTACTGGGCTGTTTTGCCTAAATGTCATTTACTATAGAGTCTTTATGACTCTACTACATCTGTGGCACAACAACAAAATTTAGTGGGTTGAATCCATGCTAAATTAGTTATCATTTAGTCCCATTTGAAATCAGCAGGACAAAGTAGTCGTGATTAACTCACTTGATAGTAAAACATGACTAGATTAATTTTCTAGGTGCACGTGCATAATACTTTTCCAAAAGAATTTCATGCTGCATGATTTATACTATGTTATTTAAAAATCTATCAGGTATTCCAGCATTTCTTTAAAGTGTCTGGTGCCATTCACTGAATACTTGTTGTCCTTGATAGCCAAAACTGGAGAGAGACAGCAGCTCCACTCTAGCTCTTATTGCAGCAGAAGAGGTAATAATTGTGTGCATTATTACTTCCACTGCCTGAAGTAAATCTTTCGCAGAGTGTTCCAAAATATAACTATGTCATTAGGGTAGTAGGGAGTAACTGTTTGTGAATTTTGGTCAAACAGAAAGGTGAGGAAATTATATTTGAATATGTTTCAACAGTGGTTGCTTCTGGTGGCTTAGTTTTGGCTTTTCTACAGAAGAGCTTAAAGTAGTATAATAGCTGGAAATCTGGTTTTACCAGAAATCAGAAAGCAAAACAAAATTACTGTGTGCCATGGGCAAAGGCAGATTTATAGTACTGTTCTAAGTCATGGAAATATCATTTTCTATAACCTGTCTGTAAAGCCTATACTGTATGTTAAGGAATAGCAGTAGTTCTGTGGAGGTAGTTAAATAGCTTACTCATGTGCATTGTCTTCTATTTTAGGAATAAGGCGAATTGGCAGAAGGCCTGATCAGCAGCAGCCTCAGGGGGAAGGCAAACCTATTGAGAGGAGGCAAGAGAGGCGGCCTCCTCGTGAGCGACGATTTGACAAACCTGCTGAAGAAAAGGGTGAAGGAGGAGAATTTTCCGTTGATAAGTAAGAACTCATATTTTTGAGTGGAGGAAGAAATACTGTGCTGGTCATGATGTATTGGCTTGTTAATGGAGTTAATGCAGTGCGCTTAGTTTGGCGCAGCAGATTTTTTTTCTCTTACAATATTCAGGGGTAGCCATATTGGTCATACAGCAAAATACAACAAAATTCACAAAAGAGCAATACCTTTATTGACAAGCAAAATGCTGAAAATGCACTATGCCAGCTGTCAGAGCTTCACTGACTTCTTCATCAGATAAAGGTGTTAAAAACTGCAGGAGGAAAAAGGTGATGATGTTAGAGTCACAGCCATATATTCTGTCTCAGATGGGAAATCAGTGCAGGCAGAGACCAGTCGGTCTCGTCACATGAGGGCCGGGGCAAGGGGTAGTTAAGATGATATTGAAGGGTTTCAGTGCAGGCAGAGACCACTCTCCTTATTGGTTGCATGAGGACTGGAGACAAAGGGTAATAAAAGACAGGGAGTAAAAATTAAACTCCATTACCAACAGAAAAGTAACTTCCCTCGATTTCCACTGTCGCTATCCCATGTGAAGATAATGGCTCCTTTCGTAGGTAGAGAACATTGAATTTCTCGTTTAGAAAAACCTTTAGGTATTGTATGACAGGTGTCATGAAGGCAGGTGCATGCGCGCGCGCGCGCGCACACACACACACACATATATAGAAAAGACTTGCAAGTTGTAGTTCAGTGACAGAGCTGTATCTTTATTGGAGGTAAAAACTTCAAAGAATTAAGTTCCAGTCTATTTTTCTCTCTTGTTAATTTTTTCCCTGTTGCAGCAAAATTTGGTATCTTCAAACCCAGGAAACATATTCAGGGGTAGATGCGTTGGGCATGCAGCAAAATACAACAAAATCCACAAAACAGTGATGCCTTTATTGTTCAACCAAAATGCAGCAAATGCATCATGTAAGCCTTTGAAGCTTCTCTGGCTTCTTCATCATGTAAAGATGTTAAAAATCAGAAAGGTGAAGATATTCACAGGCCTACCTCTTGTCTCAGATGTTAGTCTGTTGTCACTTAAGATGGTATTCAGAGATTTAAATGCAAGCAATCGTGTTCTTATAATATTGTTTTTATTCTTCCTGAATTTTAAATATTAAATATTGTGAACACTTGGTTGTATGGGAGTGCTAGTGTTAAAGAGTGTTAGCAGCTCTGAAGTACAGTGTTCTCTATTCTGGTGTGACCTCTGCATGCACAAATGTGAGGTTGTGCAAAGTGTGGCATCCCGTGATAGTCGATGGACATGACAGATGCACTGCTGTGGGGATGTGCATAGTGTGTCCATTGACTGTGATGGGCTGTGACACTCACATTTTTTGTTTTGAGTAGAGATGCCTGGGATGGAACCCCCACATATATGGTGGGTGTAGTGTAGTTGTGTTGTTACTTAAAACCTAACATTATTGGAAGGTGGGAAAGGCTAAAAGCTCTCGCTTAATATTTTAGGTTAAAATAATTGTGCTTGACTAATAAAGCATTTCAAGGTGTTAAATACAATTTTCATCATGGGATGTGAAATGTATTGGTAAATATTAATTCCTAATTGCACTTCTACAACAGACCAATTATTGATCGTCCTATGCGTGGCCGTGGTGGCCCAGGTGGAAGGGGCCGTGGTGGCAGAGGACGTGGAATGGGTAGAGGAGATGGCTTTGACTCCCGAGGCAAACGTGAATTTGATAGGCATAGTGGAAGTGACAGATCGTAAGTATTAAACCAAGTACTTCTGCACTTTAAGATATACTGATTCTTAATAGTATAAAACTTTCAAAATTTGCCTTTGAATTTCTGTATCTCAACACTATTATGTTAACTCAGTTTTGTTAGTTCTCTTTCACATTCACATTTCAGTGGCCTGAAGCATGAGGATAAGCGTGGTGGAAGTGGATCACACAACTGGGGAACGGTCAAAGATGAGTTAACGTTAGTATTTCTTTTGTTTTGAAATATATCTTAGAGTAAGTGCAAATGTAAAGCTGTATGTTACAGTGTTACAAAAATGCAGAAATGTATGTATAAGACTTAAAATTTAGCATGTTTGGCCTCATAATTCTGCTGGCTGAATATATCTGCCTCGAACATCAAATGGCATATGAGACCATTCATACATCTGTTTTATTACCTCAGTTGTTAGCAGTCTTGGGAAATAATATAAAGTGCCTTTATGGTTAGTTAAGTTTAAAAAATCTGTGTTAGAGAACTTGAATATCCTATAAAGCTATCCTGTAAGCTTTGACATGATTTTGAGTTCTATGAAATTTGGTAGATCTATAAAATTTGCTCATTTTAAACATCAGTCATTAAAATAAAACTTAATTTCAGTGACTTGGATCAATCAAATGCAACAGAGGAAACACCAGAAGGAGAGGAACATCCACCTGCTGACTCAGAGAACAAGTAAGTATTGACTTATGGGAACTTTTTCCCTCCCCAAAAGTTCTTGTCAAGGAGGATAATTCATATAGAAAAGGTTTGTTTTACAGAAAGATATCTTTTTAAAAACAGGAGTTTGTATGGGTTACTTTGCTATTTGACGAACTCGTTAAGTTTGGCATTTCAGTTGAAACTGAAGTTAATCTAAAATTTAAAATTTTGAGTGTAAGTGACAAGCTCTACTTTTGAATAGTATATGGTGAAACTTGTGAAATCCAATGTTGGTACTGGGCAGAAAGTAGAGTGGAATCAGGTCTCAAAAAAGAAACAGAGAAGGGAAGATGATAGGTGCCAGATGACATGGCGAACTAACTGTGGGCCATTGGGTTTGTTTAACTGCTCCTAGTGTACACGAGCATGATACTTGTTCACAACAGGCCAGGATTCCTGTAAATTCCTGCTTTTCATCCAAACACACTCATTGTGTCGATACACATCTGTAGCATTTACACGTTATAGTACCTAAAAACTTGCTACCCTTTATGCTGACTCACAACACTTTATACCATACTTGGATGTCCGTGCATGTACTTTGTGCATTGATCTTTTGTTTTGAAACTTTTGTTGAAGCTCATGTTAAAACAAGCACATGATCAATTTGAGGTGGATGACTTGTGGCGCTGTTGAATTGTAACTCTGATCAGCCCTAGTCAACATAGCCAGTGATGACAGCTAGTGGGATCTGTAGTCCAGCAGCATTCATAGGGTCACAAGTTGTCTACCCCTGACTTGACCTATGACATTGATGTATTTGATTACAACTGTGGCCATGTTGTGAAAAGTTTCAAGCCTGTTCCACATACAGCAGTTTACTGATTGCTATCCTAGATGTTCTTTTGAAAAGTTTCCTTCTTTAATCCAAAAAATAGCAATGAGCACTGTTTAAAATGTGGTGAGGTAATTGGTATACAATTTAAATTAAAATACCCCGTATTTTCTGGCATATAAGACGACTGGGCGTATAAGACGACCCCCAACTTTTCCAGTTAAAATATAGAGTTTGGGATATACTCGCTGTATAAGACTAGCCCTCTTCCAACGTACACCAAATAAAAATTAAAAAAACATCAGATTTGATTTCAATATGGTAATTTTAATTCAAATGCTTATGACATGCAGGTATTTAGCAGGAAAACTGTCTCTTATAAATATAAGACTGTTTGTGGATTGGAATTTGTAAATATATCCCGGTTTAGCTGTTTCTCTTTCCAGTCTTATTCTGAGTTTTGTTTATTCAAAAGCTTCTAGATGTAAGTCAGAGG
Source organism: Ctenosaura bakeri (assembly GCA_948474755.1). Taxonomy (NCBI): domain Eukaryota; kingdom Metazoa; phylum Chordata; class Lepidosauria; order Squamata; family Iguanidae; genus Ctenosaura; species Ctenosaura bakeri. The sequence continues at coordinate 127,353 of CAOLHI010001485.1, read as the reverse complement.
TTATATGTCCAGGAAGGCTGAAATGTGGTGCAACTGTTTTTGGGGGTTTTTGTTTTTGATATTGCTGCTTTTAAGATCAGATATATATCTCTTGCATAGAAACTGTCCTATTTGTCCAAAATAATGGAGTATTACTGACATTAGATGCAAAATGAATCAGTCTTAAAGATGTGCTCAACTCTTCCTTTCCTTCCTCTTTTCCCCCTTTTTAGGCTGTGACAGGCTAACACAGCTATCTCTTTGAAAACGTGCATGATTGCTTTCAGCTTCATTATCTTGTATATATTCTGATTTCAGAAGCAATAACCACTGACTTGCAGAAAACAAATCATGCATTAAGTTGTACAAAGTTAGCATAAATCTTGTACCATTGATTTTATGGTGTGATGTTGATCCAAACTATATGTTATGCACTGAACATGGCACAAGCAAATAAGCAGGGGTCTGTATCTCTCTTTAGAAGGTAGTTGTATTTGTGAATGAGTACTCTTCAATCTGCTTGGTGTGATAATGTATTTAAGTTGACTTTGAATTTCTTTGTTGATTGACTCAGCTCTTGGGTACATAATGGCAGGTCGACATCTTTGAACTGGAAACGGGGCAACTGATGAATTGAAGAGTGGGAGGAGGGGCGACAGCCTCCTTGGAGTTGGAGCTGCGGGTGGGCGGAGACCCCGGACTGGAGCCAGGGCCCGCCCTCCCCGGTGAGCCTGCAGGCGTCGCGACCGCCAGGGCGAGAAGCTGCGTGGCGACGGGGCCTCTCCCCGGGCCGGGGGGAAGCTCCACGGCGACGGGGCCTCTCCCCACACCGGGGGGAAGCTCCGCGGCGACGGGGCCTCTCCCCGCGCTGGGGGGGGGAAGCTGTGCAGCGACGAGGCCTCTCCCCGCGCTGGGGGGAGCTCTGCGGCGACGGGGCCTCTTCCCGCGCCGGGGAGGAAGCTGCGCGGCGACAGGGCCTCCCAGCCACACCCGGCGTATAAGACGACCTCCGACTTTTGCAAAGTTTTTCAGGGGTTAAAAGGTTGTCTTATACGCCAGAAAATATGGTACTGTAGAAGTAAGCATTTTAAAGTACTAGGCATAATCTTGCTGTTGAGGGTGTCTTAAATTTGGTGTAAATCTAGTAGCAGGTCTGCAGGAGTTTAATTTCATTTTTCTTTTTGGTGACTGCCTCTACTTGTAGGCTGTCTAGCTTGCAGCAGTGTAGAGAAAAAGGACTTCAGAAGCTAAAGAGGATTGTTAATGGAAATACAGTGCAGCTCTTGGAAATGAAAACAATTGAGGAACAACTAGGAGTAATAAACAATAGTGCACAAATAATTTTTCTGCTAGGAATATATAATGTGACTTATTTCATAGCTTTCAGTTCTCTGTAATGCATCTTGATGATTAAATTGTGAAAGAGACAGATGTAATAAGGCATTGGTTTGTAAGAGAGGTGATAGTAAAGTTTGTGTGTTTAAATGTCTTCCTGAAAACCATTACTTTATTTTGTCTGAATTAGAAATGTTTTTCTATAAAGAATAGATTCTAGCAGTGTGTGTCCTATTTAGGTGGCCTTCCTATTTGCTTGTAGTGTCTTTTGTTCAGACTTCACCATTCTGGATGTATAACTGACTGCAGAAAATGTGAAATAAGTACCCATCATTATAAACTTATTGCAGAGAGAATGAAGTAGAAGAAGTGAAGGAGGAGGGGCCCAAGGAAATGACTCTTGATGAATGGAAAGCTATTCAAAACAAGGACCGTGCAAAAGTTGAATTCAACATCCGCAAACCAAATGAAGGTGCTGATGGACAATGGAAAAAAGGTTTTGTTCTCCATAAGTCAAAGAGTGAAGAGGTAGGCTATGTCTGAATTGGATTGTCTTTATGCTTTATTTTTAGAGTAAATGAATCCGGTTATTCTAACAGTATTTATCTTGTCTACATCAGATTTCACTGTGTGAGTAATTGGTACAGAGTGCATTTAATCTAAAACTGTCAGCATTTGTGTTAAAACTTTCTTTCTTTTTTTCTTTTTTTTTAATCTGGGCAGCTAATGAGAAAAGCTTCAGGATGTAGATTGTGGTGGGCAACATGTGGGCCCTCCACCCCATATATTTTTGAATGAAACATGGAACATTACAGTCTGGGGAACATGATTCTCCTTAAGATCAGAGTGTGCAGCACTCTGTGTCTTGTTCTTTTATTTTTATTTTTTTAAGTAAACTTAGATGAGACCCAAAGTGGAATTGGGGACAGATCTGGCTTTATTGGGAGGAAGTAGTGCAGCTTGTGATTCATCTGGGAGGTGAAACTTGCCCCTAGGCATTCCAGAATTGCTTACTCCTGGATAATTAAGTTTAGCATGACATCTGCCAGTGTTACATGGATTGCACCCATACTTCATTGAAAATCTGAGTCCTAGAGCAAATTCAGATCTGCAGAAGTAGAGTGTGCTGTAGTGGTGTGGTTCTGTTTTAGCTGCATAATTTGAATATACAGATAATGTACACAAAAAAGTCCACCGAAAGTAAGCATTGCCAGGCAAAAGGAGTTAAATTTACTTGAAGTATTTCCTTTAGTTCTATTAGGTTCTTAATGAGTAGTTTCAGAATGATGAATGTTTGTAATAAGGAGGTGGTGTTTGGAACAAGTTATTGATTTAAGTCAGATTTTCATTCTTTTAAAACTTTTTTCACCAGATGGAAATGTTTTTCTAGGCAAATATAGGAAATACATGTGTGTGAGGGATACTGAAATAGTTTTTGAATTTAGGGGTAACTGTTTTGCTTGAGTGTTACATGTCTTTGCGGTCTGCTTGCTTTTTGTGCCTCTTTTTTCTCCTCTGTCTTGCATTTTTGGGTAAAGTGTGTTAATAGATGACCCCCAAAAATCATTGTGTCCACTGTTGATGTTCTGCTACTGGAATTATATAAGACTACATTGGGGCAGTCCCCCTGTGAAAGCAGAGTTGTCATGCACCCCCAAAACCTGTTCTGGACAGCTAGTGCCCCACCCCCTGTGTCCCTTTCTGGATAATGCTGAGATCGTGAAGGGAAAGTGGAGGAAAACTTTACAATAGCAACCATAGCAGCATGATGAATTTAGCCCCTTAAGAATGTTCATAACCATCACTACAAATAATTGCATCAGAATCTATTGTATATTTATTCATAAGTAAGCCCTGTTGAGTACGACTTATTGTTAGGGGTAAGTGTGCTTCAGATTGCAACCTAAAGATGTGTTCTAGAATTCTAGTCTGAGTACTAAGGCTGCATATTAATGAAAACTAAGTTTATATTGTGATATAATTTCATTTCTGCTGTTATTTATGAAGCTAATTTTTCCTAGTATTCTTTTTTGGCATGACTGTCAAACTAACATGAGCTTGAAAACCTTCAATCTAGTTGCACAGTAACATTTTCTGCTTGCTATTCTTGACTTCGTGCTTGCGCTGTTCATCTTCCTGGTTCGTCTGCCTAATCATAGAACATCTTATTTCTGTAATGTAGAGTCTCATTTTCTTCTGTTGTTTTTATCCCTTGCGTGTCGACATTCAACTTGAATCAGACAAAGGGGATGACAGAGATGCAAGGGAGTCAGCTGGAATCCAATGAGGTACTGACAGTTTATATATATATTCAGTGGATGAGGAACAAGTTAAACATTGAAAAGCTGGATTTGAGAGATTTTAAGAAACATACTGGAAATGGGAGATGAAAATATGGTATAGAGCTCCTGATAGTGCATTCGTTCATTTTAGCTAATATTGCTGCTTCCCAGACAAAAAAGTTTTGTCTATGTTAATTCATCTGTGCCTGCTTGTCTTATTTTGCCACATGTTTCTCCTATTAGTGATACACTATGTGCAGAGAATAAAAATGATTTATCTGCATTGCTTTTGAGTAAACATTTGTGCCATCATGGCTGCCCTGGTACAACAGCTATTGTTTACCCATATGTAAGGAATTATGATTACTGCACTACTTTTAAGGGTTTTTTTTATAAAGTTTTTTATTTATTTACAGCAACAAGTATGTGGATCTTTAGTAATGATATTCTTACTCTTACTTCTGAGTAGTTACAGCACCCAACTCCTAAATACTTTGAGAAGGCAAGTGCCGTGAAATGATGTAGTGAGAGAATGATTCTTCCTTCTGCTATGCAGATTAGACTATGGCCAGTTGCTTGTGTCATTGCAACAGTGTTGTGTATACACACAGTGGACATATAGACAGGCTTTGGGAAATTCCAGGATTTACAGAAGAAAATCTTTGGAGCACTTCCCCAACTCCCTTCCCCTCTTTGGGGAGGCCCAAAACAGTCCAGTGCATTCTTAGCATCTTCTGAATGCTGACTGACTTGGTGGCACTGAGTCTTATGTTGATGTTTTTAATGGATTTGTATGATGTTTTTAATTATAACCATATTGAATCTGTACTTAACATCTGTCGGTCTCATTGAACACTGTTATTTTAAGTAGCAGTATGCCATATAAGCCTAATAAATGTATGTCAGGTTCCATTTGTTGTCAAGTGTCCCACTTGACTTTTTTATATATTGAAATGAGATTTCTAAGTGCTCACTTGAAATGAAGCTCAGTGTGTGTTGGCCTGATTGGTGTTTCACACAGACAGTTGAAGATGATGGAATGCCGATATGCAGCCTCTGTAAAAGATAGTACAGTGTTGTCTATAGACTAACTCTTTGGGGCCAAGAAGCTCTTTCTATATGTATGTACTCTGCCCAACCAATAGCAGTACATTGCAGAAGTAGTCAGAGTGTAGGGTCATTAACTATGGCCTCCCTTACTCCATTTAAAACTAGTTTTTCTGCACAATCTCAGCTGTGTTCATATAGCAATGATGATTTCATAAAGTACATATATAACTGTTAGGATGTCTAGTAAAGCATTGTGTACTTTTACTGTGTAGTAGTGTACTTTCAATGTTCAATTAAATGAGCTGTCTGATACTTACAGTTGTGTTATAATTGCTAGTAGCAATTGAATATTTTCTGTTCATTTTATCTTGCCTCAGCATCAAAACACTCTGGGCTGTTTGGGGAAAAAGGTGTGTGTGCACATGTGCTAGTTTCCAGTATCATCCTAGCTGTCATGCTTGCTGCATTCAGCAGGGCTGGGGTTAGTTGTAGTAGATGTTGACTGTCATTTTGAGCTGGTAATAGTGGTTGAATAGCACAGTGATCTTATTAAATTCCTGAGATGATTTGATACGTAGTGAAAATATCTTAAGTTACAGTACTTAATCTTGAATTATCTCTTTTCATTATAGTCTCATGCTGAAGATTCTGTAATGGATCATCATTTCCGTAAGCCGGCAAATGACATCACATCCCAGCTGGAGATCAATTTTGGGGATCTTGGTCGTCCTGGGCGTGGTGGTCGAGGTGGAAGAGGAGGCCGTGGGCGTGGGGGAAGGGCTAACCGTGGAAGCAGAACTGATAAGGTAATAATTAATTCTCTTCTAATAAAATATTGCTTAACATATTTTCTTATTGAAGTAAAGACATAACACACAAGACTTCTTAGAAACTTGGCCTCTTGAAGCTATGGCACACAGCATTGCTTGTTGTTTTATCTTTCCAAGTTATCCCTTCAGCCCAATCTTCACACTTATGCTCTAAGAGTTTTTATAAGAGCAAGAAGCAGATTATGAGGTCACATACCTTACTTTGCCACCATAAGCTTGGAAATTTGCCAGTGGGTTGATACCTGTACATGGGCAAGAACGGTTTTGCTAATACTTTGAATGTGTTCTTGATGCCTGCCACCTCTCTATCAGTTGCAGCAGCCATTCATGCTTATAGTACTGTATTTGCTGGCATATAAGACGCACCAGCATATAAGACGCACCTTATTTGCATACTGGCAAATACTGTTTGCAGGCATATAGGATGCACTACCATATAAGATGCACCCTATTTTCAGATAGTATTTTTCAGGGAAAAAAGTGAGTCTTATACACCAGCAAAGAGGGTAATCTGTCCTCTGATATCCTCTGATGCTGAGGACACACTCAGGGCTACAGCCAGAATGAAGGAACAGAAAATATCTTTTGAATTAAGCAAAATATTGTTTGGAACGCTTTTTTGAAACAAAAGATAGACCTATTGAATATGTTGCTATGTATTTGCATACATTACTTGTATCACAAGGTTAGGTGTGCTTCAGTGGTTCCATTCTCAGTTTCAAAACAAGTAGTTCCCAATTTATGAGAGCAGTTTTTTTTCTTTTTAACTGTGCTATCCAGATTGCAGTTTACAAATATAAACTGGTATTCTAATATTAATCTATGTTTTTGAATGGCAGAATTCCCAACGGTGATTTTGCTGGCAGATACTTTTGCTTAAATTGAACTGTAGAGTATGTCCTCAGCATCAATCTCCTGTGCACTCGCAACATCTGCTCTAGAAGAGTGGGAAGTCCTCCTGGTTTTTGGTGGGATGCACAGGTTTGCAGAGGGAGATGAGGAAGAGTCCTAGTTTCTTGCAGTTGAGCACAGTACATTAGTTTTAGGCCATTGTTCTTAACAGGGAAGCCATCATAGTCTTTCATTATTAATTCAGTTTAATGGGATTGCATTCTTAAAGCATTTGTTATCAGAACCTGGATATATATATTTTTATTCATTATAAATTTGGACACTGATATTTGTGTTTTGCCATATTTCCTTCTAGTTGGTTAAGGAGTTTGATGTCATCCACACACCCAACCAGGTTAGTGCTGTAACACAGTTTTTATTTCCTTAGCTCTTAGTGCTTAGATCTTATCCCTCCCTGCCTGCACCTCCTCTTAAGCTTATGTACTAAATCTTTAGGAGGCCTAGTTACACATTTATCAGGAACAAAATTTGGCATGATAATGCTCAAGTTTTGGGGGCTGACATGCAGCATCATGTCTCACTGTCTGTCTTCAGCCTGCTATGCGACTTGTGTATCCACAACAATGCAGAATGTGTTTATTGCTGGTGGTGGAGAGACCATACTTGAAAAACAGGGAAAGGCAGGGAAATTTTGATTAAAATACACTTGTGTTACAGGTTGTTTGAGATAACATAGCAAGAGGAGAGTTAGTACTTGTGGGGGAAGTGTCAGAATATACATGTAATGTAGTGATATACACATTTCCGTAATATGTCATTGTTGTTATATGTATTTATATCCTGCCTTTTTCCAGTTTGGGCCTCAAGGTGGCTTACAGCAGTTAAATACAAAAGTTAAAAAACATAATTATCAGCAAAATTAAACCAGTTAAAGTCAGAGCCATTAAAGCATCATATTAACAATACTGCAAGGCCTGTTCTGCTTGAGAGATCAAGTCTTCAGAGATTTGCTGAAAGAAAAAAAGAAGTCTCCACCTGTCTGTGGAAAGACAGCAAGAAGGGTGTTAGTCTAAACGCTCTATGAAGTAAGTTCCAGAACCTGAGAGCGTAGTCTAAACGCTCTATGAAGTAAGTTCCAGGACTTGAGAGCGGACACTTAGGACTCCTGCCCATGTTCCTATCAGGCCTACAAGTCAGGGTGGTAGTGCAGAGAGAAAATCCTCTCCAGAAGCTCTTAATACGTGGATAAGAGAATATAGGTCCTTCACTTGACTTGGACCAGAGCAATATAGGACTTTATAGGTCATCACCAGCAGAAATGGTGGACCTCCAGGTGCAGGGCTGAGTCCGGTACACCCAGACAGCAAATCCATGTCCTCATGGGCATCATAGTGCCACTGAGCACAGTCTCAATCCCTCTTCCCTGATCTGCTCCTCTTTCTTGTCTGGATGAAGTTTCAAGTTTATGTGCCTTCATCCAGACCATTACTGATCACCGACATTGGTTTAATACAGAGACAGCTTCCTTGGAATGAGATGAAAGAGAGAGAGAGAATTGGGTGTTACATAGAAGTTAAATAGCATGCTGGATAAATCTAAAGCCTGAGGTATCCCACACGGCCAGTGACCATGAAGTCAAATAGGTATCCCCAGCATCACCTTATGGGCTCACTCCTCCAGGAAAGAAAATAGCAACTGTAAAACAGTGCCGCCATATCCCATCCCATGAATACAGTGGTCAAGGGTATTGAATTTTGCTAAGAGTTCCAGCAAAATCTGCAGGGAATGCTCCCCAAGTTCCCAGATGAAGTCATCTACTAAGGTGACCAAAACTATGTGTTCCATAGCCAGGCCTGAAACCTGAATTAAGTGGATCTAGATAATCCATCTCATCTAGGAATGCCTAGATTTAGGGCCACACACTTCAGTACCTTCTCCAAAGATGGAATGTTGGAAACTGGCTTATAGTTGTCCTATATGGTTGGATCCAGGGTATTGCTACTGATAATGAATGATAAAATGAGCCTCCATATAATAGCATTATTTTATTTTGGAGAAGCTGACTAATTGATGTGTTTAAACAAATTGGAATTAGTGTTAGTTTATTTGAATGTGTGTGTAGGTGAGGGTCAATGTATTGTGGTTGGCTAGACTTGACCACTTCTAAAGGGCAGTCCTGCAACAAACCTGCCATACTTTTGATAACAACAAAAATGAGATTGGTCTAGAAATCAGATCTTAAATACAGAACTATTTTATGTATGTATTTATTATTTTATTTGAAGTATTAAAACCATTTAAAGAAATATACAACTGTATTCAAGCCAAGAATCGTACACCGAAAAGGCATTTTAAACCAATGCCAAAATAAAGTCAGCATTGGCTCTAAATGGGCCTCCAAAGGCATTTGGTAATTGAGGTATCACAGCAGAGAAAACTCTTCCTGTCTCCATTTAATGTATTGTTCCCACTGGTGAGACATGGAGAAGGGCCACTCCAGCAGCGTTCAAGCAGGTATGTATATAGAGAGGTATACCTTCAGGTACCAAGGTCCCAGATCACTTAGGCCTTAAGTGTCATTGTCAGTGCCCTGAATTCATACTAGAAGTTATTTTAAAATCTGGATTTCCCAGCAGTGAAAGGCTGAATATCTTGAGATAGTGTTGCTCTTCTCTCTTGCACTGATAGGCAAGAATGGTACAGACCTTTAAGCAGAGCCCTCTAGTAAGAGCAACCCCTGGTAAGGTCAGAATTCTTGCCTGCTTCAGCCATTGCATAGGTCATGTATTACTTTTGTTTCTTTTTGCTTCATAAGATCTCGTAACGGCAACAGCGGAGTTCTCAACCTTCCTCCTGATCTTCAGTGAGACTCCCAAGCCAGAATTTTCTCTAACATGGAGAGACCTTTTTACCTACCATGTCTCCTTCTTCATGGGTGGAGGAGGGTAGTTCAGGCATATCCAGAGTTTTGCCCTTCTCAGACAAGAGGCAGAGCCAGTGAGGGTACCCATGCAGGGCTAGCACAGGGCTAGAAGAAGAAACAGTTACTTAGAGATTAAGAAAATCACAAACAAGAAAGGCAATATTATAGAATTGATAGGGTGCAATTATTTCTGAAGAACACTTGCATTCTGTTGTTTTGTGCCTTCAAGTTGTTCCTGATTTATGGCAAACCTGTTAGGGCAAGATTTGTTCAGGGGGGTTTGCCTTTGCCTTTCCCTGAGGCTGAGAATGTGTGACTTGCCCAGGCTAGAATAAAAATATTCTGTTATTTTATCATTGTTTAGAGCAGGTCTGGAACCAGTTTGTCTCCCGTGAGCCCTTTGGGATCTACACAGATTACAGCAAATGTCAGAAATAGCTAGAAGTCCATTTCTGTTTTTTAAAAACAGGGATCCTTGAAACCTGTTTAGAAGCTGAAAGAGGGTGTCTCTTTGCTTAACAGTCAGCTATTGAAAGGAGCTTGATATTGAAACTCCTGCCTTGACTTGAAAAACTAGTTTAGTTTTTGTGTCATTTTAAACCAATTAATAAAGGGTTTAATGTAATGTAACCCATGGATTTTTAAACACATGATTAGTTTGGGATAGTGGCCAGGGAAATCGACAAAAGTTAATAGAGATAAATGGAAAATAAATTTATGCTGATAACTCTTCCTAGATAGGAAATGGGAAGATCCAAATTTTTATCTTTTTAATTTTTTTTATATCACATTCTCTCAGGGTCAGAGAAGGGAAATGGCAAAACCTCTCTCTGAAGAAATCTTGCTAACAAAACCCTGAGATAGGGTTGCCTTAGAGTTGCCATAGGTCAGAAATCACTTGAAGGAATACAACAGCAACAATGTGAAGGCTTGTGGCTTCCCAGTTGACACCATATTCTTTTACAACTTAAAAAAGGAGTAAAATAAAATACGCTGCAAAAATCACACTAGAGTGACAGTGCAAGTCAAAATGTCAGCTAAAACTAAAAACTTGCTGCTGAAGAAGAAATAAGACAAAGTTATCAGTGTTAGAGACTTGGAAAATTTACATCTTTGCTCTCTCCCCCATTGTAGTGCCATTTTGGATTGTACGAAAGGCCCTTCTGGTCCAGCAGTGTGTTTCCTGAATGCACCTAATTGGATCCCAGTAGGAAGCCCACAGACAGTACATGAGAGCAATGGCACTGTCCTGTTCATGTTGTCAGGCTCTGTTAGGTGCATTCAGATGCCGCAGCAAGTTGAAATTCAAAAGAATCACCACTTACAGTACATTGTAGCATCTGGACCTGACAGAAGCTAACTTTGTGGTGTGTCTTTCCTTTGAGAGTGTTCAGAAGCGATGGTTTGAGATGGCTTGTCAAAGACAGACAGACCAGTCAGAGAAATAGTTGCTGGTTTGGTAGACCATGATAAACATAGAACTGAGGCCTGGAGTTTGTTTCTCATCCCTCACTGCACGCTCAGCATTTAGGCAGCATGTAGAACATGAACCCTGGCTTACTGTATCATCTGGCCCAGCTGCTGAGAGATGTATCCTTCTGACATGGGTAGTATATTGCCATCATGTTTGCTATCTATTTACATCCTATTTGTCTAATCTCCCAGAGCTGGCCAGGTTGGTAGAATTGCTACATCAGGGGTGGGGATAGTGTGACTGATGGGTGTAGGGACTTCTGTTGGCCCTGGGGTGGGGGTTTCCAGATTTTTTAAACTATTTTTTTTATACCTAAGTCCACTTGAGGAAAAAGGCTAGGTCATTTTTGCCTTTTGCTGCTTTGAGGAGAGGCTTTTTTTGCAAGTGCAAATGACCTAAAAGTTGATTTCTGGATCATTTGTTAGAAAGACCTCTCATGATTCTAAAACAGCCCAGAGGGCCAAAAGCTTGATGAAAATGCTCCTTCCCATCCACTAGAAGGGTTGGGGGCAACAATTCTTTGGGATTTTACTTGGGGTGTGGCCCTCTGAATTCTCCTGATGGCCTCCTGAGCCCTGATAGTTGCCCATCTGTGTGTCTGGGTCTCAGAGTCAAATTATATGATTTTTGAGCTATACATGTTCATTGCAGTTTCTTTACTTCTGCTGTACTGTTTTTTGTGTTCACTGATGAATACTGATGTTCCACTGCCTTATATAATGCTGCAAATAAAAGTAGCAGATGTGATGACTCTTTGGCATAATATGCTTCCTGTTTTCCTTTCAGTCAAGTGCTTCTGCTCCCGACGTTGATGATCCAGAAGCTTTCCCAGCGCTGTCCTAAACTGGATGCCCTAAGCCAACCCTGCCCCTTGTTGGGCCCTTCTTTTCAAGGCTTGCATGCTTAAGGATCCTAAAAACAACTTAAGAAATTTAAAAGGGGACTCTCATTCATACCATTCACACCTGAGGACTGAATTTTACCTGTTTTGAAAATGAACTTCTCTTGCTACACAGAAGCAACAATATGGTAGTCAGTTTTGTATTTAGAAATGTAACGGTAGCAGGGATGTTTTCATAATTTTTTTCGGAAATTATGCATTCTTCATGGATACTTTTTTGTATTGCTGCTTGAAAATATGCGTTTCCAAACTTGAAATATAGGTGTGAACAGTGTGTACCAGTTAAAGCTTTCACTTCATTTGTTTTTTTTTAAAGTTAGGATTTTAGATGTGTTTTCCCTAAACTACAGACAATTTTAATTCTTGCACACTTTTTCTTTTAATACTGCTTAGCAGATTATTTTCAATCCACGGTCAGCTGGGATATGTACAAAAATTGTTAGTACTGTGTAGAATACTAACATCTGGAATATTTTGAGTTTTTAATACTTAAATTCAAACTTGGGAAAAGTCCATTTTCTTCTATCTTTGGTAGTTTGTGTATTCAAAATCTTTATACAAAATTGATATCAGATACTTGAAAAATACTCAAAGCACATTGGTTTATACTCTCAATACCTGCTTATGAATCTAGCAGCTCTGTTTGGATAATTGGTCTAAGCCATTTTTTAACAAAGTGTTACACCTCCCATGTCCACCCTTTTAATCTTACTCTCTTTTTCTTCAACAAAATCTAGTTGTTTGTTGGTAAAACTTCATTTATCCTTGTTAATATTGTTGCTACCAAAAATACCCCATAGACTGGAGCAACTTTTTTTTTCAACGCATGGGAGGTTGGGAAGGGAGTGACATCTGTTTCTTAATACAGTTGGTTTAAAGTACATTTGATACTTGTCGCAGTGCAGTATATCTACATAGAAATGCACCTATGCTGTGTGCATTCAAATACTGTTTTGATACTGCAGCCATGATCCTGAAGAAGAAACCAAAGGGGTGCTGTATACTGCTTGGGAGGAGGATTATCTGGCTCATGCAGGTTGGAGAACAAAGTGCATCAAAATGGGACAGCTGTGGTCTCCGTGGGACATAAACCAAAACCTCGCCACCTAATTGAAATGTTGTGGAATTTTCTCTGTTGCTTCAACTTCTGGTCTCTTCTGGATGACAAATGAATGTTTTATTTTCAGAGGGTGATTGTAAGAAGTTCTCCTTTCCATTGTAGAATAGTTTAACTTAATCCTGTGAACAGGAATGTTACCACTTTCAAAACACAGAAGGACTTGAGAAGAGCAAATAATAAAAAGGACTACTTAGGTTTTTTTGTCTGCAACGTTTGTTAGGAGGCTAGAACAGAAATATCCATTTATATAAGGTATTTACACTTTGAGCCACTTGTAGCATTTGTAGGTTTCTTAATGGGATAGAAAACTAATGGTGATGCCCCTTGTTTTTAAAGCTATACTGGATGGGCAAAAGTATTAGACAGCTGAACAGTAAACTGCTTGCTTGCAGTGTTTAGCTGAATTGCATTGTCACAGTGATTTGTAATGAGCATTTGTTTACATAAGCAAAGGTTACTGTATTGGATTGGACTCCTGGTACATTAATCTTTTCAGCATTGTAGTCAAGAGGAAAGAAGTAGATTTTTAAGTGTATCATAGATTTTGCCCCAAGGGTAGTTTTTAAGATGCTAAGCATTTTTTTCAAAGTTTCTTGGTGCTTAGTATTGAGATCTTGCATTTTGGAGGTAGTCAGTTTCCTTAGGTCAACAGGTGCACAAGTTTTCAGTAATTCCTTGGTTCCTGCCATTATCCATCTCATACCACAGGGTATGTTGGAGGATAATTGGATGTTGTCTATATCCTTGTATAACATCTCATCATACAAATGCAAATATTCTGGTCCCCAAAGACATGCTAACGAAATAGTTTTTGCTGGTCCTTACATATCTTTTCCTTATATGTCCCTTTCCAAGTTAATGGTGGCTGTTTTTCTCCAAAACTATAGCCCTTTCATCAGTGGTATTCCTGAAAGCCAAGCATCCCATGCCAATTTGGTACTTGACACACATTTCCTTCATCTTACAGCATACATGTAATGTAAAACAGGTTTAGGATGGCCTTTTAAAGAGGGCCCATTTGTTGTTCTTTTATTAGCTGTGTACCTTGTGTCAAGCTTTGGAAAAGCCTCTCTATATTGACCTATGTTAACAAAATAAAGGTTTATTTTCATGCTCTTTTATTTAAAAAAAAAGGTCATGAAAAGTTGGCATTATAAATGCCTATAAAGTCAGACATCTACTTTCTGGATGAGAAGCTCCTTAAATGCCTTTCCAGGGATGGTCCAATTCTGGGTTGATAAACAGTGGTGGGTATAGCTTTGACAGAATAACTACTTGCATAGTTAGTTCTAGTATTAGCTATTAAATGAATCTGATTTTGTATCATTTCCTCTTGCTTGCTTTTCCTTTTGCACCACTGAATCCTAGGAGTGAAGCTTCTCTTAGAATGGACCAATATTAAATATGAATTGGATTATTTAAATATTTGTTTTGAGCATGAAAGTTCATCTTGTGTCAACTAACTGGCAGAAATGTTAACCGGATGAGTAAAAGAAAAGAGCACAAGCCCTTCTGAGTTTGCCCTGAGGATCAAAGCTCTATTGTGAATACAGGTCGTCTTTCTGTTGGACGGATGCCACATCTAATGGTTGATTAAGTCTTACCCTATGAGATTCACTTGCATACCATACCTGTTGACTTAATAAAAGCAAGACTGATGCTTTGGCTGTCTTGAGTGCTCAGAGTATAGATATTTGTTTGCCTTCAGTTGTACAATATGAGATTGGATACTTGCTGAAATAATCAATAAAGTGGCAGCCCCGTACCACTGCCCCTTTTGAAGGCATGTAGGTAGCAACTTAATTTCAGCTGTGGTGCCTTTTTGTAGCATGCACAGATCATAATACTTGGCCTTTTTTGTTTTAATAAACAAATGGGGGAAAGGCAAATATCCTAATCTGCAGACAGTTAGAGGTGCACTAGGGGGAGTTGCTCTTGCTTCTACTCAGTACACCTTTTCCCTTTGGCATAATCTAAGTGAAGCTTTAACATGGGTGGGGCATGTCGGCACCAAATCTTCAGTTCAGTTTCTGGAGATCCCCAGAAGGTCCTGATTCTTTCCCTATGACAACTTTGGTGGAAGCCTAGCTTTTTTTAACAGGATCTTGGGAGAATGCCTCTCTTAAGGGTTATTGGCAACGAGAACTTTAAGCTGAAATATGCTGCTACTTTCAGTTCTGCCTCACCTGCTAGTGGAATGCAGCCCCTTAGAAGTTCTGAAATTGAATTTAGCCTTCAGTTTTAAAGGCCGTACTATTGCTTTCAAAACCACTGGGGTGACAAAGTGGCAATTTTAATAGTGGGAACAAGGAAAGATTGAGAATAATTCAGAGAAGCTGGGGCTGTTACTCTTCACAGCATATACTGCTCTACTTGTACCTTGCTTGTGATTTCAGAAGGCCTGTGTTTGTCAATGTTCTGTTTTTGTCAGTTCAAACTTCTCATAATTGCATTTGCTAGCATTTGGATCTGAATTTTTTTTAACATTTTTAGCAATAAGGTAAGGCAATAAAGCAACAAGCTATGGACTGCAATTAAACTTCAGAGCTGTTTTCATGAAGAACCCCTCCCCATGTGTGTGTCAGCAAACCCTCTGTTGAAGAAGAAATGTGCTTGGAAGAAGTAAGCAAGAAGAGCTTTTTAAAAAGTATTTTATAGATCCTGCCACATCAAACATGTAATATGGTTTGATGAGTCAAAGGGAGAAGTGATAGGATCCAGGTAAGTTAAAATGTACAGTTTGTTTTAGGAGAATAACAAATACAAATTTACACGGTAGAAGAAAATTGAAGTAGAGCTAGGATGATGGTGGCAGAACCCACTTGTGGATCTCAGTGTGAGAATATGCCATGATGGTTTGGTGAGTAGAAGAAAACAGTATAGATATGCTGAAGAGGCACTCCTATTTTAAAAGTGGCTCCTAGAATTAAAGTATCTTTTGGGGGCTTATTCTAATGGAGCACTTTAACATTAATCTCTGAACAGTGGTCACATTTTTTTTTCTTGCCAGTATATTGAATTGTCTGAAGCGCTTTTGGATTTCTATCTGAATCTTGTTAATTGCTGTCAAAGTAACTTCAGACTTAGAGAAGTCTATGAGCGAGACCTCTGAGACACCCTGTTAATATCCCTGTCAGGACCTTGCAGACTCAGAACCATCTTCCTTGATAGTTGTATCTACCTGCTAATACAATATTCCTCTTCCTAATGCCTTCTGCTTTGCCAAGCGTTACCATCTTTTCTTATGAGCTATGTCATCTCATGAATCACTTTGAAAGCTCTGGCTTGATTTGCTCTAGAACCCATCATTGATAGGTCTTTTGTGGTTCACGGTATCCATAGAATTCTCCAGCACCATGCTTCAAAGGCGGTGTTTTTTCCGTCAGCTTTCTTCCTGGTCTAGCCTTCTCAAACCAAACCTACTCTTGAACCAAGTTTTATATCCTGAGAAGTGCATTTCATTTTGGGGGGTGAGGAAATCAGATTTTTTTAAAAAAAGGGGGAAAGGCCAGGTGCAAGAAGTGGCCTGCGTTTTGGGATTTGCAGTCTGTAATTGCCTGCTTGTTTGAATGGAATATTAGCCGAGAGCTTAACAATTGCACAGGAAGAGCCCTTGTGAGAAAGCGGAGGCAGAGGCAGCTGGGGAGGTTGGAGGAAAGTCAGGAAAGCCTTGTTGCATCAACAAGAGTTCATCTTGCTTTTCCTAGATACCACTGGATATAAAAGAATCTTTCACAGTAAAGGAATTAAATCTGTGTTTAATTGTAATTTCCCACATTAGGATATGCTGTGTGGTAAATAACAGCACGTTGTTTCTGTTGTTAAATTTTCAGTATTTTCAGCATAAAACATTGGCCTGAAATATACGAAAGAGAATTGCACGTTCTTAGTTTCTAACCTCTTACCCACTATTATATTTCCATTTCTTTCTGAGTTAAACATAAGCAGATAAAATACAATAAAAATTGAAATCAATAGAAATGCCAATAAAATAATTAGAAAATTATTTCTTTTTTAAAAAAAAACATTGCTTTTATTTTGTATGTAGTTCTCAGTAGTTCTAGTTCGATGTAGTCTGAACTTGTCTGCCATTATATCTTTATTACAAAGAAGTGAACTGTGTGTCTTGAAACTTAGGTGTGCAGGTTGGTGTTCTACAAAAAAGGAAGAGGATATGCACGTTGTGTTCCACAGTTGTTACCAGTTTGCGCCTGTTACTGTAGAAAATAACCATGATTGCTTGCACTTGTGAGATAACCTGGGTCACTTGTAGCTACAGTATGAATTATTTGCTTGTGTGATTGTGTTGGGAATGAACCTTATATTTCTGGAAGTTGTAACCCACTATGACTTAGTCATTCAACTGCAATCTCCATCGGGAAAGGAGGCATGCAGCTGCATCTGATTATCCGAAGAATGATCATGTTTGCAGGCAACTCACAAAGGTTTGTTTTGTGGAATTTCTTTCTCTCTCTCTCTCTCTTTTTTTTCTTTTTCTTTTTGGCTATATCAACTGCTCATTGACCTGTCTCATCCACATTGCCCCCCCCACATTTAGTCCATTGACAGATATCCTATCTCTTCCATAATATTTTTTTTCTTTTCCACTGAATCCTGAAATAGTACCATACACTGTAATATAATGGGATTGTCCCAAAGCTTCACAGGTTGCCTTTTTGTGTGTGGCATTCATAACTTTTATCTGCAAGTAAAAAGGCGTTTTCCACAACATATCCAGACAAATTACTGGAGAGAAAAAGTCCTATTTGTGCATTAATGATGCTTTTGAAAACATTCTCATCCCTCAGATGAACCTGTCTGGTTATTCAGGGGCCGTTTTTTTTTTTTAAAAATTGTATATATATCATTTCATATTCATTTATGTTCTGAGTGCAGGAATTTCATACAGGGTGGCAGAATACCATGAAAAGCGATGCTAATTTCAGTAAATTATAAAAGTTTGATTTGCTACAATACTATGCTTTGGTACATTTTTTTTTTAGTGCAAAGTAGAACACGACCCAAGGAATTTTCAAATGAATAAGAGATAAATAAAACAGGCACGCATAGAAAGGCAATGCTGATGATCTAATGGCCATGGAAAGAGGAGACCTAAGTAGAAGGCACAAATCCTAAAACAAGGCACCAGATCCCATCTGAACTTGGAAACTACGCAGGATCAGCCCTACTTAGTACTTGGTGGGAGATGACCATTGAATACCAGGTGCTTCAGGCTATATTTCAAAGGAAGGAACTAGCAAAACTTGGTATTCCTTGCCTAGGAAAAGCCTAGGAAATTCATGGAGTTGTCAGGCAACTTGAAGGCACATACAGCATACAGAAGAACCAGTCCTGTTGCTCTTCATAACTGCAAATTTATCTCAAAATTGAAATCTCATGCAGATAGAAATGTTGGTGTCACTGTTTCATTTCTATCTTGAAATTGTGTTGTACTAAATATTTAGAACTAGTATTTTTTTTTCTACATGCAGAAAACAAGAATGATTCTGAATATTGGGTATTGGAATATATTCTCAGTGATACACCTTTGGCAAGGATATAAACATTAGATAAGAAACACTTTGTTTTGTATCTACTAAGGAATCTTTGGAAAGGACGAACATCTTTTGGAAGGGGTGGAAGTCTAAATCTTGTAAGGGATAATGTTGTAAGGCTCTTTTCTGTTAATGAAATCCACCAGCTCTCTTAAAATTATTGAGAGGTGAATTGCGTTTTGCCATTTACTGTGTATGGGGACCAGTGCTTTTTGAAGTCCTTTAAAGTGATGCAGAATGAAGTGTGAATGGTAAGCTTGCTTAAACACTAAATTATTAGTGATGCTTAAAGGGATTGCGAAGAGTTCCACAAAATGTGTAAATGGCAACTAAAATGTCAAGTGCAGTTTGCTTTAAGGAAGTGTAAAGTCATATGCACCCAAACAAACCTAAATTCACATACGCAGAGAGCAGGAAAGGGGGTCTTGTTCTGGTGGGTAACTTGGGAATTTTGACACTGTGCAGCAGTTGTGGGGGGAGGGGAAATTCTAGTTCGGGACCATTTGGTAAGGAATTTGAAATAAAACGAACACCATTATTGCTGTTCATTAATACTTTTTAGTGGTTTTCCAAACAAATTTGGGCACAAGGCTTTGCGGAGAAGCCTGAGAACCATAAACGCACTCCATTTTCTCTGATTTAAGTAAGAGGGAATGGAGGAATGAATGGTCTGTGTATTGATAATATCAGACCCCAGACAGCCTCACAGAAGCTTCATGTAGAGGTTAAATATCATGGGAATAAGATGGAACACTGAGTATGCTGCAAACGAATAACCAACGTGTCAAAAGAATGGCCCATCAGCAAAAGAAGAGGAAGGGGGGGGGAGAACCAGGAAAAAATAATACCATCCAAAACCCATCTCATCAATGCCAAACTGAATGGAATCAAAAGGTGCAGAGGAGATCCAGCAAAACCAAGATGGACACACTTTCCTTGTTCAGTTCCTAGAATAAGCTGGCAGTTAAGGCAACTATGGAAGACCTGAGGGTTGCTTTACCCCGCTCCCGGGAATCCTTGGTGTGCTTGACCCCTCCAGCACCTGATTCTCCAAAAAAAAATTATTTTACTTCCAATGTTCCCTAAGGGACATGGAAGGCATTTTTACTGTGTTTTTGAGCCTTCTTGGCAAGGGCCTCTTTTGTGCCTAAATTGGACCTGGTAGTCCCCAAAACATGGTAGAAATGCTTCCCACAACATCTAGAAGTCATTTGGGTGCATTTTTTAAATGACTTTGAGTAAAAACTTTTTTTTTTGACCCTCTGGGGGCACTGGGGACTTCCCAACATGGTGGAAATGCATCCCACACCTCCCTAGAAGGTATTATAGAGCATCCCCCAACACTTTCTGATCTCTGGAGAGCCCTTGGAGCCACAAAATTGGGCCTGAGGAGGTCACATCCAGCCCAAAGGCCATGCTTTGGCTGCTGGTTGAAGCCATCATATCCAGAAATGGATCTCATGTCCTTCTTCCTCATCTTCAGATAAATGTTCTGATCAGAGTGAGATGTGCGTCAGTTGTGAGGTATGGAATCATGTAAATGGCTTTTTTCTATAGATATTGCCATGAAGTTAAGAAGTCAAGGTGACTCATGCATCTTGACTATGTAATAGAGTGGGACTAAAGCTGCATTGGCTTTGCAGCTGCTGGAGTTTGCATTTCTTTTCTGGGCAGTGGAGTTGATGTAACTGACAAAGCTCTGGAAGTTAGATTTGTCCCATGGATCTGTTGTTGTAGAGCAGATTTTAAGTACAGAGATGTCATAGTTATGTAAACAGTCTTGCCATATTGTGTTTGAAAATGTAATTTTGACACATCAGGCATTTAAGTCCATTAGGCAAGAGCATTCTTGGTTGTGGCTTTCCAGCTGTGGGACACCTTCCCTATGCAGGTGCTAACAGCACCAGCACTACAATGGTTTTATGACCAAAAACCTCCTGCCAGCTCACATTTTATTTGGCTGATCCTGTCTTTTTACTGAATCATGGGCTTTTCTCAGGACATGATTTTGTGTTTTTGTTGTTTTAATTGTATTTTTATACGGACTTGCCAGACACAGGGATGAAGGAGGATTCAAACAGGTTTTAATAAATAATAAAATAATCCCTCATGGAGAATACATTTGGAAATTGTGTTCCACATTTCCTAACTGAAGGTGTTTGCATGAAGAATTCCTTGAATAAGTTTGTGCAGAATTTTAAAATAACAACTATACAAAACCAGCACTTTCTAACTTTTAATTGATGTAAATCATCTTAGGTGCAAGTGAGATACTCACTTATTTAAGCACAACTGATTCCATTTCGCCCCATTACAATGGAGTGAAAAAAATTAGCTCCAAACATTGTCCTGGATAAATCATATTCTTGCTACAACAGAAACCAAAAAGTATTCATATATTTAAGTGTCCAGAATGGTTTTTGGCCTGCTGGAGATGGGAAAAAGAGGGGAGGTTTGAATCTCCCCATCCAAGGTGCCAATCTCCTTGGCTGACCTGGAATTGCCAAGTGGCGTTCATGAATCAAACAGGTTGCTTCCTACTTAGCTAACATGATTCTATACCTCTCTACTGCAAGGTAAGTCCCATAGAATGAAACCGAGCTTAATTTCAGATAAGGTGGTATAGGATTGCAGGCTTAGTCTGTGTAAAAATTACAGTCCATTCTTATAGCATCTAGAGTAAGTTTTCCACCAAGGGAAAATGTCTGGGACACAAATGTTCTTGGGAAAACAGAAAATGAATTGAGTTCATAGTCAGAGCTATCTTCATCATTGTTTGTGACAGTGGTTGTAACAGTTGGCAAGTAGTCTACTGTTGTATCCTCAAGTGGATTGGCAAGGTAGTCAGAAAATACCTGGCCTTGATTTGGTTCTTTGGGTGCAACTTTTCTGTACAAAGGTATCAGCTGATGCTTGTTGGTTTCACCTGTTGTGTTGGGGATCAGAGGATCATAGTCCAAGTTTTTCACAGTGGGATCGTCTTTCTGCAAACTGTCTGCCACTGGGCACTTTTGGTTTTCTCCTTTATCGCTGTTTTTGAAGTGGGTCTTAGAAGCTGGATATTGTCTTTTCATGAAGACTTCCTCTATTAGTAGAGGTTTAGGTTGTTCACAGCAGTGTGGATTGTTTAGGAATTGTGTAAAATGCAAGCTTGACTCACCCTTAATTAGTAATAGAAGAAGAAACATCAGTTTAATGATGGCAACTAATACTGTTTCATAAAACCAAATATCTTACATAAAAGCCAGTGTTTTGTGACCATTCTGTAAGAGCTTACAACCAAAAGGAAAAGTTCCTCCTCCCACAGTGCAAAAAAATACAAAATTAATGGAACTCATAGCAAAAGTTAAATTAAGCAATATTGTTAACAAGTACATGATAGACTGAGAGTCAGCATGGTGTAGGGTTGGACGACAGCTCTAGAGATAAGAGTTTGAATCCTTGCTCAGCCATAGAAACTCACTAGGTGACCTTGAGCAAGTCACATTCTCTCAGACAGAGAAAAGCAATGGTAAGCCACCTGTGGACAAATCTTGCCCAGGGTCACCAAAAGTTAGAAACGGCACACAACAGCAACAACAAAAATAGAATAAGTTGTTAGAACAAGTTATAGAATAAATGTGCACAAAACCACTGCAAATACTAAATGAATTGAACAGTAGCCTAAAAAGAAGAACATATTGTCATTATCTTTTCAGTAACAAGATCCACAGATTATCTTGTTTTGATGCTTTATCCAAATCAAGAAATGCAAAGTATTACTGAATACAAAACGTATATTTCCTAATGGAAGGCAGCTGGCCTCTTGTACATCTCCCCAAACACTAATTGCCTGATGAATTATCCTGAACGTCTTAATCAGAAGAGCATCTCCACATAGGCCTTACTGCTTACCAGAAGTTCAATGTAAAAATTATAAAAGTGTTTCTGTCTCCAAAGGGAAGTGTGTCAGATTTGGGGTTGTTCAGGATGAATAGTGATTCCTGTTAGATATAAGCTTACCTGTATAGATGTTAATTCTCTAGCACATGAAGAGTTGGCGGGATCTGGGATAGCTTTATCATAACACCCGGAGAGCAGCACAGAAAAGAATGAGAAAAGTCTAGTAGGAAATAAAACAACATATTCTCAGACTTCAAGATTTAATGTTCTCAAACAGAGGTTGTGTCAACCAGTCCATTGGTAAAGCTACAGAGAAATGTGTTTCTACTAAAAACGCAATAAGCTAATTCTGCTGGAAAGTACTATAGAATCCTAGAGTGTTCCTCGGCTCTTAAGAAAACAGGGTTTAAGACAACTGGTGAAATGACTGAAACACCAAAAATGAATTGGTTAATGGTCTGCAAAATCTATGACTACCCTTTTTTTTTTTCTGTTTAAAATATAATGGGAAGCTGATAGGAATAGCCTGATAGGAATAGGTGCAGGACCTGACCATTTAACTTGAAGATTTTTTTTCCTGCACATGTTTTTGAATTGCTGTTTTTCAATATGTACTATCACATTAGATTCCACTTGATTGCTTTATACATCTAGACTCCAGTCATCTCAAAAGGTAAAAGTAATGCACTTACTTTTGCCTAGCAGGTGGTACAAAACAGCTGCAGGCTGAAAGACCAGCAAGGCAGAGAGCTAGAACAGGAACCCACTCAGATGCGTCTTTATGTGTGATTGACTCTGTTATGGTAGAAAAACATGGGGTTTTTTTTTAAAAATTAATATGGTGACCTTTATGATAAAACGAGTTTAGGAGGTTCAGCCTATTGTAAAAAATCAGATGTACTTGCCTCTGATGCCCCTGACAGTAGTGGGGGGAAATAGTTTTAGAGCACAGCGTTCTAAATAGCCCACTAAACTACCAATCCAATCATTCCATAGAATGTAGCCATGGCAATTAAAGTGGCATGAAAATGATATAACTGGATAGTTTTGACTGCGAGAGCCAGCATGGTTTAGTGCCTTGAGTGTTGGACTATGACCCAAAGACCAGGGTTTGATTCCCCACTTGGCCATGGAATGCTATTGGATGACCCTGGGCATGTCACACACACTGAGCCCGGAAAGGCCCTTGATAGGTTCAACTTAGGCTCCTCATAAGTCGGAAATGACTTGAAGGCACGAAACAACAACAACAGTTTGATTGTGGTACTTAGAATTTCCTGCTGTTGTTCCAGGGATGGTGCTGTCCAGGGCTCTCTAGTAAATTATTTTGAGCATATCAAAATACAAACTGCAGATTCCAGGATTCGAGACAGAAAGTTTCTGGAAGTTTTGAAACCTTGGGGGAATTTTTTTCCAGTTTTATTTTATTTTTGAGGAAAAAATTGGAACATTTTCTCTTGGTCCTTCTACCTTCCCAGGCTTTCTTGGTGAGAACTTGGGTGTGACAGAGTCGGGGGGGGGGTATGACTAGCAGAGCAGCCCAAGTTAACAGAGGGTGATATAACGAGGTTGGCTCTGTATGAGGGTAAAACCTCAGCCCTAGCAAGAGGGAGGGGCAGTGGGTATCTATGATCCCAGCATGTACACTGGGATTGTAATTTGAAATCTAGCTTCCTTCAGTGAGATTTGTCGAGAGAACTCTATGTCAGGGCTCCAGTCAATCCAAAGGGGGTTTTCTGGGACAGGGTTATCTTCTCAGTGGCCTAGTATGGGGGCAGAGATGAAACCAAACCACTTCTGAAAGGGTCATAAAGTGGAACCCTGAGTGGGGAAACAGACCTTTGTGCTAAGGGGAGCCAAAGGTGTGTGTGAGAAAGCTCTGTTGCTGAACACTGGTGTTTTGAAGGAATTGGTTGATATCTGTAAGGAATTGTTATTTTGTTGGACTATTTTTGAAATCACAATACCTTTTTCCTTGCTTGTTATTTGAATAAAGATTTCATTCTATTTTTTAAATAAGTTTTGCCTCAATATATCAATCTCTTTTTAGAATAACCAATGATGAGCTTTTCCCTTTTATCCACTAAAAAGTTGTGGGTTTGAGGGAAAGCAGGGTTATGATTAAGTGGAAGGGAGGGAGCCAGGGTGTGATAGTAAGATTAAAAGGGGCACCACTACTCCAGCGAGGGAGAAAAGAAAGCAGGCTTGGTTTGTCAAAGCCCTAGGCTAGCCCAAGCAAGCTCTTCTTCAAGCCTAACCTTGCCTCTCCTCGCCTCCCCACACATGATAACAGCAGAGACTTCTCAGTCGCTGCTCCCACTCTTGGGAACTCTTTTTTGCAGAAGGCTGGGTGGCAAAAACATTTTAAGCAGGCTTCTAATGTGTGAGCAGGGGAGCTTTTATTATTTATTTTTATTAGGATGTTCTATTTATTGTTTAACTTTTGTATGGTTTTATAATAATTTTATACTGTTTTATATGGTTGATTTTTATTGTTTAAAATGTTACTGAAATTGTTCTGGAAGCCATCTTGGGTCCCACTCTGGGAGAAAGATGGTATATAAATATGATAAGTAAATAAACAAGTAGCGTAACTGCAGGTTACCTATTCGCAATAGCCCAACAGGATTCCTGCCATTAATTACAAAACTAATTTATTCCTTTTTGTGTTACAAATGGAGCTACATGGTCCTAAACTGTAAACAAAAACAACAATAAAACCCCCTCTGAAGTATAAACAACCTTGTTGCTTTTGCCAGTTATGAGGAGCCGGCAAAAAACCAAACCAAACAAATAAAGACAAGAAGAACTATCAACACTGGTAAAACAAATAAAATATTTTTAGGATTCTGTAGGATGGAACCATGGTAGTTAAAGTAGTATGAAATGGGTATGTATTGGTATATACAAAGTTGAGTGGCTTACCATTGTACTCTTTTAACTTCATTTGCCTCAGATGTGAGGTTTTTTTTTTATCAATTTGCTTACTGATTTATTATTTATTTATTTCATTTGTATGCCACCTAAGGTGGCTCCCAGAGAAAGTTAATTAAAAGATATAAAATTTAAAACAATTGTAAAATCATACATAAAACAATACCAAACCATTTAAAAACATACAAATGTTTTAAGAAAAATAAAAGTCCTAGTAAGAAGTTCCTCTGCTTATACATTAAAAGCCTGCTTAAGCAAAAAGGGCTTTGCTTGCTGGCTACAGGAAAGTAAGGAGGGAACAGCCTGGCCTCTCATGGAAGGGAGTTCCAAAGTGTGGCAGCAGCCACTGAGAACGCTTTCTCTCGTGTTGTCGCCATGTAAGCCTGTGATCAGGTGGGCTCAAGAGAAAGCTCTCCCTTGTAGATTTTAGAACTCTTACAGAATCATAGAGATATAATCTTTCAGATAGTCTGGACCTAAGCTGCACAGGGCTTTATAGGTCATGAAGAGCACTTTGAATTGTGTCTAGAAACAAACTGGTAGCCAGTGAAGATGTTTTAACAAGGGACTTTTATGCTTCCTGTAACTGGCCCCTGTCAGCATTCTGGCTGCAGAGTTTTGGACCCACTGAAGTTTCTGAACAGTTTCCAAAGGCAGAATGTGATGGGGAAGTCCAAACAGGATGTAATCAAGGCATATGTCACCATAGCCAGATCTGATGTCTCCAGGAACAGGTGCAGCTGGTGCACAAGTTTTAGCTATGCAAATGCACGCCTGGCCACTGCTGAAACCTGAGCATCCAGGCCCAGAGATGAGTCCAGGAGAACACCTAAGCTGTGAGTCTGAGATTTCAGAGGGATTGTAACCCCATGCAGAACAGGCACAGTTCTGATTTCCTGATCTGCTTTTAAGCCACCTAGGAGCACCTTTGTGTTGTCTGGATTAAGTTTCAATTTGTTTGCCCTCATCCAGTCCATTACTGTCAACAGACAGTACCAAGACTGAACCTTCTTGGAATCAGAAGGGAAATAAAGGTATAATTGGGTGTCATCAGCATATTGGTGACCCTGAACCCCAAAACTCCGATGACTTCTCCCAGCAGTTTCATGTAGATGTTAAACACCATTGGAGACAAAAGAGAGCCCTGAGGGACCCCACAGACCAATGGATACACCATTTAACAGAGCCCCCCAGCACCACCTTCTGAGTTTGCCCCTCCACTGGAAGAGTGTCCCCAAGTCCCATTTCAGAGGGATACCATGGTTGGTGGTATTGAAAGCCACTGACAGGTCCAGCAGAACCAATAGTGACATACACCTTGTCTGTCCAGTTCCCTGTGCAGGTCACCCACCAAGGTTACCAAAGATGTCTCCATCCCATAACTAGGCCTGAAGTGAAATTGAAATGGATCTAGATAATCTGTTTCATCCAGAAACCCTTGGAGCTGAGAGGCAACCACACACTCCAGAAACTTCCCCCCAAAATGGAACGCTAGAGACTGGCTGATAATTATTCAGAATGGTGGGATCCAAGTAGGTCTTTAAAAAATGGCCCCATCACAGCCTCTTTCAGGCAGGGGGGAAACTTCACTTGCTGCTCTCTTACCCGCTCTCCATTCCCCTCTAGCTGCTTTCAGAAGCCAGGAAGGGAAAGGAGCCAACATACATGTGGTGACTCTCACTTCTCCAAGGATCCTGTCCACATCTTCAGGCTACACAAATTGAAATGTATCCAACAATACAAGACAAGCAAGTGCCAGGTTTACATCCACTGGGCCTGTCTCAACTACAGGATCCGAGTCAGAGTGGATCTGAGCAATTTTGTCTCCAAAGTGTCTTGCAGATTCGTTACAGTGGGCTGTTAAGTGATCTGTGTTTTCTTCTTGTGGGCTGGAGTTTAAAAGGCCCCTAGCCACTCAAGATAGCTCCACCAGACAACACTCTGCAGATGAAATGGTGGCAGAGAAGTAAAATTTCTTCATTGCTATCATCACCCTGGCATAGGCCTCCCAATGAGCTCCAGCCCGTGTCCATTCAAACTCACTCTGACTTTCCTGGCATTGTTTCATCCCACACATTTCACCACCAACTTCCTAGTGAACAAGGGGCTTTCTTGGCTCCACCTTGTGGGAGGGAACACTTAGGGACAATCATATCCACTGCACTGGCCATTTCCCTAATCCAGAGACCAGCCAGGGCTTTGACAAGATCACTTGCCAAAGCAACAGAAAACTCCCAAAAAACCATCAGGAATCCACCTAGATCCATAAGTTTCCTGGGTCTGCCTATCTTAATTGACCCCCTACTTCTGCAGAGGCTCCAAGTCCTACCGGGTAGTGATTAGTCTATGGTAAGAGAACTATAAAAAAATTCCTCCATGTCCAGATAACAGTTATCCTGCTCAGAACAGAAAACTAGCTCCACAGGGTGTCTTGCAGCTTGGGTGACAGAACCATGATTGTCATGGTGGACATGAGGTCCTGAACTGCTCCTGATACAGCAGTCTCTGCATGGATGCTGGAGTCTTACAATTCGAACAAGCCAAGGGGACTCCAACACCACCACCAAGACCAACTCAGTGCACCCATGGTAACTGAAGTTAACACATGCATCTCAACTGGTAGGCTGTAGTTTAAGAAAAAGCCTATGTCATACTAAAAATATTAGCATTTGAGGTATCACAAGTTTCTTGGCTTGGTTTATGTGAGAGTGAGAGAATGAATGCATATATGCGTGAACACATTCAGTCCAATTAACTGGGTCACAGCCAGGATTATTGGGATGGGATTAAACCTTCCCACATTTCCTTTTTATCCAACTGGAGATCTGGAATGGTTCATAGCAGGAGGGGATGGGAGATGCCCACTAAGGAGAAAATGTGGACAAGGGTTAACTCTCTCAGTCCCTGAATTTGTTCTTTTCCTTTACAATTATTTGCAGTCTTCACCAAAATCTAAAATGCCATTTCTGATACACAGCAGTTTAAGGCAACATCTTGTCTTTTCTTCACATTTCACTTTTAGAAGCAGTTGAGCATAATTACTTTTTATGTAAATGATTTCTTCATTCCCTTTAGGGCTCTCTCCAGCTTTAGTAGAAGCTGTCATCCATATAGCATATTCATCACCAGCATGTACATTATTTATTGGAAATGGCTGTGGGGTTGTTTTAGAGATATCTGAGGGTGGGAAACCGAAAAAAACATGAAAAGGTCCCGATTATTGCTGGATGAGGCACATAGGAACATAGACAGTATCACATCACAAGTTATCTTGCCTCAGCCCACAAGCAGCTTTGATTCCATGATCTGTTCTAATACTTAGATCCTATCATCTTCAACAACTACTCTTGAATTTTACCATCTTCGCCTGATGAGCACTTAAATTTAGGATTACAATGCCTATTTCTTTCACCTGAAATAACTTTCAATATGACTTTACAAGGAGAGTGAAACAATGAACGATGTGGTGAAGACGAATACTAAAATAGCATACACGCAAACACACACACGCTGTCGATTCCACTCCATCTGTCTGGCCTGTGAGGTAATGTGGTTTTCATTACAGGAAGACATGAAAGCAAGTCTATTCATGTTGCTATGGCAATGAAGCCATTCCCTCCCCTCTTTTTTGCTTTCCACCAGCAACCTGAAGGCACATACTACCATAAGAGGCTATGCATCTACCCTATATGACAGGGAATGTGCACCAATTGCCTTGGCAAAAAACATACATCCTCTTTCCCTACACAGTAGGCAAACATTTTGGTATCCCTTTGCACTCTTCCAGAAATACTGGTGAAAGTGGGAGAGGTCTTCTTACCACAAAGAGCAAAATCCTCATAAAAAGAAGATTCCATTATGACTTCAGTGTCTTTCTCTGAACTTAAGCTTCTGATCTCTTAAGAGTTTTCAAATGACTACACACCCCTCCTCTGTCTTAAAGCTGTGCCTCCAATCGTTCAGTGCCAGAACTGACGTGCTGCTATTTAGCAGGTACCCACCATAGACTTTGGAGGGCACGCTGAAGGACTGTTTCTGCACATATATCTTGTAGTTAGTGATACAGCCCATTTGTTGATTGAATGGAAGTTCTTCCCAAGAGACCAAAATTCTTCCTTCTTCTATGGTTGTGTTAATGTGAAGTCCTGTTAATGGGGCTGCAAAACACAATATCTTTCTTTTTTTTAAAATTGACCTAGCTTATTATGTCTTGAACCAATCATCTACCACGATTCTTACCTTTTGCTGATGCATTTCCTGTAGTGGAAGCTGCTTTTCCTGCTCTGCTTTGGTAGAGTGCAAACACATTGATTTGATAGCATGTGTTAGGTTTTAGGTTCTCTAGGAGAGAGGAAATAGTCATTGATGGAAATAGTCATTGACTTAAATCTTTCTAATCTTCCAATACTACCAGACCATGCTAGTTCCAAAGGAGCCACAGGATGGTTGTTTGGAAATCTTTTCGTTTTAGAAGTTGGGAAATGGGCAAACCAAGAACCCTGGATTCAGATAACCTGGGAATGGAGAATACATGGCCCTCCTGGTGTTTATGAATTACTCCCATAATCTCTTGTCACTGGCTATGCTGGTAAAGGTTGTTGGGAGCTGCCTTCCAACAACATCCAGAGGGCCCTGTTTCCCACACTGGAAACAAATGGGTCTGGCATAAGCTGACTACCCCTTCCTTCCCACTTCCCATCAGCCATCTCCCCATCCACTGAAAATGCTCCTCGGAGAATTGAAAGCCCCTGTTGGATCAGAAGAAGGAATCAATTCCAAAATCTGAGTGAAACAATTTCTGAAAATGCAATGATTTTTGAGGAGTCCTCCTGAGTTTATCCCATACCACAACCCACATCATTTAACAAGGAGATCTGAAACTCAGTAGAATTTTTTGTTTGTTCTCAGCAGAGTTTTTTGTACTGTTCATGGGTGGGGGTCCACCAGCCCTATTACATGCATATTTTTCTGGATCGAGTCTGAAGACAAAGATAAAGGTATGATTTAAGTTCTACATTAGAAAGAAACTGTTTGAAAAACCTGGAAGTTATTTACTTTTAAGTTATTATTCCTATTTTAGCTATAGATAGATAAGAAAAGAACACAAATGGTCAACAGAGAAAGAAACATAGGAGGAGACTTGAGAAATGGTCATATTTTAGCCTCTTGAGCTGTTGGGATCCTGCAGTTTTCCAGGCTTTTATTCATATCCCTGAGATTGAGTTAAATGTACACTTTATTTAAAATACAAAATTTTCAAGAAGAAAGCTATGTGGGTGCTACTGAATCAATGAAGCATGGTTTCAATATGTTCAATATTCTCTTTACATTAACACTTGATGTCTATTTTTGTTTCTGGTTATTCTTTTCCTAGGGAAAAAAAACCCTACATCTATTTTTCACATGATGATGAAATTGTATGGAAATTCCAAAATATGTTAAATTATCATCTGCTAATTTGAAAGAATGGCATCTTTCTGCATTGAGCTGAACTGGAATGTGGTAAGGTGTGATATCAAAGTGCATATAGGAAATATTAGAGCTGTTACAACATTCTTTTCACTATGCTACAGAACACTACCTGCATCTTATTCTGCCTCACCATTACAGTATATATTGGCTTATGTGGCTTGGCCTACAGTGCCAATTTTTGAAGTTTTGTTGCAGAATTAAAAGGACTTTCACAAAGCTCTGTGCCAACCAGCACTGAATTTGGAAGCAATACAATGTTGGGTAGGTTGCCCTGTTTTTCCTAGATGAGCTCAGCTCATTTTGAAGAGTCAGAACACAGACTCCTGAGATCTGCTTTCAGTGATTTTGATGAGTTGCATCTTAAAACAAATAATCTGAAGCCATCTGGAAAAACCAGAAGACAAGATCAGCTATTGTATGCAGTGCAAAATTAAGGCTTAATGTGTGGGCAAAAAACAAATGTCTATCCAATAAGAGCTCTAATTGCTCATCCTTGACCAGGGACATAATGCCAGTCTTTCCTCTAACAAAGCACTCAGTATCAGCAGTGTGTGTTCCCCTTCAGTGCTATGCACCTACCTATTTTTGCTGTAAAATTGGATGCAGGTACTTTGAGCCAGGTTGGGTGGCTTTTCAAGGGTTTGCCTTGATGTAACTCTGCCCACTCCATTACATATCCATTGATAAAAGGCAAATGTGTAAGTGGGGCTTTCCACGTCACAATGATGCTTTCATTCTTCCCTGATGCAGCAGAGAGGTGCCTAGGTGGTGGCAAGTCTTTCAAGATTGAGAAACAAACAGCAACAGGAAATATATTAGTTCTTCACTTAAAAGCAGGCATGCTTTCTGGTTTGGAGAAACTTGGCTTAAGAAAGTGAGATATCATTCAAGAGGAAAAGCAAGGCAAGCAGAGCAGTTCTTAATGGAATTAACATCTTGAACTGGATCTCAAGACATTTGTGTAGCAGTGGTAACTTGAAACAATAGCAACCACAGGCTTAATCCATTTGCAGAAGAGGAAGTTCACTGGAGGAGCCTGAGGGGCTTTTTGTCAATTTCCTCCCCCAAGTAGAGTTCTGCACCACTTTGCATGCTATTCTGGAAGGCACAGGGGTGACGGGGGAAGGGCAGATAGCCAGCAGGAAGGTTCTGTGAGCATAGTTTGCATCTTCACCAACTTCTATGGACATCACCAACTTGTCTTAAGCACAAAAAAATCAACAGGTAATGCAGCACCACCAACAATCACCTGCTAGCTTAGACACGTCTCTACTCTTCTCAGGAAGAAATGATGGGAGAAGAACCTACCGATCTCAGAAACAAGTGTTGGTGCTTGTGTGTAGCCATGACCCGCTAAAGAGTTAATATTAAACTGTGCAGAAGTTTTTATGAATTTGATTTGGTGCTGAATCTGTTATACTGTAATGTTTAATATTACCAAAGATGGTTAGGACAAGAGCAATTAAACTGAGAATCATTGATTTTTTTTAAAAAAAAAATAACACTGTTGGCATTTAATGATGAAAATAATGAATATTTAAAATTTTCCCCAAAATTTTAAGAAATCAGGGGTAACAAATATTCTTTTTTTTAATACATTATTTCCAACCTCTGGGAACTTGTGATCTAAAGTCTACTCACTACTAATCAAAACTGAATGCAGAGTTTATAAAAACATCACAACCATCCTTGCTCCCATCCAAGTATGATTTGTTACAACTGAAGCGTAATTTAAAGCTCAAGTAAGCTCAACATAATGGTTCAAGTTCTGATGTATATAAAATGAAATGTTCAGAAGTGCAGATGGGAATACCTTACCTGTAATTCCTAGTTTAGTTGTGATGTGGACAGCTGGAGATATTCCCCGCGAGTTGTAAGAACAAACTGTTATGTTATAGTCTGTCTTAGGAACAAGTTGTGAGAAAACTGTGTGCTCTGTGGAACTTGTCTCTGCTGCACTGTGAGGCTTCTGGCTGAGGGCCTGAAACTTTACTCTGTAATTATGGGTTTTCCTTCTTCTTTCTGATGTGCTCATTGCCTATAAAGAAATAATGTACCATTTTTTTTCATGTTGTATCACTGCTCATCCCTACCAAAAAGATCTTGTCAGTGTTTAAGGGCTAGTGTGGGCTAACCCTGGAGAAGCTTGGGTTCAAAAGTACTTTTAGTCATGAAGATCACTGGGAGACACTGGGTTCAACCTAACCTTCCTCACAGCAGGGATGGGAGGATAAAATCTAGAATGCACTGGAGTGGTGAGAAAAACGTCATGCACAACACTATAACCAACTTGGAGAAAACATGGGAAAAGATTAAAAACGTAATAATACAGCAATGAGAGCCTTGCCTTTACTGTGTCTTTAAAAGAAATTCTGCTGCAAGTCATAGCATCCAAATTGCTTCACAGTTGTTGTGTCACTTATTCTAACAATTCTCCAAGAGAAGACAGGATGAGAGACTGTGGTTTGGCTAAAGACTCTTTGTTAACGTTATTGTTTGAGTGAAGATATGAGCCTGGACTCCCATGGCTAAACCATTCACTGCTCCTCCATATTGGCCCAGCATTTCAAAATGCAGGCTCCATTCAATTTATTCCACAATGACTCTCTGGCGTCATTCCAGCTTTGACAGATGGGGAAGAGAATGAATTTGGCTGCAGCAATGGGCAGAAGTCTTTTCTCAAACTCCCTCCATTCAGTGTATCACTTCAACCAGATGCTTACTGGAGGGAAGTAGCCAAACATATTAGTGGGATAACAAGAGCATCCCTTTCCACAATGCATTATGTGGATGGCCAGGGGACTTTGAGTGATCGAGTTGCAGATACCTGTTCTCACCAAACTCTCCTGACTTGATAGTTTGCTACAGAGCTTTTTCCCTTGACAAATAATGGCACACAAAATTTAGACTCTCCCTTTGCGTTCTCTGTCCAATTCATTGTTAGTAAACAGAATTAAAAATAACCAATTTGAGGTTGTGGAACACATAATGTGCATGCAGAGCTGCCACATCCTCCCACCATCCCACAATTGTCAACTCCTTGGGGAGGCAATTCAGACCATGGAGAAACATCTGGTCTCAGCTTAGTCACAGGAGAAGAAATGAAAGTGCACTCTCAAATGGAGTGCATCCACCTTTTCCTTCCTCTGGGAACCTAGAGCAGCTGGATCTTCATGATCTGAATAGCTTTCACTCCTCATTTGGTAAGCAACAAAAGCAGGGGCTCCTCCTGGGAATTGACAGCTGGTTGCTGGTGGGAGGTTTCTAGACAGAATGTAAGGACAAATGTGTGCCCTGGAACAAAAGTGATCTATGCACACTTAAGCTGTATAAGTCCTTAACAGGATGTTTGCTAATATTTGCATTTGCTACATTTCTCAGTGAAGGAAGATCATGGTGCAAGCATGGAGAAGCAATCCATGGGAGCGTTGTAGCCTGCCTTGTGAAAGATTATCCAAAACCCCATTTTCTACAAGTTTGGCAGTGCCCTGTGGCAAGATGCCCTTTGTCTCTTCCAAGAAGCAGTGTGCCAGCCCCTAGCCATGAGGATCCACTTTTGATATGAATAATACACTTCCAAGTAAATAATAGAACTCAATGGGAAAAGAAGTGAGGCTTCATTATGCTGTAGTCACAAGAGAAAGCACAGTATAATGGCTAGAGTCTTGAACTGAGACTTGGAAATCCAGGTTTGAATCCCCACTGAGCCATGAAATTCACTCAGTGATGTTGGACCGGTCACCCTGTCTCAGTCTGACTTGCTTCACAAGGTTGCTGTCAAGATAAAGTGGGGAAGAAGATGCTGTGGGTGCCAAATACTGAGGAAAGACATGATATAATGAGACATGATATAAAGACATGTAGTTAATGAGTTACTCTTTTGGAACAAAGCTGTACCAAGAACAAAATAGAAGAGTAGGAGAGCTGCCTGCCCTTTGTAAAATAAACATGTAAATTTCAAAGAACATTATTACATGATAAAGTTGGTGCAATGAACACTCCCAAGATGACAGTCTTGTAACCTCTTGTCGGGAAACTCAAGGTTTTGTCCTTTCATTTCTCACCAACCACCTCATTTCTATACTAGACTCTGAAGAAGTAGTCAATGCCGCCTGAATAGGATTTCTCAAAAACAGGGTTAAGCACTTAATTTTTTTTAAATTCAGACTATCATACACGAACATCTTCACATGTGCTCAAGCAAACAGAAAGTCTTACCTTCCAAAAAAGAGTTATGTTCTGAGTTTGGGAAGACACATCTTTCTGCAAATACCAAACATCGGTGGGTTCAGGTGGCACTGGGTAAAAAGAGGAGAAGATCTGTATAAGGTATATCTATAGAAGAGTCTACAAATGCCAGAAACAAATCTTAAAAGGAAAAACTGTTGGCTTTGCACAATGGGAGATCTCCACATTAGAAATGAATTCTTCCACAGTAACATGTCCAATATGAAACAAAGACAGAAAATATATAGGGATTTATAGAAACGCAACAGAATTGAGCCTGAGAAATTTTCATATCCCTCTGTGGAATTTATTTGCTTGTTGCCAACAAAGTAAGGAAATTTGTGCAAAAATAGAAAGGTAGAGATACATTTTTGGATTTGGAGTTCTTCTTACATGAGGTAAGATTTTGCAAGCTAAACAGCACTTTCCCCCATATTACTATTTATATGTATATAAGCAGACAAATGCTGAAATCTATGGAGCTTTGGATCATGTCAGTAAATAGTAAGAGGCAGAAGCCCCAAACACCAGCTATATCATTAACTCCATAATACTATTTATAGTAATATGGAGTTAATGATATAGCTGGTATTTGGGGCTTCTGCCCCTTATTATTTACTGACATGATCCAAAGCTCCATAGATTTCAGCATTTGTCTGCTTATATACAGGAGATGATTTAATGTGAACAAGTTAGCCCTTGCACATGTACAGCTCTCTACGTCAGTGGTTCTTAACCTTTTCTTTACAGGAGACCTCCTTGTAAATGTAACTTATTGCTGGTGACCCCCAAGAATTAACTCAAGGTTTAAATATTTAAATACTCAAATATTTATTTATTTATTAAAGCCTTCTGGAGACTAACATTCAAATCCCCATTCAGACACTGCGGGACCTTGGGCAAGTCACATTCTCTCAGTCTCAGAGGAAGGCAAAGGCAAAAACCCCTCTCAACAAATCAGGCAAAAAAACCCCAAAAAACCAAACCAAACCAAACCAAACCCTGTGATAGCTTCACCTTAGCGTTGCTATAAGTTGGAAGTGGCTTGAAGGCACACAACAACAAAGTGCTGCTGACAGCAGGAGGTTTTTTTCTAGCCATCATGTCTCTTGCCTTTGAAAATCAACTTATGGTGACCCTAAGACGAACCTACCATGAAGGTTTTCTTGGCAAGATTTGGTGCCTTTGTTTTTCTCTGAGGCTGAGAGAATGTGACTTCCCTGAGGTCACCTAGTGAGTTTCAATGGCCAAGTGGGGATTCCAGCCCTGGTCTCCAGAGTCATAGTTTGGGCATCAATACATCATCTGCTGCCATGTCCCTTTTGTCAGGGATGCGACAGCAATGGTAAGCATAGGGGTGCCCAAAGTGCTCCCTCATTTGCAAACAAGGGAGCAGTTTCAGCACCTGCAACACACACACTCCACTGCTACATCCCTGTTGCTGCTGTTGGTGTCCAACAGAAGGGCTTTGTGGACCCCCCACTGGTCCCTGGACTCCAGGTTAAGATCCACTGCACTATGTGGATCAGAGCTGAACTACTGCATGCTGGCCAGGGAGTCATGCTAGGAGAGCTTTATTTTGATCTAATTTAAGTTGCACTTTATTATCTGTGACATAGTTCAACTTCATGAGGGTCCACATTTTGCTTCTACCTTAGACAAATCCATGATATTCTTCTAGAATTAGCAACACAGGTCTGTATCACATGTGCTTAGAAATCTTCATCACTGATTTGGGAAGGCTTGTGACTACATTTTGTAAAACAGAGTAATATCTCTTCCTCATTTCTTGATGGCTGGTTTGCTTAGTTTTCAGCACATACAAATATATCTCACATTCCTCTCTAAGTTTCTTTACAATTATAGTCCATTTGTAAATATGAACGTGCTGTCTAAAATGGATTTTCACACAGATACAAAATAAACACTAGGCATAAACTGTTTGCTGTTTAATTCTTCTGCAGCTTATTTTATTACCTGCTTCTGTTTGAAATGGAATGCTCCAGTCACTCCATGAGCCTTTGTTGGGCAGGAAACTACTAGCAACTTGGAATCTGTATTCTGTATCTGGCTTCAGGCCATGCAGTTCATATCTTCTTGATTGTATATTTTCAAGCTTGAATGAAAAGAAATGAAAGTAGATGGAAGTAAAATGACCAGTGATGGTATTCATGGCTGCCCATGATCTTCTGTGAAGAGGAAGATGGGTTTGGAGCATTTTGTTTGCTCAAGCTCAGAAGAACAAGACAGCCATGATGCAGGTATTTTTATAGGTCCCATAGCTTGGAAAAGTTACCTTTTAGACTACAAATCCCAAAGTTCCACAGCCAGTATGGCCATGGGACTTATAGTCCAAGAAAGGAACTCTCAAGCTGTGTCCAGATATGAAACACAAAGGGTATGGCCCTTTGTTTTGAACTAAATGCCAGGTGAAACAAGGGTGCTTCCAAAGGGAAGGGGCCTGCCAGTAAGAGATAGAAGGTATTGAAACACCTCATCTATCTTTCCTCTCTTAACAGATTTTCCACACTTAAAAAAAAGAAAGATGCAAGAAGAGATAGAAAAACATGAGAAAATTACAAGTGGATGACAACATTATCATGTGAAAACCTTCTCTGGAGGTACCCCTGGTATCAGGGATATGATACTGCTTACCTTTTTAAAACTCTAACCCTGCATGTATATCCCACCACAAAGTAGAATGTGCCATATACGTTACTAATGTGTGATACCTCACTTGTCTGTAATTTCATGTTTTCTTTTCACACTCATTGTAAGTTTCCCATAGGGAGGAGATTAACTCACAAATTTAATATTTGGATATATAAAGAACCATTTCACCTCAAGTATCTCCCAGGATAACATATTAGCAGATAACCTTTTATTATGCCTTCCCCATATAAACATTGCAAAAGAGAACAAGGACAAACAGGTGGGAAAAATGGATTTGTATACACACCATACATTAATTATTATGCAGTTATCTCAGAATCAGGGCAGGAATATATGAAGATCTGAACAGAGTTACAATCTGATGTCAATTTAGTTCATATGTCTGAATCAAGGGTGGGCAACCGTGGAAGACTTGGAGTCTCATTAGCACCCCTAGGAGATCCTGGACAGCCACATCTTCCATTGTACCTCTTTTCCCCCCAATACAAATTGCCCCAAATGTCCTTTAGGGGCATAGGAGCATTCCCACCATGTCTTTGGGCCCTTCTGGGCCCCTAGAGGGCATTTGAGGAGAGAAAATGTGGGGTTTTTTTAAAAAAAATTGCAAAAATTTCTTTTGATCTGAGGGGCAGGGGTGCTCCAACTGTGATGAAAATGCCCTCCACACTATCTAGAAGCCAATTTTTAAACATTTTTTTTTACCCCTGGAGGCCACAAAAACAGCCCTGGAGGGCCACATGTGACCCATGGACCACACTTTGCCCACCCCAGTCTAAATAGAAATCATTGCAGAACACACCAAACTCCTCTAAACAGTGCTTGTGCCTTTTTGTGTGTGTGGGACAACATTTCCTCACATGTAATGTATTAGAGAACAGATGTTGGCAGTTGGCAGAACCATAGCCCAAAGTAAGTGTATCACCCATTTTGTTCTCTTTTTCTTCCACCTCTCTTTTCTCCTTCTTCTCTCTTATTTGCCTTCCTACAGATGCAGAATGATACATTTAGAAAAAAATTACCGGGGTCCATAAAGTGCTGTGAACTGGCTGGTATCTTAATCTAAAATGTGGTGAGTCTTCTTCATCTTGCCACAGAATGGTGCAACTTGTTGCAGTAGAGTCGTCAAATTTCACTGAGAGATTCACTGGAGAATAAGGCTTCACTATTCAAGGTGACCAAAAGAACATAAGAATGATTTTACATATACATACACAAAAGTTGATGCTTGGGGGATTGCCAGTGGCAATACACAGAAACTGCCATTCTATACTAGTAACAATGTAAGAGTTATATGGCTAGAATCATAATTAGTAGCCATTGATAGCCTTCTCCTTCATGCCAAGTCCCTTGTGATGCTACCATGTTCCTTTCTGGAATGAAATATGGAAGCAAGCTTCAATGCTAATACCCCTGCCCACTTGGGAAGAGCACATTCCAATGAATCTACCCCAATTGAACAGCAGATAAAGGAGAAAACACCTTATGTTTACCTATGTTTAATAATGTAAACTGATATGGTTCAGAAGACGCATTCCCCAGTTCGTTTGTGGCAATAACCACCACTGTGTAATTAGATTCAAAGTCCAGGTTTACTTTGAGATCCACTTTGCTGTCTTCAGAATAATTCTCTTTAAAAAATGTTCCATTTGTTAGCCTGCAAACAGAAAGATAAAGCTGGATGAAAATATTGATCATTCCTTTTCTGCAAGGCAAGAAGATATTATGCTGTCACTTCTGTTTAGCCACGTGTGACAGAGTGCTATTACCATTCTGGTATCCTATTCAATCATTTGGAGTGGTACCTCTCTCTGGATGAACTTTCAACGATGTATAAAAACTGTAATAATAGATGCTGGAAATGTACTATGGAGAAGGGTACCTTTTATCATACCTAGTGGTCTTGCCATATAACAAAAAAATATTGGAAAGCTATTCATCTGTTAATAGAAAAAATATTAGGCATTAAGTGGCAATGACTCCAGAAATATATCTACTGGGCATGATAGATGATGAATTAGAAAAAGCTCATGGGAAAATTCTATTCCATATGACTGCAGCTGTAAGATTATTATTTGCAAGAAAATGGAAACAAAATACACTTTTGACAGTAGAAGACTGGACATTAAACTTAATTGATATGGTTGCTATGGACAAATTGACAACTCTAATAAGAGGTGGAAATATAGAGAAATGTGTCAAAGGAAGAGACCCAGTAATCAAATTTATGAGAAACATGTGGAATGACTTGGCAGTAGCTAGCCAGCTTCTTGGGTTGAGGTTATTAGTAATACTTGATCACAGATATCTAAAAGTACTCAAGAGATTAAAACTTATTTGCTATGTAGATTATGTAACTTAACTTATAATAATCTCATCTCGTAGGACTTAGATTCAGAGGTGTATAATAATCAGAAAGGCTTTACTTTAATCTAATTGTGGTATAATAATCAAAGACTTGTTAAAGGGAAGCCAATGTGTGTATTTTAAGATGGACGAGGCTGAAAGAATGTAGATGTTTGAATGTTGACTTTGGTTTTTTTTTAATTTATATTGAAAAATAATAAAAATATAATAAAAAAATTGGAGCCAAGTCGTGTACCAGATAGTGTTACGTCCACACTACCTCCACACATACAATGCCTCAGGATCCCAAGCAAGTCAACAGCAGAGAACAAATCCTTTGCTTTTATTGTTTCAATGCAGTTTTAGATTATTTCTTCTCTTCCTCAGAGGTTGGGTGGTGGGAGATCCAGGGCATCTGACAAACTATCTACCAGTGATGTAGACTCGAGTCGATAGACTCGGACTCAACTCGGACTTAAGTTGCTTCAGTGACTTGACTTGGCCTCGACTTGGCCATAAATGATGCACTTACTTGACTTGACTCGATACTTGTATATTTTTAATGACTGACGATGCCCTTGGTTCAGTAATATAACACATTCATCCAGAAACGTTATGACTTTGAATAATGCCTCCATCTCTTTTTGCCTATTGGTCACATGACAATCTGTCTCAAGCCCAAAGTGTGGGCATATTTCTCAGAGGGGAACAGCAAACAGGTTAGGCAATGGGCTTGAGGCAGGCCTGAGGTCTGCCCAGCAGCCTGTCCCCACTGCATATTGGAGGAGCTTTTTAAAACATTTCCTAAGAGCAAAAATCAAGACACGCCCCCAGAGTACAGGATGCAGTTTTCAGAGGGGAATAGCAAATGTATTAGGCAACAGGCTTGAAGAAGAAGGGTCTTTCCTTGTAAAGCTTTTGAATCTTCAGTAATGGGGAATAATATACAATCTTATTCCTCACTTCTGAAGCTGCAGATGGCAACACTGCAAACCTGGAGAGCCAACTCTGCTTAAATTGTTAAAACTGAATTTATTTAACACTATCCAATAATTCTGGAATTCTGGTTGGGGTATAAAGTTGGCTTCCAGACTTGAGACTTGACTTGAAAGTATCTTCAAAGACTTGAGATCTGACTTGAGACTTGATTTGAGACTTGGAGTAAAAGACTTAAATGCATCACTGCTATCTACATCCTCCAATGAATTAAAAACAGTTATTCTTTTCACAGAAAGAGAGCTGAAGAAGACAGCACATGATGGATGAGGTATTACCACAGGCCACAGCATCTTCTCTTAAGCAGACATTGCTTGGGAAGGGACCAACTGACCTACCAGAAAGGCTTTTGATAGGGTACAGGTAGCTGTAGAAGGAAAGAGGGAACAAAAAAAGTATGAATTTCCTTCTCTTCACTTGCCTCAGGATCCAAGCTGTTTTATTATAGGTTCCCAAGTGACCATATAAAGAGCAAATCACTTTGCTGACCTGAAGATTTCCGCATTACATTCTTATAGCGCGATTATTCCACTTTCAACAGTCTATGGAATCCTGGGATTTGCAGTTTAGGGAGGGGCTGGCTGGCCCCTCCCTAAACTGCAAACCCCAGGATTCCATAGGATGTTGAAAGTGGAATAATCACACTATAAGAATATAGTGCGGAAATGGCCAAGGTCATACTCTTCAATAGACAGTCCCTCTTTTTTTCTTCTTTTTTTAAAGAGCTGACTCAGTTTCCACCCTGTCCATTCAAGGTGGGGTGGTTGATATGTAGATATGCAGGGACTGAAGACATGAGAAACTATGACTTCTGAAGGCAAGTAAGGAAGAACTCAAAAGGCAGGGATGTGAACTTGCACACAAGTGCAAGCGTACTTCAGTACAGTAAAAGGAGAAGTACAAGGAAAACTTACAGTATTACTGTGTAGGTAGTAATAAGATAAGTTGCATTCCCTTTATCCCAAGAGCAATTAGCAGATCCATTCTTTCCGTACTGATGGCAGACTACCCCTTTTGGCGGATCTGGAGGAACTACAAAAAGAAAGAACTAGTTAGGAGCTAAGACATCGGTACGTTATTATGAATTCTGCCTTTTGCATGAAAAGCAAGACTTTAAGCAATCCATGTGTTCAAATAGTTCCCATTTGGTTCATATTATTTTTTCCAGTTTGAGAAAACTCTAATATGCTGTACTCTTGTCATAAATTTATATAAGATTTCTGTTGCAGTCCATGCTAAATGACAGGAGGAATCCAAGATGCTGAACTTTTTTTGGGGTTCCTTTAAAGTCTGAATTAAAATCTGTAGCAGATTCCCTGTCCTGCTGACACAGCAGGCACTAACTACCACTAGCTATGTGTGTCTCTTCATCATTGTATTAAGGTCCTGCAAGTGTCTTTTTAGTAATATAAATGTAACAACTCTTATTTTCTTATCAAGTCAGTTTTTTGAAAATAATAGCAAATAACAACAATACAGTGAGCAATGCAACAAGTAATTTAAAAAAACAACCCTAAAGTGTAATGAAAACACTTCCCCTCTTCAAATTAAGAAGAAAGAATTACTTTTAAAAAGTAACCATCGAGGCTTCTATTTTTGGTACACTACAAAGAAATCTAGCCAGGTATGTGCTGCTAGGATCTGTTTAGGGTATGAAGGACAGAAGCAATTCAAAGATATCCGAAAATGATTTTTTTTTTTAGAATTCCCAGCTAGAACAACAACAGAAAACTTTGTTCAAGTAGCATACCCACTTGAATAAATGTGCACTGCTTTTCATAAATCAGATTAAAAAGAATAGTGTCAAGGGCACCTATGTGGGACCTAACAAAAGTCTACCCACCAATCTTACAGCTCCAATATTATTATCTTGATGCATATTTTTGTTGATGCAAACCACTTCCAAGAGGTAGTATCTCTCAACCAGACATTCTATCTCAAGATTGGGGTGGGGGCGTGTGAAGTATGGGCTTTCAGTTGTTTATCTTCTACTATTCCCATGATCCTTGCAAGTGGCCAAGACGGATGGAATTATTGGGAACTGCACTCCAAACATCTGGGAGGCCACAGGGCCCCCAAGCCCTGCTCTACCTTGATGGAAGTCACAATGTGGCAGACTGTGCACACGAAAAGCACGTTTATTGCTGTAATCCTGGACTCAAGTGAGGTAGACCCTAAACCTGATTTGGAGATTGTTTTAACTTAAGTTTTGATCTAGATGGTATTACTGTCCTCCCTCCACATTCGTGGGTTTGATCTTCATGAATTTGATTATTTGCAAGCCACGTGCATACTTTCCTCCCATTTCTCCTTCTCTCATCCCCTTGCCTTTTGCTTGGGCATGTATGCCATCCTCTTTCATGCCAAGGCAAAAGCCAAGGGAATAGGAGGGGGAAGCACCACCTCTGGAGAAGTAAGGCACACATGTGCCTTCCCCATTCCTTTGCCTTTTGACCAGGTGTGAAGGAAGGCATCCGTACTGGGGCAAAAGGCAAGGGAATGGGAGGGGGAGCATGGAAGGGAATTATTCACAATTTTCCACTTTCATGAGGGTTCTACGTACCAAATCCTCATGAAAGTGGAGGGGCCACTGTATTAAATAATTGCTTCCAACAGTTTCCTTTACACAGGAATGAAAAGAGGATATTGAATGCTTGCTCACTGCTGCAGACAAGACAGTGCATAAGTGTTCGAAACCCACACCCTCCAGCATTTTTACAGATGAAAACTGGAACACATATAACCAAGCAACATCAGAGTGTGGTCAAGATGGTAAAAGTTATTGATGAGGAAGAACGCACTATCTAGCAGAGGCTGCAACATCTGCAGGGTAGGGCAACACTACTCTCTCTTCTTCTCTCCCCTTACAGAGTTAAGTGAGTGCAAAGTACTCTTGCACTTTGAACACAGTTTGCAGCAACTGAATTAAGCCTGGCTGAAGGGGGAAAAGTAGGAGAAGGACAGAGAAACTGGGACATTTTAAAAGCAGATGAAAAGTTGGATGACAGAAGATTAATCAGGACTTTCCCTGCCAAATTAGGGTAGTTGTGGGTGGAATGGAAACCATGGTACTAAAAATGTTAACAGGCATACTGAGGGCATGTTAAGCCTCACTTATTTTGACTGAAGAATAGAATAAAT
The DNA here is from genome assembly GCA_948474755.1 of Ctenosaura bakeri. Lineage (NCBI taxonomy): Eukaryota > Metazoa > Chordata > Lepidosauria > Squamata > Iguanidae > Ctenosaura > Ctenosaura bakeri. The sequence goes on along the minus strand of CAOLHI010001485.1, from coordinate 83,384 downwards.
ATTTTAAATATCTTTAACTAAAAATAGGAATTTAAAGTGTTTGCCTGGATAGTATTCAGGGAAACCAGAATTAATCTAGCACAAGCAATACCAAACTGAATAGGAGAGCTATGTGAAATACAGGGGAATGGGTAATAGCTCCTTTTTATAATAAACACCCAATTCCCAGAGCTTGGAATGGTTACTTCTGGGGTTCCAATTCCCAGCATCTGTTAAAGTAACTTTCCCAAGCTTGGGGTTTTGTACAAGCATATCCAGGTCGTCATCCTTTCGGTTGGTTCCAACAAGGATAGACCCATTCACTCAGTTGTGGAATGATGAGTCAACACCACGATAAGCCTAATGGATTTGATGAGTCTGGTTTAGTCATGACTAAAAGAGGAATTAGGGCTCAGTCTGTCAACCTAAACAACATATGTACAAATAAACTCATCTTACTTCCAACAGAAATGTAGATTCCACAGATAAGCAGGGATGTGTCTTTTTCTTCACAATGACATTTAAATGTCTGCTGCCCAAATGTGTCCAGTAAAATGTGAATGCTGACTGAAGAAGCATCATTCCTGCTGCTTACTTCAGTGTCGTTCTGTAGAATGGATATCTTGTGCAAGCCCCTTGAGTGGCATATGCCACCTCTCTTTGGCCAGCAGGACAGAGTCACAGTTGATCCACGAGGCAGATGCCTGCCGGTGCTACTGGCATTCATGTATCCACTATAATACAGGAAACCAGCATGATGAATACTGCAACAATTTCATAAATTAGAAAATCTTCTGGTTTTGCATACCACAAATTTCACCTCTACACTGCTAAAAATAACTATACAGATTGTCAAAGGAGGAAATGGTTGGGAGTCATGGGAATTGTAGTCCAGCACCTGTGGAAAGCAAGTGGTTGTTTGGGGAAAGCCACCTCGAAGACTCTTCAAGTTCTGTACCTGCTTCTTGTCTATCCTTAAGAACATGTCAATTTCCCCCTTTTCTGCAGTACAAATACGCCTTCTGCTTTGGCCTCTTATTTTATTTATTTATTTACTTACCACTTTGATATGAAAAAGGCAGGGAAACCCCACCTCTTGATTCCCACTACAGGACTGCCTCACCTCCACATTCAAAGCACTTCCATGTCACATTGGTGCAAAATTCCACAATCTGGAGGTTTTTGTTTGTTGTAAGGCAAAGCTAGGAATGTGTGGCTCTCCAGAGGCTGTTGCTCTGTAACAACCATAATCTTTCACCACCAGCTGTGCTGGTTGGTGATGATGGAAGTTGCACCCCAACAGTATTTTGAGCCAATGACATCTGGTGGCTTTCCCTGTCAATATACAAAGGTACAAGTATGTTGTAGGACCATGACTGCCATGAACCCTAGCCACCATAACAGTGGTGAGGGATGATGGGAGCTGCAGCCCAGTAGCAACTGCAAAGCCACGTATTCGCCACCAAGCAAATAAATTAGGTATCCTAGAAGATAGTTCTTAATATTTTTAGGTTACTATCAGGAGAAAAAATGAATGAAAAGCAGTGATACTCAGCTAATCATCGTTGCACTCCTCTGGTCTCCCAAAATTTACACCTAGAATTAAAAAAGGTTTTCTGATAACCAACTCAAAATAAAAGAAGTATTTAAACAAACAAACAAACAAAATGGAACTCCAAGCATGATTTTTTTAAAAACTGATACAATATACAATGAACTATTTGAAATATGCTATAACTCCTAAACTACTGAGAAAAGTATCCAAGCAAAGTATCCACACAAACTGTGGCAAAGATTTACTTTTTCACACAACTGGTTCAAAAGGATGCCAGTGCTAGGAACCTGCTAAAGCTCCATGACTGACAAAAGGATCACCACCCCCAAAGAAAAAAAGAGTAAACCACATTATTTGCATTCCTAGGCTCCTATATTTAATCTTTCTCCTCTTCCTATTAAAACATCTCAGGCAATGAGAGACTGAAAAGGGGCTCAACTAAGACTTTGGAGACATGCTAGCACCCAGCAAGGATAGTTCTGAGGAAGCAATAGCCCATCATGACATAGAGCAGCTTCATATGTTGATATGGCACCAATTGTTTGCATCTTGATAGAGGACCCAAGAATACACAAGAGTTATAAAGAGAATTCTCATGTTGCACATGCTTCATGTCTCCACCACAACTGAAGAATCTCCAAATCCTGGAGCAATGCTGATGCCTGGAAATACATACTTACCTAACCTCATGTGTACTAAAAGCCAAAGTGTTAAGGGCACACTCCCTTTGAAGAACATCTCCACGAAACACACAGTATTTTGCCCTGTTTGAAAATAAACAAATAATCACTGCTGTGGAGAAGGAAGATTAGTTCAAGACATGTTGCTACCTGACATAGCATCCCTCCCACAACTGAAATTTATTTTGACACCTTCAGTGGGTCAACAGCTTCCACTGTACAGTCGGTCCTCCATGTTTGTGGGTCTCACTTTGATGGATTTGATTCTTTGTGAGTTTCTCCAACCTCTGTTTTGCCACCTCAGGTGCTTCTTTTCCAGAGGAAAAGAGGTGGTTCTGATTAGGCCATGCAGCCCTTTTTGGTCCTCCATTTCCTCCACCAGCAGCTGCCTAGCCAGCTAAGGGCTGCTTGCAGCCTGATTTCTCAGCATCACAAACTCTCTCTCAATGTCCCCCAACAATCTAGGAAGGAGATGGGCAAGAGAGAGGAAGTATAGGTCCACCATGCCAATCCACCCCCCTTCCCTTTCCTCTTCCTGACCTGGTATGGACCCTGAATGTCCATTCTCCCTGCCATGCCTTGGCTCCCTTCTCATAGACACACAAACACATATTTTTATATTTGCAATTTTTTCCACTGTTGTGGGGGTCCTGTGACCTTAACCCTAGTGAATGAAGTGGGCTGACTATACTCATAGGAATCAGGCTGGCTTAGGGGGCTCAGGGGAGATCCTTCAACACCTTAAGCTTCACTCCTTCTGCCTGAGACAGTCATCTCACTTCATCTAATCCTAGGGCTAGCCCTACCTAGTACATGCATTGCCCCCAAAGGCAGGTGCCAGTTGCAGAACTCAGAAGCAACTCATTACAAGTAATGTGGGCAGGGGTGGTTGAGGGATAACAAAACCCACTGTTTATTAGGATTTTTGAAACAGCGCAACAGCTGGTAACAACACTATAATTTTTGTGTTATGATTATCTTTTATTCATCATTTGTTAAATGTTCTTTGGCGGTAGTTTGAGGCCGACTTTGTATTTTAAGAGCTTTTAGAAAGCAACCAAAAAGTAATGGAAAAATAACTTGATACAAACGAGTAATTTAATGAGTTACTTCTGAAGGAAATGAGTAACATTAGCAAATTGTTTCTTAAATGCTAGACTGAAAAACAGGAATTGGTTATTTTTAAAAAGCAACATTCTGAGCAATAGCGGTTGTAAGGCCTTTTGAAGAACAGGAGGGAGAGATCTTCATACTTCCCCACACTCTAAGGTTCTGGGACTTTTCAGCACAGTGCTGACTAGTGGAAGAAAAAAACACACAGAAAGAATAACGTGATATAAAAAAACACAAAGCTCCTCATAGAAGCAGGGAGTAACACTGTGACACCAGTTGCTCCATTCAAGGGTTTACTTTCTTTTTGTATTCTCGCCTTTCATGAGCAATACTTCTTTGGTTTCTTTTCTGGTTCATGAGCAATATGCCTCAGTTTCTTTTCTGATTCATGAAAAATATTTTTGCAGTTTCATTTTTGGATGCAGCAGTGCTAAAACAGAAAACAGAGAACAGAATGATTCCAATAGTTGTATCATCTTCTGGCTGTCTTTTTTTAAAAAGAAGAATAGACATATTTTGTATGACTTGGAGTATATTAAGTTTAGCAAGTCAACAGAAAGTTCCTACGCTAGAGAAAGAAAATTTCATACTACCTATAGCTGGGACATCATTCTCTGATGATAAAGCAATCTAAAATGGCTTCTTCTGATGGTCTATTTTTAATCCAGTATATCAATTAAAATCATATCCAACTTAGTAAATAAAAACCTATCTAGTTTTTCTCAACCTCAGTCTTCCACCTACCGAGGAATTTGTGTGTTTTCTCTGAGGATGAAAATAAAATGGGGTAACAGATGGATTTTTAAAAACTATTTTTATTTTTAAAAATGGGAGATTAAACCATTGCTCATTTCTTTATCTTACAGCAACTCTAGATACACTTCTAGATGTAACTACCTACTAGAGCTCTTTGGATTGGTAGCAAACTTCTTCCATATTCCATTTTCAGACTGTGACTAAATACCAGCTCTACAGTTTTAACATTAGTAATATCTTTTAGCTCCCCCTTGGACCTTTTGCTTGACTCACTGTGTAGCCTGATGACATGTTCTGGATAACTCAAAACCTTTCACACTATTATTTTGGCTAAGTCTAAAAAATATGGGCTAACATCCTTTTAGTGGCATACACACATGTAAGTTTCCTTATGCATGTGTATATCCTTTTAGGTGCAGCAGAGGCTAGTATTATTTTCATCCCTCTGCAGTGTTAAATGCTCTCTCTTTGAATTTTTCATTAAACCTCTAAAGATCCCACACCACAGCCTTGTGGGGAGCAGGTAGGACTAAAGAAACACCTGTCCCCACAGTGAGATGCTAGGCTACAACATCTCTGAGACCTCTGGAGGACCGCAGAGGATTTCAGTCTTGAGGTAATCATTTTGCATCCGGCTACAGGGACACAGCAAGACGTTTCTCTGATCCTGTCCGCTCCCCATGAAGCTTGGAATAGCCATGGACAAAAGGGCTTCAGAAGCTGTATGGTACCTCCAGCAGAGATGGTATATGGCTCAAGTGCACAATAAAATCAGCAGAAAAAACAGGAGTCATGTCTCAAGGTACTCAAAGGATAAATAATTTACATTTTGATCTGTATATGCTCTCAAATTCCTTCTTCAGGGTCTACATAAACACAGAGAGACAACATATACATGTATAAAAAAAACCATGCATAGTTTTACAACATATGAAATCACCATTATGTTTGTACACTGATCACGGCCGACACATACTGATTTAAAATTTAAGTTGAGAAATTTCTTAAGGAGAAGCTCACAATACCATTTACTGGACAAAAAGTAGAAACATGTGAACTAAAGTTAAAAGGTTTCTTTATATTCACAGATGGTGAGGAGGAAAACTGGTTTGTTAGATAACATTCAAGGATATTTTGATATAAACTAGGATGAAGGAAAGGGGAGCATAAAAACCTCAGAGGAAATTTACAAGAGTGAGAGAGGGTCAAGATCTTCACCAAAAAAAAAAAAAGCAGGTGGTCCTTTAGTTTTTCTCAACTTTAGTCTTCCGCCTACTGAGGAATCTGTGTATCTTCTCTGAGGATGAAAATAAAGTGAGGCAACAGATGGATTTTTCAAAATTTTAAAAATGGGAAATTAACCATTGCTCATTTCTTTATCCTACAGCAGCTGTTACTGCAGGTTAGGCCTCCTTGGAGATAGCATAAAGATATCATTTTGATATCAATAATTTGGCTCTCTTCCACCACCCTTCTCCAAGTGTTTGTGAGACCCCCGGATAAGCACAAAACTAGGCTCGGCCATCAAACGCTGCAATATCCCAAAACAATGCAGGCCAGAAATAGCCAGATCACCGCTTTAGGAGACCTCTCTGCAGACACCCTCATTATGTATGCACATCGTTTACAAAGGACTCCTTGCCCCGAGCAGGCAACTTGGCAAGCTGAATACTCAAATGCCAAGCACTCCGTGTTTGCATACTGGCTACTTCTTTGTCAATTCGGACTTAACTCAATCATGCTAAATTCTGATCTTTCCAAAGCTTTGTCTATGTATTCTTCTAATGTCTCCCATTGTTGGGTGATATCTTCCCTGTTAGTCATTGGGGGGATATACACATTAACTAATAATAAGCACATGAATCCAGATTTAATCATCCCCAAGCTCTTAAAAGAAAATATATCATAGTGGGCACCTTTACTGGCAACCCTATTTACCCATATAAACTGGACAGCCCAATTATCTGAGAGCTGGTCTCAGGCTATTATCATTCCCATATACAATAAAGGAGACAAAAATGACCCTACCAACTATCACCCCATAAGCTTATTATCTGTAGTGGGCAAATTATATGGTCGCCTTCTTAACAATCATCTGACAGACTGGATAGAGTCAGAAAAAATATTGGGGGAAGAACAAGCTGGTTTTAGGAAGGGCAAATCAACCACAGATCATTGTGTAGTTTTAAATCATCTGGCCGAAAAATATTCAACAGCATATAGCAATAGGCTATATGCTGCCTTTATGGATTTGAAATCGGAATTTGATTTAATAGAGATAGATTGTGGGTTAAACTCCTCGCTACCTCTATTGACAAAAGATTACTTAGGCTAATGATGAAGCTATATAGCAACACCACAATACAAGTAAGATGCGGAGTAGAGAGTAATCTTACTAAATCCATCCCAGTAAAAAGAAGTGTCCGACAAGGATGTATCCTTGAGCCCACATTATTTAATTTGTATCTCAATGATCTTGTTCTTTCTGTCTCTTCGGAGACTTTTCACCCTCCTAAACTGGCTTCAGTGAGTTTTCCCTTACTCCTATATGCAGACAATGCTGTTCTCCTCTCCTTTAGCAAGATTGGTTTGAGATGAATAATAACAGCTTTCATGGAGTATTGTGAAAATAACCAGCTAACTATTAACTACAACAAATCTAAAATTTTGTTTTTTTCCAAAAAATACTCCATATTTAATTGGGTTATAGCCAGTCATAAAACAGAACAAGTGAGAAATTTTAAATACTTGGGGGTTATTTTTCAAGCATCTGGTGCCTGGGCATTACAGCGGGCAACCACTATACAGAATGCAACCTGCAATAGCAGAGCAATTGTCCAATTTTTTTATACTAAGGGGGGACAATTGATTCCAGCTGCACTTAGGGTATTCCAGGCCAAGGTTCCTCCCCAACTACTGTTTGGTATCCCGGTATGGATTCTGGGTTTTTCATTAACAATGGAACAAGTAGTCTCAACATTACTCAGAAAACTATTTGCAGTCCCAAATTGTGTCCCATCAGTAGTTCTCCGTCTGGAGGCTGGTTGCACATCAATTGAATGGACAGCATGGAAGTGGGCCTTAGCATACTGGCTGAGGGTTCTCTTTGCAGGACCAGAGGCTGGGTATGTTTACCTGACTCAAAGAGATACATATATAACTCATCTGACTAAATCTGTGAAAGAAAAACTGCAACGATTAGGCCCCTCAGACACATTCCTTCTCACTCTTGACTGACCTAGGGCCTAGTTGATCCTTGCACAACGAATCAAGGATATTGACACTCAGTATTCTATATCCATCGCACGCACAACTTGCTCTCCCATTAGTTTGGGTTTGAGGTTTAATCCAATCAGGGGTGCAAACTATCTCAAAAATTTAACAGTCCCCAAATACCGGATGGCATTTAGTAAAGCTAGATTTAATGTTATTCCATCTGCTGTACTAGAGGGATGTTTTTAGCAAATTGAGTGCAGGGATCGTGTATACCCCTGTGGGGAGGGAGTAGTAGAATCCTTATCTCATGTACTCTTTTATTGCACCTTTTATAACGATGATAGGCTAAGGCTAATAGTGCCTCTCCTAAGCAAATTCCCTAGAAGATCCTTGGGATGGTATTTAATACATCTATTAGAGGACACTGAAAAAAGAGTAACTGAGGAGGTAGCAAAGTTTCTCTTCAATGCTATTAAAACTCGAAGGTCTATGGTACACAAATTTTAACATTTGAATAACCCCCTCTGTAGTAATCACCTGAGATGGGGCTATATCTCTAGGAACTGTAGGGCTACCAAGAATTCTACACAAGGAAAAAAGGTTGTATGAGCTTCAATAGAAATTTCTACATATGATATGTTTAAATTTTATAGTTTCCTAACTAATCTTAAACTTAACTTACTAAGTTGCTTTTAAAATGCATTACATCCAATCAATTACATATTGTGTCTTATTTTATTATAAATATATTTCCATGTTTTTATCCCCACGCAGAATGTATATAACGTATATAGAAGTTATACATTGTATGCAACAAGTGTTTTGCCTTATGGTTTGTCGACCACAATAAAGGCTTGACTGACTGACTGACTGGCTTTGTCTCATGCCGAAACTCATTGTTTTCCCCAAGTACGGAATAGCCTGCAGTTACATTTCTCCCTATAAAAAACCCTGATTCTGAGACTATCCTCGGATCGCTCCCGAGTTCCAGACCGCCTTGCTGCCGCTTTGCTTGGCGAGCTTCCCCTCAGCTCCACATGCTGAGCCACACTGAACCCCAGCAACGCTCTCTGTTCTTCCAGGCTTCAGGATAGGTTTCGTATCACCCAAATCAACTATCCCTCTCAAAAATCCCTCTATACCACTCCAATCTTTATTTTCCTTAGTTACTTGTGTGACTGTGTGTTGCATACACTGTGTGTCTGTATTTAATAAAATCTCAATTATTCTTAAACTGCGGTTTGCTTCTTGACTTGGCCTGACCCCGTAGACATTGGGTAAAAGATTCTGCTGTGTTGCCCTGCCTCTCGCATTGCTAACTTGGGCTCTAGCTAATTTCCCCAACTTGTTTATTTGTGAGCGCATTCATGTGCCCCTCCCAGGACCCCCAGTAAACAGGGTAACACAGCTCTAGATACACTCCTAGATGTAACCACCTACTAGATCCCACTGGATTGTTTGCAAACAAGATCATCCTCCAAAATAATTTTGATTTTGGGTTCTAGAATAATATCAATGAGATAAATATGAAAAAAGAAAAAGAAGAATTAGAGTCGAGTTTTAAATTTTAAAATCTTTGGTCCTCAGAGGCCTCAGTGATGATCTTGGCATCTTTCTACTCTTATACATTTTCTCTGACTAGCATACAAACAGTATTGCTGCTTTAGCAATTAATGGTTCAGATTTATGAAGTTGTGAAGAGATGAAGAAATGTATTTCATGTGGTTTGTGAACAGCTAGCAGAAGATGTCTCATAAAGAATATCAGAGAGAGTAAGTTGCACAACACAGCCACAGTGGTTGGATATCATCTCATGCACTAAGGTTCTCTAGCACAGAAATCTAAGCATCTCAAAAAACTACAGATCCCAAGCTTCTATACAATGGAAACATGGCAATTATAATGATATTCACTAGTATAAAGGGGCAGTGCAGATACAATTAGAATGTATCAGAAGCAGTATAACAGTATTTTCCAGTTAGAATTGCCATTCCTATCATCCCAGCATCCAAGCTATAGGGGAGGTTATTTTTATCTAGTCATGTATAATGAGGTGGTAATTTCCACCCCCTTCTTGTTCTCACTTTCCTGCTTTTGTTATAGTGGAACATTATTGTATGTGACTGAGCTTCCTTTTGAATGTAAATAATTTTATTTGTTTATCTTTTAATATATGATTGGGACTAGGGAGGCAAGACAGCCACTGGGTACTGCTGGGATGTGGTAGGACTACTGCTTTTGTAAAGTGGGGTAGGAGTACATAAATTGGAATATTTTAGTGTGGGGAATATTCTTTAATGGTAATGCTCATCTCCAGTAGCTCGGCTTCTGAAACATGATGACAAGCGTTTTCTTAAATCTGAAATGTTTCAAGATTATCTAATCTCAAAATAGATAGGCTTGTACTCATCACAGAATAATTGCAACTTGAATACAGTCAAGCAGCCCTTTATTTATCTTGATAGATGATTATAGAGGAATGAAATCATAGAAATCATAGAAATGTAGAGTTGGAAGAGATCACATGGGCCATCCAGTCCAACCCCTGCCATGCAAGAACACCTTCAAAGCACTCCCGACAGATGGCCATCTGGCCTCTGCTTAAAAACCTCCAAAGAAGGAGACTCCACTACACTCCAAGGCAGTAGATTCCACTGCCGGACAGTCCTGACAGTCAGGAAGTTCTTCCTGAGGTTCAGGTGGAATCTCCTTTCCTGCAGCTTGAATCCATTATACCTTGTCTTGGTCTCTGGAGCAGCAGAAAACAAGCCCTCTCTCTCCTCTACATGGCATCCCTTCAAATATTTAAACACGGCTATGAAAAAGAAATTTGTTCAACTGCAGGTCACACATGTATACCAGGCAAAATTCTTTCCCCACTGGGTGCCTTCCAGATGTGCAGATTACTGCAGATTATCATCCCCAGTTAACACAGGTATAGGCTGTGCTGGTTGAGGATAATGGGATATGCAGAGTAACACATCTAAGAGAGAACCCTGTTGGGGAAGGCTGCCATGTACTCACACAAAATTAGACAGACTTCTCTGACATCTTTCTAAAGGGAAAAATAAGTATGAAATAGTGACAGCAACTTGCCAAGGTTAGGCAGCAGAAAGCAGAAACTGTCCTTGGAAAATGAACATAGGTTTGTTGGGGCCTCAACAATAGTACAACATTCAGTTTAATGGGATTCCCACACATAGTTTGTTTCTATCACTGAGTGAGGAAGATTGAAAACTGTAGAAACACAGACCTCCTTCCTTTAGCCCAGCATGAGAATTAGGCAGCAGAAGTTGTCCGACTGCAGGTCCCAGTCAATGGTGAGGAATACTAGAAACTGCAGTCCAACAACACGTAGAGGGCCATATGATTCTCACTCCTGCCCAATTTTTTTTTTAATGGTCTGTTGAGGGAGATATATTTATCCATTGAATATTTTCCATGACATTCTGTTGGTAACACTGAGATATATACACACGCACGCACACAGAGGATATTAGCTAGCTTCTTCAGGTTGATCTGACAGGTATGATGAAGCATACCACATAAACCGGCTTTCTTTTCAGTTTCTGTATCTGTCAAGGGCACAGACTGGATGAGTGATCAATGCAGGCCATTTACAAGAAAGAAGTCTGGTTCCATTTTACCAGAATTGTTTACAATGGAAATGAAAAGTTTATTGAAGAGAAAGGAAGGGGAAAAAGACACTGTACGGGTTTAAATCACAAGATTTCAAGCACAATCCCTGTCCTTTCTGGAACACTTTCTGGTAAAGATGAAATCCATAGAATTCTGACTTTTAGGGACAATGTGTTCCTTGGCCAGAAAACCAAACATCCAGTTTCTTCATGTATCATACTTTCTCCAGTGTTGGCAATCCTACACAGTTCTGGTACGAAAATCATAAGGAAGTGACAAGGGAAGAGAAGGACATTAGCTAAAAAAAGCAGTGTAAAACACATTTTTGTGTAGACTCACTAGCCCTCAAATATACAAGCATTGCAGTCTTTATATATTCTCCACACAGATTAGCATATACACATTAAAAACATATCTGCAATAAAAGAAGAAGATTCTTCACAAATTTGGGATTATAGAAGAAAGACTATAGGAATACAATTTTTAAAGTTTAAAAAGTCAGAAGCAGAAGGAATATTAATTTCAGTAAGTACAAAATGAACAAAGGAGACCGATTTACACATGGTCTTCATTTGCACAAGTAAACTAACTAATTTCCTAACTATGAAAAACAGGAAAACAGCAAGGATAAGGGATGAAGAATGGTTTTAACATTAGAAAAAAGAGGCCTTGTTGTTCCTTTGGTTCTTATACAACATCTAGTGAAACAATGAACATAAGCAACATCTAAAGATGAGGAAGTTGGAAATAAGAAGTCATCAGAAGATATTATTATATTTAATAACTGCAGCAAGGTGGACATATGCGCAGCACTGGAAAGAAAAGAAGCATATTGATATAGAAGAATGGAAGTTAAAAGTTCTGGATATGATAGAGATGGAAAAGTTAGCATTTTCTTTGAAGAATAAATCTATCCAGAACTTTGAGAAAGAATGGAAAAGAGTATTGGATTGGGTAAGGATATAAATGTATAAGAAATCAAAGAAGAAATAATATAACTGTTCTTCTCTCTGTAAGATGGAAATTATGTTTGTAATGGAATGGAAATAAGCAATTTCAACTGGAAGATTTAAGCATGGAAGTGTGAGGGGAGGTTATTTTTGGGACAAACTTTTAATAAAAATTATACAAAAAGAAAAAATAAAGATGAGGAAGTCAGTGGTAAAGAATTTATACAGTTAATAGTTTAATAATTTCAGCATCCGTACAACCAGTGCTGTCATATCCTTGACAAAAGGAACACAGCAGCAGGCATGTGCACATGCACAAACTATAACTCTGGAGACCAGGGTTGGAATCCTCCCTAAGCCATGGAAACTCACTGAGTGACTTTAGGCAAGTCACATTCTCTCAGCCTCAGTGGCCTAGGAACAAGGAGGCGGGGGCGCTCAGCCCTGGGCGGCAATGTTTTGAGGGTGTCCCCGCTCATAGCCACACCCCCACATGCCCTGACCATGCCCACATGCCCCTTGTCCTCATGCACCATAGCCCCAGCCCCTCCCTCTGCCCCTCCACACACTCCAAGCTCCACCACCGCTCAGCCTCCAAGAACAGCAAAGGCAACAAATCTTGCAAAGAAAACCCTCGTGATAGATTCGCCTTAGGGTCAACATAAGTCAGTTTTCAAAAGAGAGAGACATGATGGCTAGAAAGAACCTTCCCCTGTCAGCGGCGCTTTGTTGTTGTGTGCCCTCAACTCACTTCTGACATTGCAACCCTAAGGTGAACCAATCACAGGGTTTTTTAAAGCAAGATTTTTTCAGAGGGTGTTTGCCTTTTCCTTCTTTTGTGGTTGAGAGAATGTAACTTGCCCAAGTGTCTCAATGAGGATTTGAATCCTGTCTCCAGAAGTCTTAAATAAATAAATATTTGAATATTTAAATACATACATGTAAATATTTAAATCTTAACTTAAGTGTTTGGGGTCCCTGGCGACAAATTATTCTTACAGGGAGTCCTTGGTTAAAAAAAAGGTTAAGAACCAAGGCATTAGACAGAAGACATTCAAACAATTAAGTTAGTTGGTTTATAGGTCACACTGTTACATTGAAAGAATTATAAGAATAAAGGTGGAACATTTCTATCCAGTATTTTACCCTCCTCTCTGCACATCACTGTTTTGAGCTCTGAACATTACAAAACAGGTGCATTCATTTTTTAAAACCCTATTTCTCATCCAATTCACCAAAAACTTCTTTCTTGTTTTCCCTTTCTCCCTCTCTTATACTCTCATCTGCTTTCTTATCATCTTCAACTTATTGATTTCCACTGAGATCACAGTGTTAAGAGGTTCAAAATTGAGTTTCCTGAGACAGATAAAGAGTCTCTATGTGACATCCAGTGTCAACCATCAATCATCTGAATACAAAGATGACCACCTACTCTTAGGTAGATTTGTAACTGGTTGAAGGACTGATCCCAAATAGTACTCAGTAGTCATCTTCATCCTGGAGAGAAGTGACTAGACCCTGGACCCATCATTGCTAAACATATTTATTGATGACTTGGATGACAGAATAGAAGAAATAATTATTAAATTTACAGATGATACCAAATTAGTGAGGGACAGTTAATATCCTAAAGGACAAGATCAAGATGACCTCAATAAACTTGGGCAAAAACCTAACAGTATGAATTTCAACAAGGATAAATGTAAGGTATTGCACTTTGGCAGGAAAAAATGAAATGCATAAATACAGGATGAGTGAGACCAAACCTGACAATAATACTTGTGAAAAGGATCTAGGGAGCTTAGTAGATCACAAACTTAATCTGAATCAACAATGAGATGCAACTGTCAAAAAGCTCAATGTAATTCTGGGCTGCATCAACAGGAGCAAAGTATCCAGATAAAGGGATATAATAATACCATTCCACTCAGCTTTGCTTAGACCTCACCTGGACTACTGTGTCCAGTTCTGGGCACCACAGTTCAAAAAGGCTATTGAAAAGCTAGAACATGTCCAGAGGAGGTGACCAAGATGGTATGGGGACTGGAAACCTAGTCCTATGAGGAATGACTTAGGAACGGGGGATGGTTAGCTTTGAAAAGAGAAGACTATGACAGCCATTTTTAAAAAATATTTGAAGGGATGTCAAGTTGAAGATGGATCAAGCTTATTGTTGGTTGCTCCAGAACCTAAACCATGAACCAATGGATTCAAACTGCAAGAAAGGAGACGATGTCAAACCATTAGGAAGAGCTTCCCAATAGTAAGAACTGTTCCATAGATGGTAGTGAATTCTCCTTCTTTACAGGTATTTAAACAGAGGTTGGATGACTACCACTTGGGAATACTCTGCAATGTGGCCTGCATGGCAGAAGTCAGACTAGATGGTCCTTGTAGTCCCTTTCAATGTATTATTCAATGATTCCAAGCTGCCCTTACTACAAGGTACCCTATTTTTTAAACCTTGGAACTAATTAAATGATTAATTAAATAATCAAATCACACTATAATTATGAACTAAGGTAAATAAAGATTCTTGTGGACATCTGCATTTATTAAAACACCCAGTGGTGAAATTTATAATTAGGCACACATAAATGTATGATTTCTCAATTGGATTTATGCCATTTTTAATCTCCTTTTGGCCAGAATGGTTTATATTTGTAGTTACTACAAATCTAAAAACTTCCTTAAGTTGGTTTGCAGGATAAAAATCCCTCTTTAGGGGGAAAAAACCACCCCTCATTTAGTTATTTATTATTTAAATATTTATCTTATTTTTTTACCAGTGACTTTCCTCCTCCCCATTACTGACACTGCCCCCTTAAAAAGTCCGTTGACACAATTTATCCCTCTGGAGCTGCTCAAGTAAATACTTTGAGTCTTATATCCTAAACCTGTGATTCCTCAGTCCTGAGGAGAAACGAGGAGATTGGGATAGAGCCAGCATTGGGTAGTGGTTTGAGTGTTGAACTACAGCTCCGGAGACCAGGGTTTGCATCCCTGCTGAGTCATAGAAACCCACTGAATTAACTTGGGCAAGTCACAACCTCTCAGCCTCTGAGGAAGGCAAAGGCAAACCCGCTCTGAACAAGTCTTGCCAGGAAAACAGTGTGACAAGTTCACATTAGTTTCACCATCAGTCAGAAACCACTTGAAGGCACACAATCACAAGTTTTGGTTAAATAACTGAACAATGTAAAAAGTGCTGGCTGTTTAACACTGTTCATTTCATTAATTAATAACTTAATTATGGAAAGACTATTAATGCCAAAAATTCCAACTTAAGCCAAACACTTTAGCTAAAAAATAAATTTTACGCAGTTTCTGCTTTCTGCTGTAAATTTCTAACTTAACTGATAAGCTAACTAATTATGTTAATTAGTTCCTATCACACAAAACCTCATCGTCATAAAGCATTGCACAACAGCTTTTAGAAGAGTTTATATATAAAAGGACTTATGAATCAGTAAATGTGATAACTCATTAAACAACTTACTCAAGCAGAATAAGAGGATTGGATTTGATACTTGCACAAGAAAGGAAACGAGAGTTTCACCAGTGGCAGAAGCTTTGTGCTAGTGGAACAATACAACTATGGACTGAGAAATGAAAGACCATTGCAGGACAAAAAAAAAAAATGAAATAAAGATTCTTGCAACTGGAAAGTTCTGATTCTTCTTCGTGGTCTCTGTGCCTTCATACACTAGGAGGAGCTTTAGCGCCTGCGCGGTAGCGTTCGGAAACTTCTAGAGCTTGTTCGCTTGGCGGGAACCCCTCCCCCACGCCGGTACTGCGCATGCTCCTCCCGCCGAGCAACGGTCTCTCCTCAGTTCTTTCTCGTCCGCCGCCGCGTACGGAAGGTTCTTTAGTTTGTTCCTCTCACGTCGTGCTTGGCTTGCTGTTTTTTCACGGTTTTACGGACTTTCGGACTGTCTTTGACCTCTCTTTCGGACTCCCCCTTCGGTTTTCGTCTTTTTGGATTTCGGAGTTTGGCGTTTCTTCGTCTTATGTCCGCGCTCTTTAAGAAGTGCGTGTCCTGCGGCCGCAAGGTTGCCCTCAACGACGGCCATAAGGAGTGTCTCTTCTGTTTGGGCGAGTCCCACAACATCCGGACTTGCCCAATTTGCAGGGATTTTACTCCCCAAACTCTTCGCAACCGCTCCGCGAGACTCAAATCTTATTGTTGGGAACAGTCTCTGCGGGCGATAGACGAGACCTCCACTTCCAAGATGGCCGACAAGAAGACGACCACGCCATCGACGGTATCGGCGGCTGCCGTTCCGTCCACCTCGTCGGTATCGGGCTCGGTACCGGCGAAAACGCCGATCTCGGCGTTACCGAGGATCCCGAAGCTGTCGGCGGCTGCCAAGTCAGCGAAAGGGTCCTCGACGGCGAGGAAGGCTGAGGCTCCCCTTACGGAGACGCCTGCAAAAAAGCGCCCTGCTCCGGACGGAGGCAAGGGCAAGGAGAAGGAGAAGAAGAAGAAGAAGAAGGAAAAGAAGCGCTCCCCGGCTGGGGACGCTCAACCTCCTACTCCTCCTCCTACTCAGCAGCCTTCAAAAGGGCGAGGCGAGTCCGTCGACCTCTCGGAGGATGAGATCGAGGACGTTCCCCAACAGCGCCCGGACTCGCCTGTGGCAGACCCTCCAACCCTGGTGGAGGAGCGCCACCGCCCTCTTAGCCGTCGCAGGTCGGCCGACCTGCAGCAGAGAGAGCCCTCTGCTTCTCCGGAGCGGCGTTCGACCTCCTTCAGGTCCCGGTCCCGCTCTTCCGAGCGTCCGGTGGCCTCGCCGCCTCCGAGGGAGACAAGAGAGGAACAACCTTGCTCGTCTGCCTCCAGATACACCTCGGCGTCCTACGTGGCCAGGTACGCGAGGGAATCTGAATGGAGAGAGCGCCCGGCCTCCTATCGGTCGCATTCGCCATCGTACCGGGATCGGTACCATCGTGGCCCGAGTCGCTGGGAGACCTTCCGGAGGTCCCGGTCACCTCGTCGACAGCGCGAATCGCGCTCGCCTAGAGGGGACGAGGCTCGGTACCGTCGACGCCGAAGCCGATCTCCGTCGGACCGCCGCTCCTTCAGCCGCTCTCCCTCCCCTCGATATCATAGGGCGAGGGAGCCTTCACCATATCGGGCGATATCGCCACCTCCTAGGGTCACGGCAACGGCGACGCGCCCTACGGAGTCGGTGGTGACTGAGCGGGCTACGACGACGTCAGCCTGCCAGACTACCCCGGTCACCACCAAGAGGGTGAAGTCAGTGGTCAGCCATCCCAAGCGGGACACTGCTGCTACCACCGCCCCGGCTGCGGAGAAGCCTAGGAAGGCAACACCTGCGGCGACTACGAAGGAGCCGGAAAGCGAGCGGCGAGAGGACTCACCGAGCTCGGAGTCGTACGACTCGAGTGCGGAGTCTGAGGTGTCTGAGGCGGCCTCCCAGGAGTCTCCTCCGTTGGGATTCGGGGACCCGATCCAGATTCTGCTCCAGAGGACGTCCACCAGTTCTCTGCGATGCTGCTCCGCATGGCCACTACCCTCGGCCTTAAGATCGCCGATGCGGAGCCGGAGGATGACGATCCAGCCTTCTCCGTTTTCGAGGAGAAGCGACCTTCCACGGCCCCGCTGCCTCTCCTGCCCCGGGTATCCAGACTGGTGAAGGCCGCCTGGGATAGACCGGCCTCGGCTCAGCCGATACCGCAGCGGTTAGAACACCTCTACAGGGTGCAGAAGGATAACGCCGGTTATCTATTTAATCACCCTGCACCGAACTCTGTGGTCGTCGAGTCCGCGCAGACGAAGGGCTCCGGCAGGCAACACACCACCCCGCCGGACAAAGAGGGCAGGAAGTTGGACGCCTACGCAAGGAGGTTCTATTCGGCTGCCTCCTTGCAGATCAGGCTGTCCAACACTCAGGCTTGCCTCGCGGCATACCTGAAGAAAGTGCTCGATCGCCTGCAACCAGCGATGGAAGCGGTACCGGAGGACATCCGCCAAGCCTCCTCCGTGATCTTCAATGAGGCTATCTCCATCGCTCGGCACCAGATGGCCTCCTCCCGGCACGCAGTGGAGGTCGCCTCCCGGGTCATGGCGGGATCCGTCGGCCTCCGCCGCCATGCTTGGCTTCGACCGGCCGACATCCAGGAGGACACCAGAAGGAGGATTGAAGATCTCCCCTTCGACGGTGAAGGCCTATTCAATTCGTCCACAGACGAAGCTTTGGACAATCTCGTCAAGGCGAGACTGACCGCAAAAAAGATCGGGCTGCAGCCGGCCACGCAGACCCGCAGGGCCTCCACCTTCCGACCATCCTGGCGACGATCTTCCACCTCGTCGTTCCAGCGTTCGGCCCAGTCTGGACAGTCGAGACCGTCCTCCGGCTCATCGGCCAGACGCACGATTAGACGGCGCCCGCCTTCGTCGAAGAAGTCCTCCTCTGAGACAAAGTCTCGGTTTTGACGTGCCTGGCAGGACCCACCAATACCCACTCTTCAGCCTACCATCAGCGCTCGGAGACCGACCGACTCTCGCTCGACACCTAGCGGAGTGGCAGTATGTCACTACGGACTCTTGGGTGCTTTCCATCGTCCGTCTTGGCTACGCCATCGAGTTTCTCGATATTCCTCCTCGCGGCGTTTATTACTCCACGCCGTCGAGTCCGGCCCTCCTGGAAGAGATCCAATCCCTCCTCCAGAAAGGGGCGATCGAGCGGCTCCCGCAAGAGGCCAAGACCACCGGCTTCTTCTCCAGGTACTTCACGGTACCGAAAGCCGACGGTACCCTCCGGCCGATCCTAGACCTCAGAGGGGTGAACTACTACATCCGCCCCAAAAGGTTCAAGATGGTCACGATACCGTCGATCCTACCCTTCCTACATCGAGGGGACTGGTTCGCCTCCATCGATCTCCGAGACGCATACTTCCATATCGCCATTCGCCCGCAGCACAGACGGTACCTCCGCTTCGCAGTCGACGACACCTGTTACCAGTACAAGGTGCTGCCGTTCGGACTCTCGACTGCCCCAAGGGTCTTCACCAAGTGCATGGCCCCGGTGGTATCCTACCTGCGGACGAAGGGCGCTTCCGTCTTCCCCTACCTCGACGATTGGCTGTTGGTGGCGTCCTGCAAACAGAGACTTTACCACGACGTCCACATGACGTTGTCACTCCTGACCCGCCTTGGTCTACGGGTGAATCCGAAGAAGTCCCACCTCGAGCCGGCGAGGATCTTGGACTTCATCGGGGCGACGCTCGACTCGACCTCCGCCAGGGCGTACCTACCAGAGTCTCGAGCACAAACCTTGATCCGGGCCGCCGCTCACGCTCGTACGGCCCCGACGTTATCTGCGAGAAGCGTCCAGCAGCTCTTGGGCTACATGGCTGCGACGACCGCTGTGACATATCTCGCCAGGCTGAGAGCAAGACCTCTTCAACACTGGTTCGTCCGCATATTCGACCCCCTGCGAGACGAACAGACACTCCGACTGCAGCTGCCGGGAGACGTCCGCTCATCCCTCCGATGGTGGCAGTCGCGACGCAATCTCATGTCGGGGATGCCTTTCCAACAGCCGACACCGAAGGTGACGGTAACGACCGACGCCTCCCTGTATGGATGGGGTGCCCACTGCGGCGATCTCAGAGTCCGCGACAGATGGACCGACGACGAGACCGCTCTCCATATCAACGCGCTGGAGCTGCTCGCCGTCTGGAAAGCCCTACGGGCGTTCCGCCATGCCGTGGCGGGGCGCACGGTCCTGATTCTGACGGACAACACCACCGCCGTCTGCTACATCAACAGACAAGGTGGGACTCATTCCACGACCCTGCTCGACATCGCGCTCGGCCTGTGGGAATGGTGCATTCGCCTGCACACGCATCCCGTGGCGGTTCACCTGGCCGGGCAGGAGAACACCACGGCAGACGCCCTCAGCAGGGACACCTCATCCCATCACGAATGGTCTCTCTCCGGAGAGGCGTTCAGACTGATTCGGGACCGCTGGGGCGAACCATCGATCGACCTCTTCGCGACCAGGGAAAACGCGAAGTGTCGCCGATTCTGTTCCAGAGCGGGCCACGATCGTGCCTCCATCGGGGACGCTTTCCAGTTTCCGTGGACCGGGGAACTCCTCTACGCGTTCCCGCCGTTCCCGCTGCTCGGCCGGACGATATCGAAGATCCTCGCCGACCGAGCCGACGCGATCCTGGTAGCCCCGTACTGGCCGAGGCAACATTGGTTCGCACCCCTGCTACAAGCCGCGCGAGACGACCTGCTCCGGTTGCCACCGACACCGGACCTGCTCTCCCACTCCGGCGGCCGAGTCCTCCATCCGGACCTGCCACGCCTGGCCCTCCATGCCTGGAGGATATCGCACTAGACGATCCCGTGCTCGGTACCGTCCTCGTCGCGGCCAGGAAGGAATCCACCCGTCGCAACTATCAATACAAGTGGCGACGCTTCCTGACCTTCGCTAACGAGAGGAGTGAGCCGGTATCGCCCGCGGGGCTCTCGACCGTCCTGCACTTCCTCCTGCACCTCCGGCAACAGGGCCTGGCGTTTCCATCCCTGAAGGTGTATCTCTCCGCGATCGTGGCATACCAACCGCCACGATCGGCTGCCTCGGCCTTCTTCAGGAACGATACCGTTAAGCGGTTCCTGAAAGGACTTCATCATCTCTACCCGCCGGTATCGCCGCCGCTACCGCCGTGGTCCCTCTCGCTGGTGCTCTCGCAGCTGACGAAGCCGCCCTTCGAGCCGATGGCGACCTCGGATGACAGGCTCCTGACAATGAAAACTGCCTTCCTGGTAGCGGTGACCTCAGCGAGGCGAGCGGGTGAGATCACAGCTCTTCGTTCCGATGAGCCCTTCACGGTCTTCCACAGGGACAAGGTGGTCCTGAGACCTGACATCTCGTTCCTGCCAAAGGTGGTGTCCAGTTTCCATCTCAACCAGGACATCATCCTGCCTGCCTTCTTCCCGAACCCGACGACACCGTTGGAGCGGTCCCTCCACTCCCTGGACGTGCGTCGGGCATTGGCTTTCTACAAGGACAGGACTGCTTCCTTCCGACAGACGCCGCATCTCTTTGTTTGCTATGGGCGACGTCGGAGGGGCCTAAAAGTGTCCACCCAGCGCTTCTCCAAGTGGGTGGTGAGGACTATTGAACTGGCGTATGAGCTCGCGAGGAAGCCTCCGCCAGTCCTGCTTCGAGCCCACTCCACCAGAGCTGTGGCTACTTCTGCGGCCCTCCTGCGAGGAGTTGACCTGCATGAACTCTGCCGTGTGGCGACCTGGTCCCAACCGTCGACCTTCGTGCGCCACTACAGGCTCGACTGCCGGTCGCGCAGAGATGCCCGGTTTGGACGTGAGGTGTTGGCTTCCGTGCTGTAGGACCTGACCCGCCGTCCGACCGGTAAGCTACACAGTCTCCTAGTGTATGAAGGCACAGAGACCACGAAGAAGAAGAACAGGTTGCTTACCTGTAACTGTGGTTCTTCGAGTGGTCATCTGTGCCATCATACACACCCGCCCTTCCTCCCCTCTTTCTCAGGTCCCTGTAGGTTCTACGGCGGACGACAGAACTGAGGAGAGACCGTTGCTCGGCGGGAGGAGCATGCGCAGTACCGGCGTGGGGGAGGGGTTCCCGCCAAGCGAACAAGCTCTAGAAGTTTCCGAACGCTACCGCGCAGGCGCTAAAGCTCCTCCTAGTGTATGATGGCACAGATGACCA
Source organism: Ctenosaura bakeri (assembly GCA_948474755.1). Taxonomy (NCBI): domain Eukaryota; kingdom Metazoa; phylum Chordata; class Lepidosauria; order Squamata; family Iguanidae; genus Ctenosaura; species Ctenosaura bakeri. Next base: position 61,768 of record CAOLHI010001485.1, on the reverse strand, counting down.
CTCGAAGAACCACAGTTACAGGTAAGCAACCTGTTCTTTCTGAGCTTTTGAAAATCACCGCCCATGTGAGTTTTTTGTTGTGTTTATTTTCTGAGAAGGAGGACATTTTCAGTCATGCAGATTCTTCATCAGATTCCAGATTACATACTATTCTAATCTTAAAAACATCAAGCAATCCCTGGATTAAACACTTGAACAAAATACTCTGTAGAACAAGTCAGGACAGAAAATGAAGAAAAAAGAAAAGAGAGAGGAAGGAAGAAAAGGAGAAGAGATCCATTCAACTGCATACGTGTGTCTACGACTTACATTGATCCTCCATGAACTATTTAGGTTCAAATAACTATACACACAAACAGAGAGAGAGAGATACATACACACAAACAACCACTTAAGCCTAAAGTCCTATCTGTATCAATTTATCACATTAAAGCCCCCTGCCATTGTGCCATAGTAATCACATCTTCTGTGCCATTAGAATGATTTTTTTTCTTGTAGCCATTATACCCAAATTACCGCCATCTTGACAATTTTTAACTCATACATCTATTTCTGAGTCTTTTGCACCAAGACACTTCCCTAGAACCACTTTCCCATCTCTGTGATTGCACTGGACTTTGTCAAATGTTTGTTTTACCAACCCAGTTTTTACCCACTTTAGTCAAGGTTAAGCTTCTGTTATGAGGTATCACACTTATTTGTAGCACTCAGATGGCAATATTTTGACTCCAGAAATAATAGCTTTTCCTCTAGCTGACATATTCTAATTGTGACTGGTGCAGAATGGATAGTGTTTATATAGTGACTGTGTTATGCTAACAGGTTTTCGTTCCATGTTCTCTCTCCCCATGTCCTACACAATTTATTAACTGTTTACAAGTTTTATTTAACAATAAGAAGTGGTTTGACACTTGTCCTCACTTATGTAAAATGGTGTAGACCACAAAATCTACACACCTTCACATCAATGTCCTGACAGTTGATCAACTGCTTATTTTTTAAAAAAAAAACTCTGAAAGTTCTTGAAAAACTATGCTCTGTAATGTATGCAGATTCTTAAATCCATTTTATTTTTGCAAGCTATATAATCACATTGTTATTTTATTCCACCCCCACAAATAACCTTAACAAAATAATTGTCACTTTAAAAAAAAGGTTGGTAGCACAACAAACTATTTACTACAGCAGGCTAATCCCACACTCAGGTTTTGTGGAAATGAATTGCTGAAGAGAGCTGGCATTATCTGAGGTTTACATGAAAAATTATTGTTGAAAAGAAACTCTGGGAGATTAAAAATTACTGCTTTGCCATCTCCTCCTTCAGTTTTTTCTTCAAATTATTTTCAGATGCGGCTTTTACTTTGAAACCCTATCAGGCCAGCCATAAATTTTTAAGTGTAGTCCACATTAGAATACGATTTTCAGTCAACAGCCCTTTTGTATTTTTCACCATTTGCTTTCCCTTAATTAAAAAAAAAAACCCTACTTGGAACAGAACTTGGAAAACATATTTTCCAATGACTACAACTTTCACGTTCTTCCAGACCGCAGGAGCAAAATGGTAACTGTTCCAAGCTGTCATCTGGAAGCATCTGCAGGTTGCTTCCTCACTAAGTATTTACCATGAACTCACTGTGTGTCCATTCAAACTGCTTAATTATAGCACTATGATTCCACTTTAACTGCCATGATTCCATCCTATGGAATCCTGAGATTTACAGGAAGTTCAGGAAGCGGCATTTAGAGTTCTCAGCCAGAGTGTTCCCACATGCCACCAAAGTACAAAACCACAGGATTTAACAGAATGCACCCATGCCAAAGTGGAACCACAGCACTACAAAATGTGTAGTGTGTTTCATTCATTTTTGAGTTTGTTGATCAAGTGGGTCTTGAATTTTTGGACAGTATTGTTCTTGGATATTATTAGACTCTGGACATCCCCCTTCCTCTTCAGAAGGTAGGGCATATTATTTTGCTTATATCAACATGTGGGAAATCCGCCCTATTGCATTTAGGAAACCACCTGCTTTTTTTGCTGAGAAGATACTGGATATCTGCCTCAGATTTGTGTCCTGATAGCATCACAGCCAGCGGTATATGGAAGTCTGATTGGCTTCTTTGTGGCACAAAGCCAAAACATGGCTTTTTCTCAAACCTTTAAGGCTTACTTTGTTTTCTCCCAAAACTTACATGTCCCTGGTCTTTCACTGCTTTAAACCTTCCAAGCTGTTTTAATCCGCTACACTGTTTAATATGTCTAGCTTGACATTTGTTTTTAAACTGCTTATATGTTTTCTGCTTGGACAGTACTCTGAGATCCCACAATGTAGGGCAGGATATAACTATTTTAATAAATAAATAAATAAATGACTGCTCCTTACCCAGGGGAGCAAAATGAGAGCACTGCCCCCTCCCAATGAAACAGAAGGCGCAAACATCAGAGTTCTGGAGGTAATGGCTTTTCAGTGTAATGTTAGGATTTTGAGACTGAAGGGAAATTTCAGGGGGCAGAATTCTTGTTTGGGGGGGCAATGTCAACTACACCAGTTCTCTTACCTTATCTCTGTTTTTCCCCTCCACACCTCCCTGCATTCCTGGTCTCCTTTCACTCTCCATGGTGGTAGAGTAGCAGCAAAGGACTTCTTGAACGATATTGCATGTCTGAAACATTAGCCCTTACTATCCTTCTCGAGAGATCCAGGGCCATTTCCGCACTAGCCTGTTATAGCGCGATGATTCCACGTTCAACATCCTCTGGAATCCTGGGGTTTGCAGTTTTGGGAGGGGCCGGCTGGCCCCTCCCAAAACTGCAAACCCCAGGATTCCAGAGGATGTTAAAAGTGGAATCATCGCACTATAACAGGCTAGTGCGGAAATGGCCCCAGTGTAGTTTAGTGGTTTGGGTGTTGCTTTAGAGCACAGGATTCAAATCTCTGCTCAGACAAGTAAACCCACTGAGTGACACTGGGCAGGTGACACTCTCTCTCAGCCTCAGAGGAAAGCAAGGGCAAAGCTCCTCCAAAGAAATCTTGCCAAAAGAACCCTATGATAAGTTTGTTTTGTGTGTGTAATGTGCCTTCAAGTTGCCTGTCCACATGCATTTCATAGGTCATTTCTGCACTATACTGTTATAGTGCTATTATTCCGCTTTCAACCTCCTCTGGAATTCTGGGGTTTGTGGTTTACTGAGGCCAATGAGCTCTCTGGCTGAGAATTCTAAATGACCCTCCCTAAACTGCAAATCCCAGCATTCCATAGGAGATTGAAAGTGGAATAATAGCACTATAACAGTTTAGTGCAGAAATGGCCATAGTGTTTACTTAGGCAAGGGATACTGAGAGGCGGCATTGCCCTTTTTTCCCTCTGAAATATATCCCACGACTGCCGGTATTGGTTGGCGGTCTCCCATCCGTGTACTAACCAGGGCCAGCCCTGCTTAGCTTCCAAGTTCAGACAGGATCTGGTGCCCTTAGGGCACCTTCGCCTTAGGGTCACCAGAGTGCAAAGGACTTAAAGGCAGAGGACACGCACACCCATGCTCCTCGAACAGAAATACAGTTTAACGCACAAAGCGAAGGTCGCCGGGTTGGTCCCCGCCACGCCGAAGAGACTCCCCGCCCCCGCCCGATCCCCCATTTACAAGCAAGGAGAAAAACATTCCCTCCCGACAGTGATGCCACTCACCCGGCTTCCCTGCCGCTCCAGGCTCTGGCTCCCTTCCCCAGCCGCTCGCAGGTGGCCGGGCGGAGAGCGAGCGCAGGGGGACCCGACGTGAGCGACGAGCCAAGGCGAGCGAGAGCGAGAGCGCGCCGCGGGGGTAATTCCCGCCTGCTGAGCCGCGGCAGCCACGTCCCCCTTTCCTCTCCTCTCCCCGCCCCTCCCGGTTCCTTCGCGCTCCCCGTCTGTCCCCACGGGTTTAGCGTAAACCCGGGCCACCTCCGCACGAGACTGTTAGCGCGCCATGATCCCACTTCCAACATCCTATGGGATGCTGGGGTTTGCAGTTTAGGGAGGGGCCTTGGAGGATTCCGTAGGATGTTCAAAGTGGAATCATAGCGCTATAGCAGTCTAGTGCGGAGATGGCCTAAGTGAGCTAAGTGATAGCGGGTAGGAGTGTTTCGTGTCTACATTAAAGCTGACTTGACTCTTTCCCAGAGCTTGGCAAAGAGAGGTTTGGGGGAATGACAACCCCCAGTACCTCCCGGCATGGCCAACAGCCATGGGCCACTTGTTTTTCCCTTCTTTCAGAAGTCGCAGGAAGGTGGGTCATTTTTTTTTTTTTTTACAACTGCATGGTCCTCCCTCCACCTTTAAATACATTTTGATCGTGAAAAATCAACAAATGTTTAAGCAGTTCCTTGTTTTGGACTACAGCTCATAGGAACCCTAACGAGGATTGCCAATACCAAGGCTAGCTAGGGGATTCTGGGAGATATAGTAGAAAGAGAAGGATGCTTCCAATTTCTGTTCATGAAATAGTGGTTTTAAAAAAAGAAAGAAAAAGAGAAAGAAAGAAAAGAGAATAGTCAGAGTGGAAAGCAGTTGTTTTGCACCTGGAAAACAAATGTTCTTCCCTGATTGCACTTTTGGCATTCAAGGAAGAACATTTAAACTGACTTCCCAGAAATGAAATTTTTAAAAAAAACACGACACTTTAATGTGACCCTCCCTGATCACACAGGAACTCTGAGTAGGACGTTGGCAGAATGTTTCCTGTTCCGTGGTGTGCAATCTGGGGCCCGTTCACACTACAGAATTATAGTTCTATTATTCCACTTTAACTGCCATGGTTCTGTCCCACAGAATCCTGGGACTGGTAGTTTTGGAAGAGACATTTAGTACGGTATTCTCAGCCAGAAAAACTCGAGGGGCTTGCTGATCTACAAGCCCCAGGATCCTAGAAGATGGAACTATGGCAGTTAAAGAGGAATAATCGCACCACGTCTCAAGTCCATCTTCAGTACAGTAGGTGCTCGGGATCTGTTAGAGTTTGGTTCTAGGACCCCCTGTGGATACTAAAATGTGTGGATGCTCAAGCCACACTATGTACAATGGAGTAGTAAAATGGCATCCCTTATATAAAATTGCAAAATTAAAGTTTGATTTTTGGAATTTTGGGGGGAGGGTGAATATTTTCAAGCCATGCTTTGTTGAATCTATAGATACAGAATCCATGGATATGGAAGGCCAACTGTATTCCATAGTGTGGGCAGAGAAGAATCTTTTCAACAGAGATTGTTGGTGTGTACGTGGTCCAATTTTTGTTAAAGACAAAAGTTGAGGAAGAGGGGGATTTTGTGTCAAGCACAGCATCAGTGTAGAGTATCTATGCATTGTGATTGACACCTTACACTGTAATGCCCCTTAACCAGTAAAACACCCTTCACAGAGACTGAGGTGTTTCCATCTTCAAGTGACATTCACAAGATCATATATCTTTACTGATTCCCATACTGCCCCCAAAGACAAACTCTCCAGTTTTATTTTGACAGCCGCTAACACAAATACTCTGCATTTAAAACCATGTCCCCCTAATTGCTAAGGTATCTTAGCTTTGGATGGCCGATAGCTGTATTTTTATCAGAACAAGACTACTCAAAGAAGTGGTTTTGGAACCAGGACTGGTCCAGAAACCATCAGTTGCCAGTCCCTGGTGAGTTCCCAGTAAAGAAAGAAACAATTCTAGCCAACAGGCACAAAAATTGCTGCTGGTATACTGGGGAAAAAACCCTGCTAGACAGCTTGGGAAACACTGGTTTAGAAAATAAGGCACTTATAGAATGATAAAGTTTTGTCACTACTGTTTTTAAATTAGTCTTTGCAATGGAGTTCATTTGAATTTTATATTAATTCTAGATCAACTTTCCTGCACAAATGAATTCAAATAAAGAATGACCAATGTATTAAGCACATTTTGGTGTTTAATCACTGCTCTTGTGTGCACAATACAGAACAAGGTGACACAAGAATTGCTGTACGGAAGCAAATCGAGATCCTTCTATCAAAGCTCTGGGAAATTAATTTTTTTTTTTTGGGATGACTCCCAGACCAGGCACAATTAGAAACATCTTATCTTGAGTCCAGAAAATAAGGCATTTTTGATAAAGCAGACAAAACAATCCTGCTCCCCCCCCATGTAGTTTTATTTGCCACTAGGTAATATTGATTTGGAAAGAACAGTGTTTTCTATGGAAAATAAAATCTTGAAAAAGTATACAATATATGGAAAGTATTTCTTCTAAGAAGCTAAAAGAAGAAAGGAAGAATATACTTCTACTTAACTTTTCTTCAAAAAAAATTCATAATCTGCTTTCTGCTCTTCTCAAGACCTTATTTAAAAGATAGCCTTAAACCTGTCTTTAGTAAAAGACATTCCTTAACACAACCAGCAGAGTTGTGTCCACCCCTATGTACTGCTTGCTAAATACAAAGATCAAATGTCTGAATATCAGCTTTTTTACTTCTGCTGGTATCTGCCCAAAGGTAAAGTAGTGTCAAACATTTCAGCCTATGCTAGCAAAACTGACTGTGAGAATGTGATACTGCCACAATTTTATGCGTTTCACTTTCCTTTTTTCTCATATCCCCCCCCCCATGTCACACTTTGTATTGTTCACCAGTTTTCTGGCTAGTTTTCTTTGCAGTTTCATTTATCTGAAAACTTTGTACTAACATGCTAGATAAAAGCATCACTGCTCAGTTTAGTGCAATACTTCCTTCTATCTTCTACCATCTGTTTAGAATGGGGTTTCTTAATCAGGGATCACAGGGACCTTAGGTTTCTGTGAGAGTTTGCTAGGGTTTCTGCAAGCGATTGTGATTGAAAAGAAGACTAAACATGTGAGATGTAATCATTTTAATGCAGGGGTTCCCTGCGACCTGAAAAGTATTTCAGGTCCCAGGGAAATGATTTTCCAGGGTAAAAAGGCTGAGAAAGGTTGGCTTAGAATGTCCAAAATATTCAGTAATGGGCTTTGTCTATGGCTATTTCCACACTAGATTGTTATAGCGCTATTATTCCACTTTCAACATCCTATGGAATCCTCAAAAGCCCTTCCCTAAACTACAAACCTAAGGATTCCGTAGGATGTTAAAAGTGGAATCATAGTGCTATAACAATCTAGTACAGAAATGGCCTATGGCATGGAATTAACCAGGTCCACACCCCACATATGGTGAAAATAAGTAACATTTATAATACTTCACAAATTATTATTACTTATTAATACTCATGAATCTGTTGTTTGTTTATTTTTTGAGGTGGCATGGGATGCATTGTTGTTTTCACCCTGAGGCTATAATTCAAGGATGGGAATTATGTGGCCCTGAAAGTATTGCTGAATTACAGCTCTTAACTGTTCTAGCCAGCATAGCCAAGGGCAAGAAAAGTTGGAAGTTGAAGTTTGACATCTTCAGGGCCATGAAATTCCTATCTCTGCTCTAATTCTGCACCCACTTGCTTGGGAGTGAGCTCCACTTAACCCAAAAGGACTTATGTCTGAGTGGACATGTAAAGAATCGCACTGGAAGTGTTGCTGGGCAGTGTCTAATCTCCCCACGTTAGCCATAACATTTAGCAGGCTGCCTGTCTGTCATCTCATGATATTGTCTGTTGATCAGCTACTTAGTTCGGTAAATTTAACTAAGTAACTTCTCCTTGCCAATTCCCACCAACCCAACAGAAATGTCATTCAAGTGTGCTCAGATTGCCTTCAGAATGGACCTCCTCCTCTGTGTACAGCTGATGCCTGGTAATTTATATGAGAGATGAAAGGTTGACAGATTCATTCAAGGAAGAACTACATGAAGATGAACCTACAATTTTAGAAAGTGAAGTGAAAACTGCACTCAGAGCACTTGGGAGAAATAAATAACCAAGTACATATGGCATATCAATATTACTGCTTCAAGCTACAGAAACAGAAGCTTGCCTAGTTCTAACCAAAATTTGTAAACAAATATGCAAAAGAAAAGAATGGGCCTGGGAGACTGGGAACTCTAAATATACACTCCGGTCACCAAGAAAGGGGACACTAGTAACCACAAAACCATTGAAATAATTTCCCACGCAAGCAAAGGGATGCTCAAAATTCTACAACAAAGACTTCTCCCAAATATGGAGCTAAAAAATGCCAGATGTCCAAGCTGGGTTCAGGAAAAAGGCATAAGAGATCATATTGCAAATATACATTGGATAATAGAACACACACAAAAAAAATCAAAAGAAAATCAGCTTGTGCTTCATGGATTATAGCAAAGCCTTCAGTTGTGAGAAACTATGTCATGAAAAACTATTGATTGCTCTTAAATAAATGGGTGTATCACAACCTTTGATTGTCCTGATGTGTAACCTGTATGCAGGACAAGAGGCTACTATTATGACCAAATACTGAAAAACAAAATGGTTTCCTACTGGCAAGCGGGGTCAGGCAAGAATGTATTTTATCACCTTATCTGTTTCACTTGGTATGCTGAACATATCATATGTATAGCAGGATTAGACTTGGAAGAAGGAAGCATGAAAATTGGAGGAAGGAACATCAACAATTTAAGATATGTAGATGACACAATACTACTAGTAGAAAATAGCAAAGATCCGGAATGATTACTGAAGAAACTCAAGGCAGAAAGTGAAAAGGCAGGTTTACAGTTGAACATTAAGAAAACAAAAACAATGACCACTGATGATATGCATAGCCTTAAAGCAGACGATGAAGACATTGAAATATTTCAAGATTTTCCATATCAGTGTGGAGACAGCAGTCAAGAAATCAGAAGACTAGAACTTGGAAAGAAAGCTATGAAAGAACAGGCAAGCTCCTCAAGTGTAAAGGTGTATCACTGATCACTAAAGTTAGGATTGTCCATGTCATAGTATTTCCAAATTTTATGTATGGTTGTGAAAGCTGAATAATGAAGAAAGGTGATAGGAAGAAAATCAATGTGGTGCTGGAGAAGAGTTCAACGGATACTCTAGACTGCTAAAAAGAAAAATGAATGGGTCCTAGAGTGAATCAAACCTGAACTCTTCCTAGAAGCCAAGATGACTAAACTGAGGCTGTCATACTTGGCCGTATTATGGGAAAGCATGACTCACCAAAAAAGATAGTAACGCCTGATAAGCTAAAAGGCAGTAGGAAATGAGGAAGACTGCATTACAGATGCATAGACTCAGTCTAGGAAGACAGATCCCTAAATCTGCAAGACCTGAGCAGGGTGATTGCTGATAGGATGACTTACAGATCTTTCATCCATAGGTCACCATAAGTTGAACTCAGCTTGACAGCAGTTAACAACAACAAAAACAACAACAACAATGACCATAGCAATAATCTCTTTGTGAATATGAAACAGTTGTCTAGATTTAGTAACCCGGCTGGCCCCTCCCGAAACTGCAAACCCCAGGATTCCATAGGATGTTGCAAGTGGAATCATAGCGCTGTAACAGGCTAGTGTGGAAATGGCCACAGTGAGCAGGCAAGATGGAGAAACCTCTGGCTATTTAGCCAGATATACAGTTCTTACAGAAGTGCTGAAACCCCTGTAGGAACCATGCAGATCTCAGTGCTGATGTCATCATTGTACATCTGACTATGGGGCGGTAGCCAGAAGATTCTCCAATCCTGCTTGCTTGCTTGCTGTGAAGCACAAAATAGCTATGTGAAGTGGCTTCACAGTTTTATGGTAAAGAGCAGGTCTTGCTCTTTACTATACAGTGGGACTGCTCTACAGGACTTTGGAAGGTAGGAAGGGAATACCAACCCCTGTAGGATTAAAAAAAAAGATAGAGAGAGATTCTGTCTCATAAGGACACTTATGCATATGGATGTCTTTAAGTGGATTCTGACTTATGTGTAATATTTGGAGTACTTCAATTGAAATTAGTGGGGTTTAGCATTGTCATTAATTTCAGTGGTCTACTGTAAGTATGACTAAGTCTAGATTCAACCCAATGCCTAGATGTTACTTATAGTTTGTGTAATTTTTAATTGATTTGTTTTTATTTTTTAAAATGACTTATGTTTCAATGTGTAAATTTGTATTTTAGCTGTATTTTTTAATCTTATTGTGAGCCCTGCTGAGTACTAATTTGGGAAGTCAGTAGTATATAATCCAATAAATACAATCAGTATTTAGAAAAGATCTGTGAAGGACAGATACCCAAGATCTTAAAGTCTTCAGGTATTCACTAGAGAAACATTGTAGAGTCTTTACACATATTTCTCCAAGAAAATCTCCTGCACAAACTGTTAGGAACTGTACAAAAATACAGTCTTGACTTTTGGAGGAAAATATGCCATCATCTGCAGTGCTGTCTCCATTGCATCACTAACACATTGTTTATCTCATATGTATGAGTTGTTTGGTATTCCGTCTTCTTATGCAACTCTCATTTCATTCAACTAGGTTTAAACAGGATGTCTTCCCAGTGGATAGCATCCAAAAATTTGTGCTGTCACCCTTTGGTTCAAGTGAGTACAACAGAGGAAGCTAGTAAGGAATTCTAAGTTCCTCAAACTGCAAATCCCAGGATTCCATATGACTGAACTATTGCAGTTAAAGCAGTATCAAATCACAATATCTAGGCAGTGTAGATATTCTCTAAGACTCTTGTAATGAAAACAACTCTATGATCCTAAATACACTTAAGCAAAGAACAAGATCCATCGGACACAGTTGAATGTACTTTTGAATAGTCTTGCATACTACATTCATGTATTTATGAATAACTTGAGTGAGGATTGTACTCATGGTTGGAGTAGACAACTCCTATACTTTTAAAGTATACACAGCCAGATAACAAGCAAGACCTGCTGAAGTTCCCTTTCCAGGTACCTTTCTAGTTTTTATTCTGGCAATTCTAACTGTAATGCAAAACTTTTAAGGCAACATCTAATTGTCTGAGTCAAAGAAAGTAGCCTCACTGCACCAAGGAGGACTTGGTAAGGCAACATTTATGTCAGTTTCATTGATTCAATATACCTAGTCTAGTTGAGACTAACAACTGGATTTACCCCTTGGATAGCACTGAGAATCATGTGGACCTTCAGATGTTGTTGGACTGCAGCTCCCAGCATTCCTCACCACTGGCTATATAGGACTGCTATGATTTCCAGTCTGACATACGGGGAGTGGTACAATTCCTACTCCTGCCTTAGGTTCAGTGTAGGGACGGTGGGGGGGGAGTGAGAGGGATGGTGCGCCCTGGGCAGCTCTTTTGGGCGGGCGCTGCCACTCGTCTGCTGTTTCGCGTGCCGTCACCCCTCCGCTGCACGCCATCGCCCCACTCCCATGTGCCGTTGCCCCTCCCCGAACCTTCCCTGCTCACGCCAAGCTACAGGACTGCTTAGGCTTTGAGTGCCACAGTACCACCTTTTGTTTCATTGTCAGACCAGGTATATTGATACAGACTTTTTATCTAGTCCAAGGGATGAACATGTCCTATTTTACACCCCCTAAATTGCATTCCTTCTTGCAATACAAGGCCATGAATTTTCCCAGAATAGAAACATTTCCAGCTTATAAAAAAAATGTGTTGCATTCCTAGTTTGTGCACTTAAAGTGCCAAAACAATGACAATTACTTTCCATGCTGTGCTTTTTAAGTCCTCATATGTGTGGCTTTTCTCTTACTACTTCCTTCCTGCGATAGCAGAAACCACTAATTTTGGCTCAGCTTGCATTCTAGAGGTGTATTTATGTTCACTGATATTTTTCAGTTTCTTGGAAGTCATTCATCTCTGAGAACCTTTAGATGTGACATTTTCTCAAGCCAAGTATATCCCCTCACTAAATATTAAAGCTGTAGTATGCACATTTTGCTACTTCTAGAAAGCAGCTGTTAGGCATATGATAGGCTTCTCTTTAATGGCACCATGAGTAAACCATGTTAACAACTATTCCAGGCATTGGTCTGGCTCCTGCATTACTTCTGCATCATGGTTGTTGTTAGAACTTAAGAAGAACCCAGAAGGATCAACCCAAAGGGCTACCCAATCTAGTATCCTGTATCTCAGAGCAGTCATGCTGGCCTGGAGATTTCTGAGAGTAGTAATCCCCCAAACATAACTTTACCTAGTTTAAAGGAGTGTATCACTTTCGGAGACACCATATAGCCATCATGACTTTCACTGATTGCTTTATCCTTCATGAATTAATCTAATCTCCCTTTCATACTCTCTGAGTTGGTGGCTGTCACATCCTGTTGAAGCAAATTCCACAGCTAGGCTATGCATTGTAAGTACTTCCTCTTCTGTCCTGAATCTCACATCACTCACTCAGCCCCATTAAATGATTCTGGGCTCTATATGCAACCTGTACATGTTTTTGTAGACCTTTACTGTGCCTCCTCTTATTTGCCTTTCCTCTAAACTATGTAAGAACAGAGGAAGTTGCTTTGTAGTAAAGTAGATGAGTGGTCCATCTTACCTGTATCTGCCAGAATTAACCAGTTACAGCTCTAAAGGATTTTTAGGGAAGATTTTTTTTTCTAGGCCTTTTTAGGGAAACCCGGGATAGGATCTGGGACCACGCATTCTCTGTCAATGAGCCACAACCCCACTGTAGACAAGGGATAGTAATGGCCATTTCTGCACGGGCTTAAAGAAACGGTGCAGAGCATCCTCCAGGGAGGACATCTGCACCTGGGAGCAGACTGGGTCAGACCTACTTAGTGTAGTTCTCATCTCAGCCCACTCCGGAACGACCCGAAGTGGTCGTCCAGTGTGCTTTTGAAAGACCACTTGAAACAGGTCTTTCAAAAGCACAGAGCGTGCCACTCCGTGCCCGCGCTCCGGTGCAGATTTGCAGGCTCGCACCAGTGCGAGCCTGTGATCTGCCGGGGGTGGGCTTTAGGCTGGCGAGTTTCAGCGGTTGGTGGAGAGTCTCGACCAACTGGAAGCTGCCATTTTCATCCCTAGAGCAGTGCAGAGTGGCGGCCATGGACTGCTCCGGATCAGCCTGGACCCAAGTGTGGAGCCAAGAAGTCCGGTAAGTACAGGCACAGGGCAATTCCCTTGCCCCATGAGGAAATGGCCAACAAGTAATAATAATTCTACCCCAGCGAATGTATTCCAGTAGTCTAATTACATCAATTACTCCCTTCTTAACCTGTTCCAATTCTATAGTATAGTTTCTGAGGCCTGGCGAACAGAACTCCTTCTGATATTTCAAGTGTGGTTCCATCATAGATGTGTACAATACAAATTTGTTTTGATATTGCTGGCTCCCACTGTATTATGGTATGCAGGAAAGCAGCCATGCAACTTCACTCCTTTGTATGGTCTATGTCAGTGATTCTTAACCTGGAGCCTGGAGATGCCCAGGGGTCTGTGGTGCCCTCACAGGGGGTCCATGAAGGGCTCAAATGTTGCTCCCCACAACAGAATAATGATACAACAAAAACAAAGACAAAAAGAAGCAGGCAGGCAGTCCTGCTGGCTGGGCCTGAGCATTGTTTATCACATGGCTGCTCTGCTGCAGGAGGAGGTGGGCTCACAGCAGCTGAGTGACAGCAATGCTGACAAGCAGCCAGCCTGCTGACCAGTCAGTCAGTATTTGCCCTTCTTCTCTCTCTTTCCTTCCTCTCCTTTCCAATGAAGAGCAGTCCAGTATACAATCAACAATGCACAAATACTCTCCCCACCCTTTTTGCCTTCTTCACCAGGTGAAGAGGAGACTGAGATGGACAAAGGAGGGAGGTGCACTTGGGATTTTTTATAGAAGAGTTGCTTCAACCACTTCCCTCCTTTTGCCTTTTCTTTTCCTTCCCTCCCTCTTTGCCCATCTCCATCTGGCTGGCTGGCTGGCTGGGCCTACATGTTGCTTTTCAATCCACTCCAGCCTTAAACTAGGTAAAAGGAGAAAAGTCTTCTCTCCTCCTCCAGTGCCTCTCAGGGAGGTGTGCATGTACCTATTTTTCCCTTCTTTCCCAATATGAAGACTTAATCTTGAGTTAAGACTTAATCTTGAGTTAAGTCTTTGGGGTCCACCAACAAAAGATATTTAAAGGAGAGTGCCTGGTAAAGAAAAGGTTAATAATAATTGGTCTAGGTAATACTGGGATCCATGTGATGCAAGTCATTGATCTGAGAAGTATTCATGTGACAGGTTGACAGTGTCAGAACTTGTAGCTTTTCAGTTTCTATAGAAAGCAAATACAGTTAGTCTTTCACATTTACGAATTTATGTGAATTCAAAAATTTGATTATTTGTGAGTTTTTCCAGCCCCTGCTGCTCCACCTGAAGCATTTCTTTTCCAGGGGAACATTCTCTCTTGGTGGCTCCAATCAGGCTGTGCAGCCCTTTAGAAACTCACCTCTGGGCTTTCTCCTCCTCCTCCATCAGCCACTGCCTGGCCAGCAAATGACAGCTCACATCCTGATTTCTCAGCACTGCGAACTCTCTCCAGATGCCCTCCCACACCCAACAAAGGAGATGAGCAAGAGAAAAGAAGTATAGGATCACCAGGCCAACCCCATCCCTTTCCCCCTTCCTTTCCCTGCCTTGGTTTGGATCCAGGGTACCTGTCCTGCCCACCATGCTTTGGCTTCCTTCTCCTGCTGCCCATATTTTGATATTTGTGGTTTTTGAACTTTTCTGGTGTCCTGCACCACTAACCCCAGCAAATGTGGAGGGCTGATTGTATTTACAGATAGGGAGGAGCTGACTCATAACAGCAACCTAATGGATCAAAGGATAGGTAAGCTGTAAACACAAATAAACATACAGAGAAATATTGGAGACTGATACTGCTAAAGGCAGAATATGGTGGTAATGGGGAATTATGCCTGTCTGACTGATTATCATAATAGGTAATGATTTCTCCACCCATCTACCTGACAGTGAGCCAAAAATATTTGAGCCTTTAGCTCAATTCCATTACTCTGGTTCATTTACTTGGGTTATAGAGTGTTACTTGCTTTCTGCAACACACCAGTTTTCCGGATTAGAAATGCTGCTGTTTATATAGGTGGATCTGTGATAAGAAGACCCTAAAATTGGATGGAATGAGGAGAGGGCTTCAGATGGGAAATGTTGGGGAATCAGCAACAAGGCGATGGCGGAGAAACTGCTGCAGTGTCAAAGGCAAGCAGTGGGATGGGGGATGATGCTGCCCCACTTCGAGTCTCGAAGAACAAATACTTCCACTGCCAAACAAGTCAGCTCTTCTACATCTTGCGCTCTGACTTAGAGAGTGAAAGGGAGTCAGCCCTCATCTATGAGGTGTTCAGTTCTTTACCTTTTAAAACAGAAGATGACTTTCTGTCTTTCTCCAGACTTACAGTTCAGTATATAAATTGCTCACAACAACAGAGCAAATTGGCCTGAGAGCTTTTCACCTGTCATTGCCAAAGCAGCCTTCTGTTTGATTTCACTGAAGACAACAAATCCAGTTTGTTGAGGCAACTCTGAGTTATTCTCCCTGAAACTGATAAACAGTGTTATATACCACTGTTTCAAGTGTACTCGTATCCTTCTTTCTTGCAGCTCACACAATCACTTTGCCACGCTTTGAGGAAAATAAGAGATTGCATCTGTAGAATCTTCATCCACAGCTTTTAAGCAAGAGAGAAGTTCATCTGGTACTAAGGTCTGCTCTTGAAAATTTTCATCTGAAAGCAGGAACGTCCACTGCTCTGCTGTTGGTGTATTTGGTTCTTTGTTTGCTGGGCTGAACACATTGCTTTGCCCACTTCTTCCACTGTTCAAAACAAGGCTGATCTTCTCAAATAAAAGTACATTTTCATCAGGCCAGCTGGTGGCCGTAGGACTTGTGTAATCTTTTATTGAACTATTCATGGGCAAAGTTGGAGAGTCTGATGTTGCATCTGGGTTTTGAGAATGTATTTCATTAGTGCTGATGCATGTATTTCCTAATAGTGCCTTGTTGGAAACCTGAGGTTTGTAGCCATTTGTTTCTATCACATCTGAACTGCTGACAAACACATTCTCTTCAGCAACAGCAGCCTTCTGAAGACTCACTTCCTTGTTTTCCTTTCTGTCATCTTGTGCCTTATATTCCTTGTGCACCAATACTTCCTCCACTTCAGTTATTACAGAATCCTCGTAACCAGAGAACAGCTCTGGAGAAGTGTGTGTTACGGAACCATTTTTCTCCTGAAAAACAATTTGAGAAAATTTATAAACATTCTACACTGCAATTTTATAATAAATAAATGTGGGGAGGAGAGGCAAGCAAACCTCCACTGAGGCCATTTCCACACTACACTGTTATAGTGCTATTATTCCACTTTCAACATCCTATGGAATCCTGGGGTTTGTAGTTAATGGAGGGGCAATTAGCTCTTTGGCCTCAGGAACTGCAAACCCCAGAATTTCGTAGGATGTTGAAAGTGGGATAATAGCACTATAGCGGTGTAGTGTGGAAATGGCTTGAGTTTGAGTCTCCAGTCTAGAACAAAAACATGACATTTCTCAACATGCAATAATATAAGGGACTACGGCCATTTCTGCCCTACTCTGTTATAGTGCTATTTCAACATCCTATGGAATCCTGGGGTTTGCAGTTTAGGGAGGGGCATTTAGAATTCTCAGCCAGATAGCTCTTTGACCTCAGTAAACTACAGACCCCAGAATTCCACAGGATGTTGGAAGTAGAATAATAGCACTATAACAATGTAGTGCAGAACTGGCCTAAGTTCTCTGTAGGAATGAGGGGAAACCTACATAAAAAGAAAAGCTATACATAAGGACCCAATTTAGTTGTGATTGTCTTCCACTGCCAGAAATAGGACTTCAAAGATAATCACAACTAATTTATTTGATCACTCGAGATCACTGTGAACCTGTGGTAGGTGATAGGGACACCGTGTGTTGTGTGTGCATGGGGACAGGGAAAATGCCTGGTAAGGAGAAAAGCATCTTAGAATAGGAGAACAAAGGGTGAAAGGAAGAGCAATAGAGACTGAAAATAAATATATTCACCAATATCCTGTATCAGCTACTTAGCTACAAATGAATAACTAAGTAATGTCTCCTGGCCAAACCCTCTAAGCCCACCTTAACAGCCAGCGGTTGCATTGAGCAAAGGAGGTCTGTTCAACTGCTGACTGGGGCAAGGAGGAGGATGCTTCCAGTCCCCCCGCCTGTGCTCAGGGCTGCAGCAAGGAATTGCAACAGAGGTCCCTTTTTCTGACTGTTGCAGCCTTGCTTACTGGTGAGAGGATGTGGAAATGTCATCCTCCCTGTGCCCCATTTGGCAGCTACACAGACCTCCATCACCCAATGCAGCTGCTGGCTGTTAAGGTGGACTTGGGGGAGCATTTATGTAGTCTTACAGTGAGACTATGTAGCCTTACTGAGTACAGAGCATTTACAGATCTGTAACATGCATTCTCAGCCCCAGAAAATGCCATGATAGGTTCACCTTAGGGTCTCCATAAGTCAGAAACAACTTGAAGGCATGCAATAACAACAAAAACTGACAGTTATGAATCCATAACTGCAATACATAACACAAACCATTAATATGCCTGAAGCTCCTCTCATGGCCTATAACCACTCACAGGATGGGAGGGGAAAGGTCATAGGGCCCTCCCTAAGACCAGATGTTCATCACAGGACCAAGGAGAGGAGTGGTGTGAAGGGCTCCCCAAAGGGCTGCACATCCCCTACTATGACTCAAGGCTCACGGTGAGTTCTGAGCTACTGCTTTAAGTTCACCAGAGGACAGATGTGGAGGTAGTGGTGAACAGCTGCATGTATGGATGGTGGAAGTACAGCAGAAAAGCATTAACCCTTGGGGATCTACCAGAATGTTTAACATAATGAAGAAAAGCCATTAGGGGTTACTTCCTTAACTCTGTCACTAGCTACCATTTTCATTTCACAGTATGGAAAAAAGTTATATATTTTTTCCAATCTCAGTTTCCAGAATCCCCATGCTGACACTGGTTGGAGAATTCTGGAAGCTGCAGTATAAAAATACCTTTCCCAAACTGATTTATTATCCCCATCCTTTCTAGACACGACCTCAGATATGTGTCAGAGGCAGGGTCCTGGGCAGTAGTGTAGGGATGGGGGGGAGATGGGCAGTGCACCCTGGGTGGCATTTTTGGGGGGACAGGCTCCTTGCCTGTCCCCTACATGCTATCACCCCTCCCTATGTGCCGTAGCCCCCCCACATGTGCTTTAGCCCCTCCCCTGCACACTGTAGCCCTGCCTCTGCATGCTGTGGCCCCTCCCCATGTGCCATAGCCCCTCCCCTGCCTGTTGTAGTCCCACCCATGTGCACTGTAGCCCTGTCCCCATGCCTCTCTCCCTGCTCCTAATGCTCTTGTGCCAAGCTACGCCACTGGTCCTGGGAAATCATGAAGATGGCAATAGTGCCACCTGCCTGGCCTTGTGCCATACAAAAGTTTTACTTCTTTTTATGGGGGAGGCTGGCATCAGCCAGAATGTGTCTCCACCACTGCCTCATTATGTTGGGTGCTTAATCCAGGTCTTCCATCAAGAGAAAGACCCCTTGATTTTACCATATGAGCCTGAAAAAGTTCTGACTGTAACCCCCATTTTGAATCACAGAAAGTAGTTCTGGAGGCACATCTGTACATAAATGACTGAGAAGTTATTCAGAATCTACGGTAGGCACCGGCTTTCATATTAGCTGGGTACTGAATCTGCTTCAAGTTTTATTCCAGGTATTACAGTAACTATTCAAAGTGCTAAATCTTATATGCATAATAGATTTAGTGCCTTGGACAGATTGTTTAAAGTTTAGAGTAAAAACTGGAACTGATCTGACAGCTACCAGTTGTCGATACTCATGATCTAAGTCACGGTTTTCAAACCAGATCTTATTAGTGTTGCCAGGTTTTCAAAACAGCAGCAAGAGCCAGTTAAAATTCAGGGTGTGCAGGGCTGACAGTCAGGAAGTAGCTATTAAAAGGTTGTGTTCTATTTCAATACCAAATGAAAGGGTTGATTTCAATTAACTTAGCCATGCATTCCTCTGTAAAATTAGCATTCATAAATCACATGATTACATTTCTGTCTTTATGAAAGACTCACATCTGAAAATACTGGCTTTTTTGCCATCTGGTTCAGTCTGTATACAAGCAAAAGCTTTCCAACCTTCAAATAGAGGACACCCTTTCAGAACTATAAGGGACAAGCTTTCTAGCCCTCAAATAAGGCATGTCTCCCATAATAAGGGATACCTGGCAACCCCCAATCTTATGCAATGATTTCTAATTTGAAATATGGTCTACAGGTAAGAGGAAACTCAGAAAGCCACCCTATAACAGGCTGGACCATTTCTCCATCTAAGCCAGTACTGAACAGCAGATGTATTTAGGATTTCAGGCAGAGGCCTTTCTTATCACCTGCTACCTGACCCTGTTTACTGGAGATGCTGCAGCTTGACTCTTCCACATGCAAAATGTGTTATGTATTGTACCAGTGAGTTATGGATGCTCCCCAGTAAATGTTTACATAGCTGTTCAGTGGTTATGGAACACTCTCTTTTAATCTCAGCACAGATTTAAGGCTGCGATTCCGCCCCTCTCTACACTATTTTTCCCCTTGCTGTTTTAAATTTCTAAATGTCTTATGTATGCAATTAACATAGCTATATTTTTAATCACTGAACTGTTTAATTTATCTGCAGATGAGACGAGGCAAGTGAGAATTCATGCCTCAAAGGACTACCTCCTGTGATATAAAATACAGGTTTGTTTCTTTGCTCTCATATAGTTCGGATCCTGCAGGTTTTCTCAGAGCCAAAGAAGAAATTTGCTTGATAGTTAGCATACAACTCTATATCAAGTTTTCCTTTAATTAATTATAGGCGGTGGGGGCAGGGGAAGGGAGGGATTTTTACTTGGAATGCAGCACTTCCCGCTTCCAGCATCCTTTTCCTGCATAAATCAGTTGTGACTTTCTATTTAGAATGTTAGGTGTGTTCAAAGAGCAGGAGAAGGCGATCACATGTTACTTATTGGTGACTCTCTCATCTGGCAGTGACTAGGTAGATATTGCAAGGTCAGTGTGTTAAGTAAATTTGGAGTCTCCTACTTCATAAGTTTCATTGTACATGTTATGAGAGGAGAAGAGGAAAGGAAGATAATGAAGGAATGGAAACACCCAATCTGACTATACAAAGAGATGGCGTGCAGAAGCAATACCAAGTTCTTCTAGGCATTGGAAGAAGTCTTGGTTTTGATCTTAGCCCTTCTTTATTTTGCTGCTGGTTTTACTAAAAAAATAAAAATAAAAATAATATAGTGCTTTTACTGATTTTAATCTTCCTTTTATTATCTGTTCTCTCTCTCATTCACTATACCCACCCATCCACCCGCCCACTATTGCACACTGTCCAGAAAATTCTGGTTATTAAATCATCCCAAAATCCAGTCAATCAATCAGTGAGTTAATCACTGGCCCAGCACCTTTACCTAATTGTATTATAGAAATAAAAGAAGAACATCTATGCTCAATTTTTAAACACAGCATGACATGTTTAAACATGCTTAAAGAGACAAAGTACATCCTTCTTCCTGTTTAGTTTCTTATAACACAAGGAAAAAGTAGGAAGTTTACCTGGAGAGTTACCTGAAGAGATTTTATCACACTACTGTTCTGTAATTTAGGATAATCTTCAAAAAGGCATTTTGGTGTTACTGAACTCAACACTGTAGTTACTCTTAAGGAAGATAAAATAAAGCAAAACAGGTTAATTGGATTTTTGAAACATCATTCATGATTCCTGTTCATTCTTGGAGGAAAATGTTTTTCAGACAAAGGTGGAGACATGTGTCTTCAAACAGATGTCACCATCAAACAGATGTAAAGCAAGGTTGAAGTCAATGTAGTTAATGGCCTGTATGTCAGTGAAGCAGTAATCTGTTCTGGGTTCTAGTCAGAGATAAGGGAGTTATCTAAATGAAGGTAGGATTCAGCACCCTGAATAGCTCGTTTAAATTATAAACAAAACCCTGGGATGGATTCACTATTCCAATGACAGAGAAGCCACTAAAAGCCATTGGATTCAAGGGAATTTTTAATAGAAGGGCAGGGCCACAAAACACTACAGCTCTTTCCTAGGCCATTCCTCTCATTTCTGATCTTTGAGAAAAGCTGGAAGAAAAAACACTGGTAGGTGCTTCCAGATAAGGCTGTTAGTGTGCAACTGCATTTTCTGAATTTTATGAAGGTACCAGATGGCATCATCTCCTATTGGTGACTCTCCTGTGTTTTCCAATTGCTTTTCAATAAAAACTATGTATAGGAGAGAAAAAATAGAATAGCTGCACAATGTCTTTTGACTGGTAGTTGAAGGGGCACTCCCTGAGATGAAGGAGACACAAGGAAGAAAGTGATGAGGGGAGCAAAAGTTCAGCATTATTCTTTTATGCACAAAGCCATTTCACATTCTACTTCCCTGCCAATCGGTGATTCATGATCTGAATTCTGCCATCAATTTGCAGCTTTAGCACTGAGGTGCCATAGTTAAGAATCAGTCTTTTGCCAGTGCTGAACAACATTACTGGTGAACCACATCCTATTAAAATCAAATGTGTACTTCTCTTACAAACCCCAGTTCTCCTGTCTTAATAGACGAAAATGATGCATGTGTATACAGTTTTGAGAAATTACTTTTTGGACTACAAATATCAGAATCCTTCACCCTCTGCATATTGACATGCTTTCCATGGGATGAAAATTTAGCTTTAAGATGGAGTAGGCAGTTTCTGGGACTCCGGGGGACACAACATCTCCTTCAAGTGAAACCAGTTAGTTTGGAGAAATTCATATTTGTTTCAGATGTAATATTATTGTAGTTATGTCTGCTGATGCCACCCCACCATAAAACCACGTATTTTCAGCCAGGGAGCATCCCAACAGAAGGGCTTCTGAGGTGCTGATGATCAGGGTGTTGGGATATGACATCTGTAACATTTTCGTGGTTGTTGGGAGCGTTGAGAAGAGGTAGCTAGAGATAGCCCACAGGGCCCTCCTGCAAATGTGTCCCATGATTGAGAGAGCACTGCACATTCATTTCCTAGCACCCTGATCTGTAGCACCTTGGAAACCCTTTGGCTGGTGTGCTGCTTGCCCAATAAGATAGCTTTTTGGAGTTATAGCAGTAGCTATAGCAATAGCAGTTACATTTCTATACTGCTTATCAGTGCGAAGCACTCCCTAAGTGGTTTACAATGGGTTTAGCTAACTGTCCCCAGCAAGCTGGGTTCTCATTTTACCGATCTACAGAAGGATGGAAGGCTGAGTCAACCTGGAGCCCTGAAGGATCAAACTCACAACGTTGTGGCTGCAGTACCAGCATTTAACCACTGAGCCACTGGGCTCCTTGTTATGTTCGGTCGTTAATTACCTTAAATGTGAATCCCCAAACTTATGAGATTGTAAGTGTGGTTTACAGTCTTCTACCAGCTAAACAGATTTCCTGCTGTTATTTTTGTTTTGAATTTAAAAACCACATCACAATAATGATGATGATAGCTAAAATAGGTTGCACGGACAGTCTGTTCCTTGCTTTAAAAGAGACTTGCACTTTCTTGGAAGTGCAACTCTTTCATGGAATGGGAGATAAAAAAGTGAAAAAAAATGGGGAGGGAGGAGATTTTAGAAGTTGCAAAAATGGGGTGGTAATGTGAAGTCTGCAAGCCGCATGATCCCACACATATGATCTAAGTCTTATAGAAGGAAACCTGTGGAAAACAGTACCTTTTCCTATAGGATTTCTTAGCAATCAGAACCAAAATAAAGACAGACATGAGTGCTAATCCAAAGCTAGTTCCCACCATAACTCCAACATCATAATCCTTGTCATCTGGAAAGAGTGAAACAGTGGGTTTAGTGAGGAAAAAACACCCCAAGGATTAACATTTTGAATTTATACCATGATCTTGTGTTCTATACTCCTGAATAAATTTTCAGAATTGATGCTGAACAACAGAAACATTGAATAATGTTACTTTTCCTAAATACAATTATGGTCAGTACATTGCACTTGAGGCTAATCTATATAACATACGACAGCTTGTTTAGTTTTAAAATTTGTAGTTACACTGGAATCATTCATATGTGAACTGCATGGAACACCATGTGCCTGCCATATCAGCCACTGCACGAGCAAACTGAGCCTCCAGAGGCTGATTTTTTCCAACCATTAAGTTACATGAGGTTGATATTCTTAAGGAAATCAAAATTATAATTGTTTACTGTTACAGGGAGAGATGCTATGCTCTTTCTGCTATTCTCCCTTTGCCCGTAAAGAGAAATCCAGATTTATTTCTTTATTTACTTCTTTACTTCTTTATTTATGGTACTCCTATACTGCTGCCCAGCTCACAAAGGCTCCTGAGGCAATGAACAAATAAAAACATTTTTTAAAAAACACATGAAAATATTCTTTTAAAACTTTAAAAAACAGCCTATTTTTAAAAGGATTAAAACAGAGCAATTCCAAACACTAAATTATCATATTAAACATTCAATTCTCATTTACCATATGTTGATAACTATTTATATCAGGGTATAATACTGTGTTTCTACCTATTATGCTTCAGGGCCCCTAATGGGCTGGGAAGTTATACATAAATACTTCAAACCAACCAACCAACAAACAAAGTAAGTAAGCAAGCAAGTTACAAACATAATGTAAGAATTGCTGCAGAAGGGTACATTCTGATGCAAACAGATCAGGAACACAGTACAGTTCTTTCCTATACACACAGACATACACACACATCCCAAGACTAAAATACAAAACTGTGAAGGCTTTCTCAAGATAGTATGTTACTCTTGCCTTTTCATACATGACCATTTATGCAACTAATCTGAACATCAACTTTTGATCAGCCAGATCATGGGGGATGGTGATTCTGCTAAAACATGCTGGAGCTTCATGGACTTTTTGATCAGCTTACATGTATAGAATGAAAATAGAAGTGGGACCTGATGCCATTAGCCTTTCTGGCTGGGGGATAATATCTGGAGGACATGAAGTCGGGGAAAGGTGCTGTAATGCTTAATTTCTTTATATCAACTACAAACATGCGGGGGAGGGAACTGCTCATGTACTTTCCCTGAGCCAAATCTGCTAAACAATTCTGTTTATCCAAGGTCAAAAGCACAGCCACCATAGATAGAATTGAGCTGATGACAGAGAGGACTATTTAGACCCATACCCTGGGCAAGTGTGTTGAATTAATAACAATATACAATCTTGATGTAGCACTTCAAAATGTTCAAAGAACTTCACATAATTTATCTGATTGAAGAATATATAGACTATTATGGATGATATGTAAGTGTGGATTGCCTAAGGCCACTTCATTAATTGGTGAGCAGAGGTGACATTAAATAGTAGCTTCCTTAGGCATTTTGTCCACTACTTTTGCTTATCAGCATGAACTGTGCTGCTTAAGAAATCTTCCAAGGAAAGCATGCTTTCCTATGCAACCTGTTCTCCAGCTTCTTTTTCTAATCTGGCTTTGATAATGTAAGAAGGGAGGAGATTACATAGTACTGGTGTTCAAAATTATTGGTCTCTATGCTGGATTAACTGTCACTTAACTAAGCAGTGGGATAAGATTGCTGACTACCATCAAGTTGACATCGATATATGGACCTTGTCACCTTATCATCAACAGCCCTGCTCAGGTCTTGCAGATTCAGGGCTATGGCTTCCTTGATTGAGTCTATCCAACTATAATGTCATCTTCCTCTTTTCCTACTGCCTTCTACTCTACCAACCATTACTGTCTTTTCTATGAGTCATGCTTTCTCATAATATGTCCAAAGTGCAACAGCCTCAGTTTAGTCATGTTGGCTTCTAGGGAGGGTTCAGGTTTGATTTGCTCTAGAATTCATTTATTTGTCTTTTTAGCAATCTACGGTATATCTAGAACTCTTCTCTAACACCCCATTTCAAATAAGTAGATTTTCTTATTATCAGTTTTCTTCAGTGTCCCACTTTCACAACCATACATAGAAATTGGGAATACAATGGCATGGACAATCCTAAATTCAGGATTCAATGAGGTATCTTTAAACTTCAGGATCTTGCCTTGTTCTTTCATAGCTGCCCTTCCAAGTCCCAGTTTTCATCTGATTTTTTGACTGCAGTCTCTATTCTCTTTATCCAAGGCATGGAAAATCTTGAACTATTCCAATGTCTTCATTATCTACTTTAAATTTATGTAAGTCATCTGTGGTCATTATTTGGGTTTTCTTAATGTTCAGTTGTAAACCTACATTGCACTTTCTTTCTTGACTTTCTTCAGTAATCGTTCTGAGCATTTGCTATTTTCTGCTAGTAGTTTGGTATCATTTGCACATCTTAAATTGTTAATGCTCTTTCCTCCAATTTTCACACCTCTGAGTCTTCCTTTATGTATATGTTTAGCACACAATTAAACAAACAGGGTAATAAAATTCAACCTTACCTGACTCCTTGGCAATTGGAAACCATTCTGTTTCTCTCTATTCTGGCTTGACAGTAGCTTCTTGTCATGAGTGCAATTTACAGAATAGGACAATCAAATGCTGTGCAATATCAATTTCTTTAAGAATGATCCATAGTTTTTCACTGTTTACACAACCAAAAATTTTTCTATAATCTATAACACATAGGCTGATTTTCTTTTGAAATTATTTGGTGTACTCCATTATCAAACATGCTTGCAATATGATTCTTAGTACCTCTTCCTTTCCTGAACCCAGCTGGAATTTTTCATTTCATATATGGTAAAAGTCTTTGTTGTAGAATTGAGCATCAGTTTTATTGCATGGGAGATTAATGCAATGGTCCTGTGGTTACTTCAATCCCTGGTGTTCTCTTTCTTGGGGACTGTATATTAAGAGCTTCCAGTCCATGGGCCATTCTTTTCTTTTCCATATTTGTCAACAGATTTGGTTAGAACTAAACTATATTCTGTCTCTGTAACTTGAAGCAAAAATATTGACATGCCATGTGTACCTGGTGATTTATTTCTCCCATGTGCTCTGCGTGTAGCTTCCACTTCACTTTTCAAAATTGTAGGTTGATCTTCCAATGGTTCTTCCTTGAATGAATCTGTCAACTTTTCTTTTCTATAGTTCTTCAGTATATTGTTTCCGTCAGCTTTTTATTTTGACTTGGTCATGTACACATGAACTGATCATTTTAAAAATCAGACAAAGACATACATATTTATATTATGTTTATATTTCATAATCAAGTCTGGATGCCTCCAGGTTGTGAATGATGTTGAGTTTGATCTTTGATGTGTGCAAATACTCTAAACTTTCATTTCCCTAGAATCACTTAAATGATTCCTATGTTCAGTTCCCACTGCCCTGAGGTATCATCACTCATTTGTAAAAGCCTTACACAGCTGATCAGACAGACAACTCTCTCTTTTTTCAAAACCCAGCACAGACATTTCATACCATAGGCAGATGCAGAAGAGCTTCTTGGATCCTTATCAACATGCCCATCTGGAACATTTTTCTCCAGTACTAATTATGAGAAAAGAAAGAAAGAGAAAATTATTTCTACAGTAGTATGGTAGCACCCACAGCATTCTTTTAGCTAAAGGTCAGTTTCCTTAAATTGTGACTGAAATTAATTTATCAAAAAGAGTTTTCCCCAAGGGTGTATTTTAAGAGTACAGGATATGTTACTTGCTTCTGATTACACCACTGTCCGTTTCCTGAACTGATATACTATATGTAGCTTCTCACAGCTATCCTATATAGCAAGCACAGTTGATATTCTTCTGAAAGCTTCTGCTGGTGTAACAAAGTAGTTCTGGTGTACAAGGAAATAAGGAAACAATTTTAAACTGAATGAGGCTTACATCCAATTTGAAAGACCATGGCCATTTCCGCACTATAGTTTTAAAGTGCTGCTATTCCACTATCAACCTCCTATGGAATTCTGGGGTTTGTAGTTTAGGGAAGGGCATTTTGAATTCTCAGTCAAAGAGCTCTTTGGTCTCAGTAAACTACAAACCCCAGAATTCCACAGGGCGTTGAAAGTGGAATAGCAGCACTTTAACAGTGTAGTGCGGAAATGGCCCATGTCTTCCCCTAGAAGCCTGGCCAAGCTCTAAGATCTTCAGATGAGGTACTTGTCCCTGTCCTACCACCTTCACAGACAAGTATGATGGGAATGTGAGAGGGGCCTTGTCCATAGCTGCTCCCAGACTTTGGAATTCCATCCCTAGGAAGGTTCAGATGGCCCCTTCTTTACTATCTTTTCAATCTTCCTATTCAAGCAAGCCTTTGGGAATTGCTTTAATGAGAGAAGTTGTATGATGTTTAATGGCTTAATTGCCCTGAAGGCACCAGATCCTGGCTGATATTGGAAGCTAACCAGGATCAGCTCTGGTTAGTACTTGGATATGAATACCAATGAATACCAGATTGTTGTTATGTGCCTTCAAGTCATTTCTGACTTATGGCCACCCTAAGGTGAACTATCATGGGTTTTTCTGGGGCTAAGAGTGTGTGACATGCCCAAGGTCACCCAATAGGTTTCCATGGGCAAGTGGTGAATTGAAGCCTGATCCCCAGGTTTGTTGTCCAACACTCAAATCACTACACCATGCTGGCTCTTGAATACAAGTTGCTGTAGGGTATATTTCACAACAAGGCATTGGCAAAACCACCTCTGAGCATTCCTTGCCTAAGAAAACCCTATGAAACTCTCAGGGTCACCGTAAGTCAACAAGCAACTTGAGGGCACGTACACACACACACAATGTTCAATGTTTGTTTTAAAGTAGTATTTTAAATGGCTTTAATTCTATTGTTAGTTTAATACTGTTTTAACGTCTACTTCTGTATGTTTTTAATTGTATGTGTTTTTATTGTGATTTTCTGTCTTTTGTAACCTGTCTTGAGTTCCATTCTAGGAAAAAGATGAGATATAAATAAAGTTCTGGATGGCTGGAAGGAATTCACTGGTGTATCTAGTATACTGTTGTCTGCATTGACTGACAGTGGGTCTCCAGGGTTTCAGACTGTAGACTGAGAGGAAACTGGTTGCTGTGATGACCAGGCTTTGGCTGAACCAGAAGACAACAGACCAGTATAGAAAAGATATAAGATAACCTTCAATGGCTTAGCATCCATAGTGCACTGGATGAGACTTTAGGTATCATCAATCAGCTGTCCTATGGACTTTGTTTTGAGTGAGAAAAGAATAGTAACTTATTTTTTTCTCTAATGCATCCATCTCCCAATGCAAAACTGGTTTTTTTCCCTAGCTATGAGGAAAAAGTAGCTCCAGCTCTCACACACATGAGCAGGTTTTAAAAATCTTGGTGCCTTCTATATGCTGAAATTTATTTCTCTTTCCTAGCAGAGAAATGTGCTTTTCTATTTTATTATTTTTACCCAGAGCAATTTTAGAGTGGGATAGGTTTTCCAGTGCAAAGTCTTCCACAGACTATTTGAATAGTTCTAATTAACTGTATTTCACTTCTTTTGGAAGATTCTATATTTCTCTAAGGAGATCCAGTGTGGTATAGTGGTTTGAATGTTGAACTATGACACTGGGAAACCAGGGTTCAAATCCCTGCTTGGCTATGGAAACCCAATGGGTGATCTTAGGCAAGTCACACTCTCTCAGGCTAAAGAGGAAGGGAATGTCAAATCACCCCTGAACAATTTGCCAAGAAAACCCCATGATAGGTTCAACTTAAGGTTGCCGTTAATTCAGAAATGACTTGAAAGTACACAGCAATATTTCCCTTATCAGAATTTCCCACCATGATTTTTTTTATCTAGAATTAACTTCTTTACAGGTTAGCTGCTTGACTTGTGGATAGTATTGCATAAATTTATACCCTTCTGTTCCTTTCCTTTCCTTGTATTTTATGGAGAAGCCTACACTTCACTACTCT
Source organism: Ctenosaura bakeri (assembly GCA_948474755.1). NCBI lineage: Eukaryota > Metazoa > Chordata > Lepidosauria > Squamata > Iguanidae > Ctenosaura > Ctenosaura bakeri. The sequence continues at coordinate 32,889 of CAOLHI010001485.1, read as the reverse complement.
ATTTTACTTAATTTTTTCTTATATTTCTTTCTGGACTAATTTTTTCATCTGATCTTTTGTGGATAGTGTTGTAGTTGTTGTTGTGTGCCTTTAAGTTGTTTCTGACTTACGGAGACCCTAAGAACTTATCAAGGCATTTTCTGGGGCTGAGATTATGTGATGTGCCCAAGGCCACCCAGCGAGTTTCTGTGGATGAGTAGGGAACTGAACCCTTGTCTCCAGGATTGTAGTCCAACATTCAAACTTCTACACCATGCTGGTTCTTGTGGATAATGTAGGCTACCATATTGTATCCTGAATCCATCTTCCCCTAACTTTGACCAGCACTTTCAGGAAGCAGCTCCTTCGAATAGGTAGATATAAACTCCTTCTTCCTCAGTCTTTAGAGCAAACTGATGCATCTGAAAATGTAATAAGCCTTAACTGGTGGTCTGGTAGAAGATTCAAAGCAAATGTACGGTTTTTGTAAAAAAACAAAAACAAAAACAAACCGATAGCTAAAGTTGCATGCTGGAATCCTTGGCTGGCATCCTGTCAGTTGCTCCCAACTAGAGCAGATCCACTCAATTAAATGTTGAATGGTGAGTCAATACATAGTGAATTCAATTGATTCAATGGGACTACTCTAGTGAGGACTAACAACAGGAATGAGGCCCTTAAGCCAGTGTGGTGTAATGGTTTGAGCGTTGGACTATGGACCTTGGTGGCTGATTCCTCACTCAAGCCATGGAATCCCACTGGGTAAGCTTGGGTACATCATGTACTCTCACCCCTAGAAAACCCCATAATAGTTTCACCTTAGGGTCACCATAAGTCAGAAACAACTTAAAGGCACGCAACAAAAACAATATAACATTCATTTCTCATGTTTTAATCCAAATTGTTCCATATGGTACTGTTCATTTAATGCTTTCTCCTTTATTTGTATCCCTCTGTCAGATTACTTATGTTCTCATCAGATCTGGAGAGGCATAGCAGATTTCAGCCAACGTCCTCAAATTTGGCAACCCTACTTCACTGTTTGGCTAAGAAGACCCTTTAGCCAAGGCGATATGGGAGGAGCGGCTTTGGAAATCATTTGTTGAAAAGAAACAGGAAATTCCTCAAGTCATCTTTTCCATAGTGCTTTGTCTCTGATGAGTCCTCAGAGCCATACACTGGGGAGATAGGTAGCCCTGTATAGAGCCAGCTTCTGTTGCAAGGTGCATGTCACCAAAGCACATGTAATCAGTAACAATGCCAGAATAACAATGCTGGTGGAGCATTCCATTCTATCTAAATGAAACAGGATCCACCCATTTCCTTGTATTTTCACATTTCTGCATAAGTGAACGGGCTTTAAACAAATTTGAGCTTTCATTGAAACAATAAATGTGTACCTAGATAACAACAGTGCATAGAAAAGCAAGTGTTTATTTTTAATGAAATGCTGCCACCTTTTGGCTTCAGATGTTATAGCAGATTGTAATGGGTTGTGTACTTAAACAAGTGTTTTTTTTCATCCATTAAAAACATAATTTAAAAAATTAATTGAGACATCAATACTATTCATTTTCTGATTCTAACTTCTAAGTTTAATAAGACATTGATATCAGCAAAGCCAGATTATATATGTGTAAAATATATACTGTCTATGGCTGGTCTTGTAAAGCTTTTGTAGTTATTGTATCCCATATTGGAAGAAGCTCTAGTTTGTTTGTTTTTGTTTGTTTGTTGTTATTGTCATTGCTGTTTTTGGTTTTTCCCCCCTGCCTGTCAGATACCACCTATGTAGAGAACCAAGATGGCCATTGCATTAAGAAAGGTGAGGTCATTTCAAGTGGCAAAGAGTGAATTCCTTCTCCTCTCCTTACACATACACACCAGGAGGGCCTTTCTAATCTGAATGATTTGCTGGCCAAAATAGCTGGCACACTTTTCTTCAGAGCCAGCAAAAAGACAGGCTGTGAGAGGGTCCTTAGAGAAGTGGTCCTCAGAGCCTATTGTTTTGGTGAGGGTGCCTTACGAGATCATCTGTTGTACTATCACTCATCCACAGCATCCCAACCACAATACCATGGTGTGGGGAAAGAGCTCTCAGAACCAAGCATTTGACCTAGCTGGGTCTTTGTGGAGCAGCACTGGTTGCTTTGGGGCTGGCACTCTCCAAAGAGGTCCTCTGCTGTCTGTCTCAGAGGGAGTGATGGGGGCAATGATGGGGAGAGAGAGCATATCTCTCGCCTCAGGTGGCAAGAGAAGTCTGGCTGTCACTATTGGGAGAAGAAGTATATGATAAATACATAAGAAACTAACAGTGTTGTTTGGTATAGAGAAGGATCACTTGATTCTCCAACTGAAACCTGTCAGAAAGGACAAATTTAAGGAGGAATGCCAATTCACATTTTTGTATGGAAAATTAACCTTCTGTCACCTAGGGACAAATCCCATCTCATTATTTATGACTGTGAATGAATCCATTAGTTTCTACACAGTTGTGACCCAGTATGGTGTAGGGATTTGAGTGCTGGACTACAGAAATGGAGACCCATTTCTGCCCAAGACTGTTATAGTGCTATTAGTCCACTTTCAACATCCTATGGAATCCTGAGGCTTGCAGTTTAGGGAGGGGCCTTGAGGTGCTTCCCTAAACTGCAAACCTCAGAATTCCATAGGATGTTGAAAGTGGAATAATAGCATTATACAGTCTCCTGTAGAAATGGCCCAGGGTTCAATTCCCTGTTCAGCCATGGAAACCCAGTGATTGACCTTGAGTGTCAGACACTCTCAGCTGCAGAAAACCCAGTGATAGGGTCACCATAGGGTCACTGTAAGTTGGAAATGACTTGAAGGTACACAACAACAACTTCACAATACCTTGCTTAATCAAGGCTGTGCCTAAAACTTGGCATGCCAAAGTTGCTATGATTGAACATCTTTGGCAAATTTCCCTTCATTCTTGTCACTGTGGAAATTCTTTGGTAGCTGAGTGTGCCACCACATCTCTGAATTGTCAAAGTGTTAATTTTAACTTGTTTCCTGTGTTTTAATAGTTAATACCCAAACATTATAATCAAAGGAAGCAGTAAAATGAGCTAAGGCTGTACCATGTATTATAGAAATTAGCAAGTGTACCTGGCATAGTATGTTACTGCTAAGACATGAAAGCCATGCTTATCCTTGTGTTCCTCTTCCAGAAAACACTGTGGTTGTGATCCAGCAGTATCACTGGCAGAGTCTAAAACTACAGTCCTCCTTTTTTCTGGCTGTGGAATGTGGTTTGGTGAGTACATTGGAGGCCCAGAAGGATAAAGACTGTTTTTTTCCCAGTTGCTCAACTGCAACTAGATGCTGGCCAAGTGCCACATCTTTGCATCTTTGGTTGTTTATTGGATGTAGGAACGACCACAGCAAGCTATGGCTGAACCAGACAATAGGTGTTGTCTGAAGGAGGAAATGGATATCTTCTTCTGCAATGTTCATAAAAGTATGTATACCAGTAATACAGGATTTTATTAATTGTATACATACAGCAGGGGTGTCAAACTCAATTTCATCTTGGGCCGCATCACCATTATGGTTGCCCTCAAAGGGCCAATTGTATCTGTAAAACTATATAAATGTATCTATTCTTTTATCATATTAAAATAATTGCCTCTGCATTTGATTATTACTGGTTTTTAAATTGCCTTCTCTCTGCATCAATTTTTCTTTTTTTGGACATTTTGGGGCTATTTGATTGTAGTTTATGGTCTCTATACTTCTGTAAAGTGACATAGAATTGGTCAGTATATCCAAAGTGTGCCAGTTTCTGCTCTCCAGACTCTCTGTGTGCCTCTTTCAGCCACCCAGACCCTCTCTGCGGCTCTTTCTGCTCTCCTGCCCCTCTCTATACCTGGTGAGCCCAATCCCCACATTGCGGGCCCCCGGCTGCTGGTATTCTGAAGAGGGGCCCAGCAGCCAGCCCTGGCAATCTACTTCTACTTCTGACTGTTCCTCTGTCCAGTTCTCATGAGCCGTGCAGAGCTTTGCCATGGTAACCCGCAATGTGGGGATTGGGCTTGCCAGGCAGGGGGAGTGTTGCAGCTGCAGGAGAGGTGCAAAGGCCTTATGACATGGCCTGACAGGCCAGATTCAGCCTGAGGGTCTTGTGTTTGACACACGTGACATGCAGGAAAGAGAGATGCAGCCATTGTGTTGAGATTAATTAATGCTAGTACTTCACCATATACACATGACCAAGTTAAATGTGTTATTTTTCATTCATATGAATCTATATTAGCTGAGCTATCTGAACTACATGCATACAATGAGAACATGCTTACTTCAAAGGACCAAAGTGGAACATTGTCAGTCCCCTCACAGTACCCTGGTGTACTTACTCTGAACAGAGTAGGCTTTGCTGGTGCCATCTTGATACACTGCATATACTGAAATGTTGGAATTCTTTTTTATTCTGAAGTCTTCTGTAAAAAAATGATGTTTTATTTAAATGAATAAAATATGTTGAATTTGAGCAACAAAAAGTTCTAACATACCATTTAAAAAAAGAGAGACATGTAGGTACAAACTCTGAAACAAAGACTGGTGCATTCTAATACAATACTTTTTTTTTTTTTTTTTACTTTTTATATGATTTGGAGCAAAAGAACCATAACTACTTCATTATTCCACCCACTATTTGGAGAAGTCATTTTGAAAATGGGTTCATTTATTGCATCTATTTCCCTTCCTTCCACCAAACTGCACAAGGGGTTCTATGTGGGTCTCCTTCATTATTTCCTCACAAAAATTCTATTTGGTTATGTTGATTTTGATACTGATTGACTGGTTGTACTTTTAAACTACCCAGCAACAAATGTTCTTTGGACAGTAAGCAAAAAATTAAAAAAATATAAAATAACAATGAAAGATAAATAGAGAAGCATATAATAAAAACAAGCTAAGTGGTCATATTCACATAGATTGTTCTTTGGTCAGTGGCATTCTGACTGCTAGTCTCTGTCTTTTATCCACACAGGAATTTTGTCCTTTATCCTTCTTATAGAAAAGAGCTGAAGGACCCTCAACCATGGGCAAGAACCTGCTGAACAGAAGCTACCAATTTTAGATAAGAACTGAGCTGCTCAAAGAAAGATAGGCCATTTCCACACTAAACTGTTATAGTGCTATTATTCCACTTTCAGCATCCTCTGGAGTTCTGGAGTTTGTAGTTTACTGAGCCCAAAGAGCTCTCTGACTGAGAATTCTAAATGCCCCTTCCTCCCATAGCTATGGGAATGTTAAGGAAAAATGGAATAAAAACACACTATTTAAGAAAAAATTCCCATAAAATTAAAATTAGAATAGGGAGAAATTGTGAAAGGATTTGCACCCCTGAAAGGAAAATTGGCCTTCCTGAGATCCAAAGGGTCTTGCCTAGAATAATTTGAATTTTACATTAAGCTTGCAAGTTTTAAAACTATAGCAGCATTTCTTCATCTATTCTATCACTGTAGAGTAAAATTGCACTTCTTCAGCTCTACAGATTATAAAGGGATGGAAGAAAGGACCTTACCTTCAATAAAAGTTTTGTTCCGGCTAGGAACTTTTCTCCACAAAATGCTGTGTTGGTAATGACTGAAGACTGTGGAAGTCCATTCCACTATGTACCACAAAACTGCTTTTCCATAGGATTCAGGAGGTTCCCATTTAACCCAAAATCCTTTCTGGTCATCATGAATTACCTGCAAATTGGTAGGGGATGGAAAAACTACAGGGAAAAAAAGGTTGGATGACTTGACAGCTTGTCATAGTTTTAGCATTTATTAGAGAATATTCAGAGTAAAATATTTGAAAGAGCTGATGGGCTAACATTATTAAGAAATGCTGTTGGACTTAAAGGAGAATGGGGAAAATTTTGGCCCAGAGACCAAATTGGGTTTCACAGAAATCTCACAAGGACCACATGCCAGAGGTTTGTATCAAACCACACAGCTACACAAATACCCAGCTCTCCCAGTCCTTCTCCTCAGCTAAACCATGGAGATCCCCTGAGGATGGCAAAGCTCATTCCCCCCATTGAATGCTAAGAAAGGGAGCCCCATTTAACGCTGAGCAGGGAAACTTCATATCTCCAACCATCTCTTGCTTGGAGATAGGAGCTTTTGCTTACTGCACAGTGATAAGTGCTTTATATAGATTTAGAACAAACAGTGATATGCAGTCTGTTCACCTCCACCTGGCATGCTGAAAGCTCATCAAGTCAGAGTGTGGGTAACTTTTCTCATGTTAATCAGATACTAAGATTTTTTTTTGTGTGCACACTGAACAGCTCAGTGTGTGATCAAGGAAAATAATACATGTCCGAATGCAAGGTGCCCAGGGACGCATTTTCCCTTTCTTGCTGCATTGCTTATCCTTATAATTTGTTCCCCTTGGGTGGATGTACAGTTTTACATTATATATTGTTTTTACTGAAGTTGTAAGACACCGTCACTGATATTCTACATCATCTGCTTAGCTATGTGTACATAACTATGCAATGTCTCCTAGCTGAAATTGCCAAACTTACCTTGGCAGTCAGCAGCTGCTTCAAGGGATGGAAATCTGTTCAGTTGGACATCAAGGTGAACGAAGAAGATGTACCTTGCCTTCTCACCAACAATTGAAGCTGCAATGAGGAATTATGGCGGGGATCCTGCTTCAGAATATCACAGCCTCACTTGCTGATGGAAAGGGGCTAGAAACATCATCTCCTTGTATCTTGATTGCCAGCTAAACAAACCTCCACTGCTTGATGCTCCTGCTGGTTGTTTAGGAAGGTTTGGGGGCATTTATTATCATGGCAATAGGGTCTTAATCAGTAACACATAGCATTAGTAAATATGAACAGCCCTTGACTTTTCCTTAGAAAAAGGCACCTTAGAAAGTTGTATCATGATGATGAATGTCAGCTTATTTTAAACTAGAAACTTTAGCAGACACATTTCTATAATTTCTTGTGGCATATTTAAAATATTAATGATGACTGGAACATATTTATGACTGATTAGATTTTTTTAAATGCCATAAATTTTTGCTTTAGATTAGATTTGCAGTGAAATAAAATTCTTATCTGACTGTGTAGCTCCAAAACTGGATTGTGGTAGTGGAAAGAAATAGCCCTGATCTTCAACTGTAGAAGGTACAATCCAGAAGGAGGATTAGCTACAGATTAAGTAGAGGCCTGCACTCAGTGTTGGGAAGGCCCATATGAGAAGAGTGTCTTCTTCAGTACAACATAATAATGCACCAGTATCCATTTCTGAAAGGTTTTGCATGTACTTTAGTCCCAGTTTAATATAAATTAAAACAACAGCAACGTCTCTTACCATGGTCATCATAGTGCTGATGGTTCACTGTGATATTTGCAGGTATGGAACTTCCTTTGGAATTGTGTGCTGTCACAGAGACAACACTCACCGCTGAGGGAACCAGAACTTTGCATGTTGTTTCAGTTGTTTTACACAGCTCCATGATTTCTCCTTCTTTTTCACAGTATACTCTGTAACCCAGAATTCTTCCTCTGCTCTCTTTTGGAAGAAATGGCTACAGAAACAGAAAAAGAATTGGCTTTAGAGAAATGTATTGTGTTAGACTTAATTTTTTTTTAAAAAAAAATTGGTTTGTGTAGTTTCACAAATTCTTTATCTAAGATGAAAATGTAATTGAACTGGTAGCTCTTTTACTCTTCCATTGGCAGGCCCAGCTACACATTAAATGCCAGCCACTGCATCCAATAATAGGCCAATACCTTTCCCAAATGATCCAGACAGGGGTAATCAGGAGCAGGAAAACAGGAGAAGGGATACATATCTCTTTCTTGTCTACCATTTTGTGTCTCCACATTGTTTCCCCCCTCCTGCAGCATTTTTGTCTATCTGTCCCTGCCTCCCCATCACAGTTTGGAAAAGTCGCTTTTTTCGAGTATCACTCCAAAATCCCCTGGTCATGCTGACTAGGGGATTTTGGAGTAGTAGTTCAAAAGTAACTTTTCCATGCTTCAATATTTCCATCTCATGTATCTTTCATACACAGTGCACTCACCATATATGTGTGGGCTCTGTCCCAGGAATGCCCATGTAAAACAAAAAAACATGAGTGTCACATCCCATTATAGTCAATGGATGCAACGTATATGCACCTGCAGCAGCACGGATGCATGTGTGCCCATCACATCCATTGACTATAATGGGATGTGTTGCTTCGCATGACCTTGCATTCATATGTGAGGAGGCTGTACTAGAAGGTTGTCACACTGTACTTTCCACTAAAGTTTCCCACTAAAGTATGTTATCATATAATTTTTCCCCCTAAAATTTTAGAGCGAACAGTTGTGGAATCACCTTGCAGTTCCATGATGGATTATCCCAGGCACTATCTCCAATTTTTGTCTCCTAAAATTGATTGATTACATTAAAAAACATTAAAAAACATGTTTCTGGGTTCTATACATATGAGAATAAGATTACTAGAGTTCCTGAATATAAAGGGTTCCTCCCTTCCTTAATGAAGAGACATAATTTACAATCTGTAAAAGAGAATAATTATCACCTTGATGAAGATGGTCACCTCTTGACTACCATTCCGGTAGGTTGTTCCTAGATGCCGCCATACATCAAGTACTGAAGATGGCTCTGCATTAAAAAAAATCAAAAATCAAAAATTGAACATAGGCTTTCGGACTTATGATTATAAATAAAAATTGTGATAAATAGCAAGGCTTATTATGCATTTTCTTGTGTATGTTTGCCTTAGATGCACCCAAGACTTTTCATGCACTTCATATGGCCTGAATTTAATTTTTGCAGCCTCCTCTTCCACTGACCATTTCATGATTTCAAATGCCAAATTAGTTTTCTTCTTTGCTTTTTCAATGTGTTTTTTGGGGTGGGGGTGGGGTGGGCAGAGAGTGGGGAAAGTAACATCAACCTTGCTCGAAAGAATTTGAGATCTTGAAATTTTACACATTTTTGGTAAGTACTGTGTCCATGTAATAAAGTCATTGTCCTGGTATGGATTTTGGAAGAGCAATTACACTGTACCACAGGCTCCTTTTTTTCAAAGTGTGAACCCAGCTTTCCAACTTGGATTTTTGATGTATAACCCAGCAGGACTGAGGAGCTGATTGCTCTCCATGGCAAAGGGCATTATCTCCCCTTTCATCCCACAACTTTCTCCCAATAATTTAAGTACCAACAGGATTGTTGTTGCTGTGGTTAATGCACTTCCAACACAGCTCTGACTTACAGCAAAACTGGGTTTTCAGGACAAGATTTATTCAGAGCAGGTTTGCGCATGCCTTCCTCTAAGGCTAACTTGCCCAAGATCACCCAATAGGTTCTCATGGCTGAAATCTGGTCTCCTGAATTCATAGTCCAATACTCAAGCCACTATATCATGAATCCTCCCATAGTTTGACGTATAAATACATTCATAAGTATTAATTTTTAACCTTAAAAAGGAGGGAGAACACACAAAATTTAAGCATTCACCTAGAGGCTGAAAAAGTTGTTTGTGAGTTGCTAGCTGGGGGATATTGAAAACTATAATCAAAATATTTATTTTTCTTACAGATTTTGTATCCCCTGGACCTGGCTTTCTGGCTTTCAGGTTGTTATCATGCTGAGTACATATAGGTTTTTTCTTTTGTATTTTTTCATTTTAGACTTGATGTAAGCCAAACTGGGTCCAATGTTGCTCAAAAGGTGCTAAATAAATAAATAAATAATTAATTAATTAATATTGATGTCTGAGTTAGCGCATCAAATGGGCCCAAACCAAAGTCCAGGGACCTATTTACCCTATAAAATTATAGTGCTATTATTCAGCTTTAACTGCCATGCTTCCATCCTATGGAATCCTTGAGGTTTGTAGTTTGGTGAGGCTCTCTGACAATTCTATATGCCCCTCCCCAAACTGCAAATCCCCAGATTCCATAGAAGAGAACCATGGCAGGTAGAATCATAACACTGTATCTCTGTAGAGTGAAGAAGCCCAAGGTGAATTGCATCTGAAGTGAGCAATGTTGCTTTGACCACCAAGGTAAAAAATCTCTCACAGACACCTCTCCTGCTCTCTGTCAGTAAAAGTAAAATACAGTTTGCTGCCCTTCCGTGATAGTAAGTACTGCCTGCCTAAGATAGGGCTGGCCTGTGCCTTTAATATCTAACATCGAAAGGTTGTGACATTTCAAAAAAGGAGATGCAGTGATGAGAGGTTTCAATGAATTTCCGTCCACCATACAACTATTAGAACACAATCACTCATTTCCCCCTTTCCACCCACTCCATAGTAAACAGAGAGGTTCGTTCTTGGAAGTAAATACTCCAAAACCAAAGAAACTCAATACCTTAGCTTTGTCAGCAGGGGTCACTAACAACTAATGTTATGATAATTTTTTTTGCAACTTGAGGGTTGGAGGAAGCAACTGGCAAAACCACTTGTGAGTATTCCTTGCCCAAGAAAACCTTATGAAATTCATGGGGTTACTATAAGTCAACGTGGAAATGGAAGGCACACGCACACACACACAAGAACTTTACTTGCTTTGTTTTAGATACCATCTTTCAAAATAGTTTAAAAATTTAATCCCATCCTCATAAATCTGATGGAAAGCACTTCAGCTTTTTCTTTTAAAGATTTGTTGGGAAAAGCAAAACTAACAGATTCATGCAATCAGGCAGAGAGCTTTGAATACATTGCAATCAAAAGGTGAGTTTTGTCTTCCTGTATCATTACACAATTTAGTATTACCGTTCACAAATATTACATTTTATCTTCTGTTTCTTCTTACTTCCTTCCCTTATTCTTCTACTTAATTTGAGGATGGTTATTTCTTACTTGTTACTGACCAGCATTTATTACATTATTCTTTAAACGTTTAATTAACACCACTACCTTTCATGTATCCCTGTGTATTTACTCATGTTTGCCATGGATGTCATCTCATTTTGCAGACAAGCTCCTTATATTAGATGACCACATGGCAAGAAGGTGCAACAGTCTTCTCTACACTGTAAATAACAGTATCTTCTGAATTTCCTTAGTAAGGACAGTTGAACATTTTTGTTTGGTTCATTTTAAACAAAATATCAAAAATCTAATTCTCTAGCCATCTGATGTACACATCATGACTCGTGAAAAGTTTGGATGTAAGAGAAAGTAAGACTGATAGATTTGTTGACTCCTCATTGTGACAAAGGCTACAAGAGAGCAAAGGCCACGGCCCATTTGCAGCTGAGAGAATGCAAGGAAAAGTGAGGTAAGGACTGACCAGGGATCCATTTAACCTGACACCTTTCCTTGGTTTGATAACTTTTTCCTCCTCAGAATGTGGTGGCTGGTTGCTGTCACAGAGTGAAACAAAGGCCGTTTCCACACTACACTCTTATAGTGCTATTATTCCACTTTCAACATCCTATGGAATCCTGGACTGCAGTTTAGGAAGGGGCCTCTAAGGCCCCTCCACAAACTGCAAACCCCAGGATTCCATAGAATGTTGAAAGTGGCATAAGAGTGTAGTGCGGAAATGGCCAAAGTCCAGCCAAGTTCTGCTCCAGTGCTAATGCTACAGTGCTCTCAAGTCCTTCCAAGCTTCATAGTTAACAAAGCTCCTGACTTTTTCCTTTGATTAATTTGATTGGTTGAGTCAAATCCATCTGCATAACCCCTTTTCTCTCACTACCTCGTTGGTACTATCTGACATTGAAAATTTAACTACAGAATTGGCAGATACAAAACTGAAAAGGGGTGTCCTGTTCTGTTTTATTAATGTGGTTTGTGCCCAATACTGTTACTGCAGGGATGGGAAGGCTGTGGCCCTCTAAATGTGATTGAACTGCTTCTCCCAATACTCCTTGCCGCTGACTGTGCCGTCTAAGACTATAGGGAGTTGCAGTCCGACAACATCTGGAGAGCTGTGCAGCAACACCTGGAGAGCAGGAAAGCTCCTTCCTCCGTTACTGTATGTTGCCTAAGGTGTGGTCCTATATCCAGTTACTTCATAAATATATGGTTTGTGGCCTTCTAGATGTAGTTGGACTATAACTCCTAGCGTCCTTCACAATGGCTATAGTAGTTATGTGCCACTGAAGGAAACTGCAGTCCAAGCACACCTGGAAGGCCACACTTTGTCCATGCTGCTTATTTGAATTCAGTTAGACTTATTTTTGAGTCTGAGCTTGGAAAAGTTACTTTTTTGGACTACAAATCCCCAAATACTCCAACAAACATGGCCAGGAAGCATGCTGGCCAGAGAATTTCTGGAGCTGGAGTCTAAAAAAAGTAACATCTACTTTCTGTTCTGGGTAGGCAAAGGTAGATTGTGCTGCTATTCATGTTTACCTGCACATCAATGTTGAAAGAAAAGTGGTAGGCAGTGTATTATTGACTCCTCTCTCACAGGTGCAGGACAGGCACAATCATTTTGGTTCCCAACTGTTGAATGAATTTCCAGCTCATGCTAAAACTGAAAGTGAGAGGGTGTATTTTGTAGAGATACATCCTTTTATCTGGGGTTTTTCCATACAATTCTGAAATCAGAATACCACAGCACGGTAGATGTATATGCTAGCATAAGCACACTGCACTGTCCTGCAGTAAGTGTTTGGTTGTGCTCTGCTGAAGACAACACAGGAAGTAAGGGCAAAGGCAAAGATATAATCTAATATTCCAGTTTCCGAGCAAATGAAAGTACAGCTTCCTGAAGTTATTTTGAACATATGACTGTTCTGAAAATGATCAGAAAACTGTGCTGGGTGGCTTACAACAGCCAAAGTGTCTTAAAACATCTGCACACTGCTTCCAGACAAGGCTTTTATTGATTGATTGCTTTGCCTCAAACATGGCTTTTTATGAGGATGCTGGATGATACTACCTTCCTCTTGTAACCCTCTTATTTTGTTTTCCTTTCCACAAAAATCTCCACAGAGCAGAGCAAAGTAGAGTATCTGCATGATGCTTTTAGAGTTCAGCTGTACTCTAGAAGCACCTATAAGCAAGGATGTGAAGTCAAGAAGCCATGAAACTCACCTGCCTCTGGAGTCATATACATTGCTGATTCACTCCATCTGCTCCAGAAAGCCCTGGCATGAATTAATTTGCATCTCACTTGAAACTCATACATTGTGTTTGCCTCTAGGTTGTACTCACTGCAGTGCTCCATTTTAAAATCAGAATCCCATTTTCTAACCTGAAATAGAGAAACAATGGAATTCAAGTGCATATTGTTCTGCCCCCCCCAGTTTTAATCAAGGTTTCCCAAAAAGTGTATCGTGATATTAATACATATTTTAAAGGTATTTTTTCATGTGATCCCAAAGTCCATTAAGCTACCCACTAATTCTGTTTCTCTGCTGTGCTTTTCCCTCTTCTAGTTACCACTTGTCTCTGCATCTGATGTAACTGAATTCATGCAGAGACTGTTAGTTCAGACTAATGTTTTGAAACCACAGCAGCAACAAAAGTTCATAAGAACACATGAAGAGCAATGTTGGATCAGACTAAAGGCCTCTTCAGTCTAATCATCTGTTGTATAGCGGACACTTATGGGATGCTTACCAGCAAATCATGAATACAATTGTATCCTTGGTGTTCAGGAGTGTTGGGAAGAAGAACTCAGGCCTAAAGTCTGACCATGTCCAGTAAACAGAGACTTAGGTCCAGGAGGACCTTGGCTGTTAAAGGCCATGATGTACCTTTATATTTTAGCTCAATATAAAGGCCAGAATCTGTCTCTGAGGATGAAATATGAGACACAAGACTGGAAGACAGCCATTGAAAGACAAATCACCGCTTCCAAATGGGCTACTGAAGGATGTTGGAAGATGTGATAACACCTGCACCGGACAATCCATCTCAATTAAATTAGAAGGTTTGGGTAAGCTGTCTCTTCAACTACTGCATACTCCTCAACATTTCACAGATGAAAACCAGGTGGCCAAGCAACATCAGAGCATGGTCAAGATGGCAAAAATTTTAAATGAGGAAAACACAAAAGTGAGGAAAGGCTACCACAGTCTGTTTTTGCCAAAGCCTACTGGGAATGACAAAGTTCCGTTTCTCTTTCCCTTCCCCACCATGAAGTTAATTGATTGCAAACTGCTTTTGTACTTCAAACTCAGTTTGCAGCAACTGAAGTAAGCAGTGGACAAAAGGGGAAAGTGAAAAGAGGTTAGAAAAACTGGGACATTTTAAAAACAGTTGAAAATGTGGGATGACAGAAGATTAATCAGGACTGTCCCTGCCAAACTGGAACAGTTAGAGGGTATGCTGTTGAATAATACAGAAGAAATGTAGCTTTTCAAGAAATTATGTTTAAAATGTTTTCTGTTAAATGATATAACTTCAGCTTTTTTAAATATGCAAAATATTAACTCCATTTGGAGATCTCATTTGGAATACTGTGTCCAGTTCTGGGCACCTCAATTCAAGAAGGATATTGACAAGCTGGAACATGCCCAGAGGAGGGTGACCAAGATGGTGAAGGGTCTGGAAGCCATACCTTATGAGGAACAGCTTAGGGGGCTGGGTATGTTTAGTCTGCAGAAAAGAAAGTTAAGAGGGGACATGATAGCCATGTTTAAATATTTGAAGGGATGTCAGGTCGAGGAGGGAGCGGGCTTCTTTTCCGCTTTTCCACAGACGAGGACAAGGAGCAATGGATTCAAGCTGCAGGAAAGGAGATTCCATCCGAACTTCAGGAAGAACTTCCTGACGGTCAGAGCTGCCCAACCGTGGAATATGCTACCTTGGAGTGTGGGGGAGTCTCCTTCTTTGGAGGTTTTTAAGCAGAGGGTGGCTGGCCATCTGTTGGGAGTGCTTTGACTGGGTGTTTCTGCATAGCAGGGGGTTGAACTGGATGGCCCCTGTGGCCACTTCCAACTCTGTGATTCTATGGTTCCACCATGAAAAAGTTTATGTTAAATTAATTTTGCTTTTTAGTTTTAAATTTACGTGGGTCAGTCTTGGTTCTATTATGTGCCTCTCTGTTGTGACACTTCATTTCACCCTAATTTTAAAGCAAAATATTTTTAAAGCAAAATAATCTGTGATCTCTGATTTACTTATAAGTTACATAACAAATTTGTGATAACATGGAAAGACATTCAGGAGAATCTATGAACATAATCATTTATGTCTTTTGAGTTTTGACAGTAAACATTAGAAAGATACTTCACAATTAAATAAAAACCATCAGAGAAGTTTTGTAAATTTTGGTATAGTAATTAATTGTGTATACCAAAATAATATACTAAAAATTATATTAATAGGATCGATAGCACCCAATTAAAATGTGCAAGAGTTATGAGGAGCAAATGGTTTGAGGCACCTTTTCTTGAAAAGAAAGATGGAGCTGACAGGTGTTTGTGATCTCATTGCTCAGATTTTTAATCCTTTAAACTGTTTAATACTTGGTTGGGAGAATGTCATTGAATACATTGTACTGTAGGTTATATTTCAGAGAAAGGAATAGGCAAAACCACCTCTGAGTATTCCTTGCCTAAGAAAACCTTACAAAATCAACGGGGCCACCATAAGTCAACACATGGCTTGAAAGCACACGGTGTTTTAACTGGAGACTTAAGGACTTCTATATTGCCAAATGACAAGGCACTTGCTCTTGAAATATTTCTAGCTATGCTTGTTTTCTTTTTGGTTATTTCAGCAATACCTAAAGTCTGAAAAATGCTTACATTTTGGACAGAAAAAAACTATTTACTTTTTAACTTTTCTTGTTTATCTTAGTTTATTTTTGGAACTTTTGCCTTTAAACACTTTTCAGACCTTTTAAAAACTTTTTGCTAGAACCATGTAAGAATCCCAAACTATCCCTAGGAGTGTTAGATACACATTTGTTTTACAGCTGGAAATTGAAAATGCCAAGAGTAATGTTAGATCAAAGTGAGATTTAAAATTTAAAATTTCTTCTCATTTTTCTTACATACTATTCACTATTTATTATGCCTTGATTGTTAATTTATTATATCATCATAATCCTAATCCTTTCTCTTATGTATTATAACTGCTTCAGCAATTGTGCTTTAGGCTAGTCATATGATCATTGCTTCAATAGTTATGCCTTAACTGTTAATACTAATATTGGCCAAGATCTTTCACCAAATACAAAGCTACGATGTCCTAGTGCTATGTGGTCATCTATGTCAAAGTGCTAAGTAGTCATCTATGCTTTAACGCCCCATCCAACCCCTGAAACCTACCTTCAAAGCCAGTCAGGCATCCAGAGAAAAGAGATGTGTGCTGCTGCTGAGCAAGGCGTTGCAGGATGGCATTACTAGTCTCTTCCTGCCAGTGAGTGACACCAGAGGGAGCAGAAGCAGGGACCTCTGCGTGGTCTCTTCATCGTAGTGCCACTTGCTGGTGGGAGGGGACTAGTAACATTATCTCGCAGCACCCAATTAACAGCAGCACAGACCTCCATCACTCCAGATGGCTGTCTGGCTTTTAAGGTGAGTTTCATGGTCATTTGCAGTTATGGCAATAATGTCATGACTGCAAATGGGAATATGAAGCAGTTATGATGTCTAAAATCTAACCTAGGCTAATTGGATAACAGGATGCTAGCCATCATCATCAATAACAACTTCATCACTACTGCTAGGATTATTGTACTATCACTGCTATCTCTATAAAATACCCTATATTATAAACTAGTTAATAATCAGCTTCACTATTTTTATGTCCCTTTAATACATTTTAAATTTGATCTCATTTTTGCTGTGGGCCTGGTCCAGTGATCACTGTCCATTAAGCTCACTGGAGCAAAATACAATAGTGGTATAAAAAGAAACTATTTTTTCAGAGACAATGCTGAATTTCATACCCTCAGAGGAAACACCCTGAAAATGGTGGCAACGGAAACAATGGTGCATTTACATAATGTTCAACTTTGAATCCAATGGCTTTCTCCCTTGAGGATGGCAAATTGCGTTACTTCCCTATTGGAGAGCTCTGGTCAACCTTTATGCAAGCAGGTATTTAGTACCTTTTTGTACAATACCTTTGTTTCAGTTTCACAATGGCAGCCAAAAGGCTCCTGGGAATGGTTCCACACTCCCACTCACTGATTAGCTGTGAGGGTGCAGCCAGGTGCTTTTCAGCTGCCGTTGTAGCCAGTAAGAAGCAAGGACTCTTTGCTGGGGATCTGGAGGAGGAAGAACACTTCTCCTTCCCTGGTCATGCAATAACAGGTGGCTGCCACCTAGGCACACCCAGTGGCAAATTTTGGAGTGGGGTAGGTGGGAGGGGGCAGGGCTATGGCATGAGGGGTGTGGCCACTGTGTGTGGGGCATGGCTGCGGTACGTGGGGACATGGCTGGGATGCGTGAGAGCATTGCTATGGGCTGGGACACTCCCAAAATATTGCCGCTCGGGGTGAACCACCCCCCGCCCCCCATCCCTACACAACTGTGTACACCTATGCATCTAGTCAGTACGTAGGGTGATGGTGGAGCTGTGCCGCAGAACTGTCTAACTACCATTGCACAGCCAGGGAAAAAGGAGCAGACTTCACTTTCTGGACCTCCAGCCTAAAAGCATACTGGCAGAGTTTTATGTTCTGCCACTGGCTACATAGATTTTTCACTAGTGAATCCTGCTGGATTTACTGTAAATCAGAATCATTTGGTGATGTTGCCTGCTGTTCAAGAAAGATATCACTCTTTCATTCTTTTGCTTACGGCGACAGACAGAAAGATTCATACAGAGTAGGGGCTCCAATAATGTACACTCCTTTGTTTCTGTTCCCTAATATATGGATACATTAGAATTATGCCTAACTTTTGGTTAACATTTTAAACCATTCAAAGTACTATGTGGTCACTAAGAATGACCTTCTTCTATAATGAACCACCAAAAAAACATTCAAGGATGATGTTTTACAGAAGATGTATGTGTATATGAGGACAGACATACTTCAGGCTTGTCAGACCTACTTGTGAATTTTTAAAAATCAGAACCCAAAGACCCACCAAACCAGAGCCAAGTGCAAGGGACATGCCCTTAGAAGTAAGGAACAGGCAACCTCTGAGCATTCTGAGGAATTTGTTTTCGGTAATAGAACTGAACTAGACTCACACTGAAGTCCACTCTGGTTACCCCAAGCTCTCTTCAGTTTCAGCAGCCTAAATCATACTTTCAGCACTCTACAATAGTAGTACAAA
Organism: Ctenosaura bakeri; assembly: GCA_948474755.1. Taxonomy (NCBI): domain Eukaryota; kingdom Metazoa; phylum Chordata; class Lepidosauria; order Squamata; family Iguanidae; genus Ctenosaura; species Ctenosaura bakeri. The sequence goes on along the minus strand of CAOLHI010001485.1, from coordinate 14,710 downwards.
CATGCATATATACATATCTACTGCAAATGGGCTACAGATTTATTTGTAGAGCAGGGCTTGAAAAAGTTACTTTGTTGGACAGTGAGTACCTGACTTCATTAGCCAGCATGTCCAGAAACTGTAACATTTCCCAAAGTTTGCAATAGATCTTGATCTATCATGTCCCCATCCCTGCTGTAAGTGATGTAAGTGGGCATGAGCTTCTAAACCCAAGGCCTGAGTGAAAGTTGTCACCAGGTACATGAACAGACAAAACCTGTTCTACTTGGACTTGTATTGCTGTTAAGTACATGGGCCTTATCATTCCATATCCACCCAACATTAAACATCCAGCTTCATAATCCTTTTTTGTTTTAAATACTTCTTTACTATTAGAAATCAAAGCTAAAAAAATCATTTTACTTACGTAGTGAAAAGCAGAAAGCATAGCTATTTACAAATGCGCCCTATGAGGTTCCTATGGGAAAAAAGCATTCCACTGAAACAGTAGAAATACTGAAACTCAGCCTAGGAAATTTGCCATGTCTTATAGCTGTACAAAGGTTATGCATGGAAGGCATGAGTAAAAAACAACAGTCAGGCTATTGCTACTGAGGCACATAAAACATGGGAGAAGAGATTGCTCACATGCCACGTTTCATTTGTTGTCTCCTTATATCGTTCTTCACAGTAAGTTCCATTGATTGCAGTTTGCTTTTGCCACCATATTATAGTCTTAAACACTGGAGATTCTACAGTAGTATTCTGGATAACAATAGGTATAGCTGGGATCACTGAAAGAAATACAACAATGTTAAATCCAATGTTAACATTTTGCTGATAGGCAGATTGTAGAGGCTGGTTTGTTCTAAGCTTCAACCGAATCACATACAGTCAGCCCTGCACATTTGCAGGTTTCACTTTTGTGGATGTGATTATTCACTGATTGTGTGCTGTCAGCTCTGCCGCCTCCCTATGCCATTTTTAATAGGGACTGCAAGCCTTGTGAGGCTGAGAAACTGTGAACGAAGCTTGTAAGTCCCTATAAAAAATGGCAGTGGAGGTGGCAATAAGCCCCACCAGCCATCCACTTCTGCCTTGTGAAGGAACCCTGACGTCACAAAGGAATTCACAGTGGGTTGAATATCATGATCATACTTTTTTGTGTGTATTAAATATGGTTTGGGAAGGTGTAGAGTTATTCATGTTTTTTCCACTTTCACAGGGATCCTGTGCCCCTAATCTAGTGAACATGGAGGGGTAGCTATAATTTGTATACCAGTTGCTGGATAATACAAGTGGGAAGGTACTATTACTCTCATGTCCTGCTTGTGGACAGTGGTAGTTGGTGAATCCACTTTGGATGATGTTGTGTCAGTGAGGTAGTGAACCCATTTTGGAGTTTAATCTGAACTTTAAAATACCTACCCAATACGTTGAACTTAATTTGAGAGATAATTACTTTAAAGTTTTGATTGAAAACTGGAATGAATTTCCTGCCTCCTTGACACAGAAGCCACCAGTTACCACTTGTTGCAATATTCAATGGATTGGCCACTATGAGGACAGAATGTTAGATTTAGCAGGCTCTTCGTCTACCCTGCACAACTTTCCCCATGTTCTTATGAAAATGGTTCTCTTGAATCATGCAACTGCTCTCTATATATTTTCAGTGGGATTCTGAGGTCTACATCCCATTGTGAAATCCAATTAGAGTTGTCTCATTGAATCAGTTCTTAAATAGTTAGTCAACGCTTATGTAAATCCCAATCATTCCATGGGTCCACTCTAGTTGGGACTACCAGTAGGATTCAGGCCCAACGATCCTGTTCTGATTCAATCCAATTTCACTTAAACAGGGACTGAAAAATCTCCTGCTTCTTCATTGATCTCCATTATCATGTCTTCTAAGACAGATATTTTTACAAATGCCTCCATCCACTTCCTGGTAATAAAAATGCAGTCTTCATATATTAAATAACTTACAGTGCTGGAGCCAGCATGGTGTAGTGGTTTGAGCATTGGACTATGAACTTAGAGACCAGGGTTTGATTCTCTGCTTAGCCATGGAAACCCATTGGGTGACTTTGGGTGCATTATACATTTTCAGCCCCAGAAAACCCTGTGATAGGTTCACCTTAGAGTCAGAAACAATTTGAAGGCTCACAACAACAAGAACTACACAACAAGAACAACATCTTCTGGCTAAGGCAGCCATGTCTTTTTTCTAATTATTGGAGCAGTTGTTTTCTAGGCCCTTCCCTAATGTAGACATCTTACAAACTGTGCTGTCTCCAGGTATAGGGCAAAGCACTATAATCATTAAACTACTTCCCCTTTTATAACAGAGGTTATAAATTATGGTTTGGGAAAAGATTTGCTCCATGAATAGAAGAAACAGTGGTGCTTGATGGCTTCCAAATCAGTGGGGCAATAAATCGACTCCAGATCTTTGCCTCTACTCCTAGGTAGCTAACTAGGATATTGAACCTACCTTCAAAATAAGTTCAACATTTTGGATAACTTCTTCAAAGTCCACACTAAAACCTAGAGTGGACCCACTCTCCCACTGACAGAGAAGCCACTAGCAGCTATGGACAAAGGATCTTCGAATAAGAACTCTTTCCATTCAGAGATCAAAAACAGGACCCTAGTTAATAAAACAGCTTTCTGCACAATTAGAAGTATCACTTCTAATAGCGATGTCAAGTGGAGAGTGCTCATAGGATTGTAGCCAAAATGGGCTATTGAAAAAGAGATGCAGCAGGACCTAATGTTTGCAGAAGCATAGAAGAAACTAAGGAGAGCTCCTCTTCCCCAGAACAGCTCTGTGAGGACTGTGCAGGCTCATTAGCCACAGAATGCTGACTCTAGAGTGGAAAGGACAAATGTGAAACTTTGGGTGGGCAGAAATGGAATGATCTGCTGGATGAAAGCATGGCAGACTTGCTAGAACCCTGAACAGGAGAAGTCCTGTTTAAGCTACAGGACTATACTATAACATTTTGTTACCGGTCACACTCGTAGAACTCTGACATTATATTCTCAGACACCTTCAACTTACTGCACCCATCAAGTTCTCATTATATCTTACTATTTACATAGTAAGCTAAAAAAGCAAGCAAACACAGTTCTTAAAGAAAAAGTCCACAAACTGCTGTATATATTACCTATGTCACTGAGGTCAATATGCACTGGATCTGAATACACTGTGCCCAGATCATTTTCAGCATGGACCAAAACAGAAAATTGGTCACTTTCTAGCAGTTCATTCAAAGAGATGGTGACTGAAGCATTATTTGCAGAAAATGTTTTATTCTCTTCTGTTAGTAAGCTATAAAGATGAAAGAATCAAACTGGGTATCATTGTGCTGTAGCAATAAAGCATCAATCTAAGCTAGAGATTTATAAAAGCATTCACAAATTTTGATAAAATATTCTATATGTAACCATTATAAAACAACATCTGGACATATCAAACATAAAGTTAGTCTTGTTCTATTAGCATTTCTAAGTTTTATAAGTTTTGCCAGCTTGGCCAGCATTGAAGACTCCCACATTACAGTATAAGGAAACCATAAAGTTGTGAGAATTTCTATATTTTGAGTATGAACTAACCATAATTAAGCTTTCTCAAGTCCAAATGATTCCAGTGAGAGAGCTCCATGTCAAACTGTTTTGAGCCATTTCCGCAGTAGACTGTTATAGCACTATTATTCTGGCCGGCCCCTCCCTATACTGCAAACCCCAGGATTCCATAGGATGCTGTAAGTGGAATAATAGCACTATAAAAGTCTAGTGAGGAAATGGCCTTAGATTGTAACCATGAAAAAGCTATCCAGGGTGTTGAACTCTATCCTCAAATCAGACTAAACATCTTGGAAAAGTTGATCTGTTCTGTTCAGAGCCTGAAAAAGTTGCTTTTTTAAACTGCAACTCTCAGTTTCCCCTAGCCAGCATGGCCTCTGTAACACAGTTGAATCATGTTGCATTATGCCTATTGTTTTTAGAAAGTTCATTTTGCTGAACAACATAAAAGCAACTATAAATTGTGGAAATGTAGGCCAGGCTCAGTGAGTCAGTTTTTAAAAAAATGCCCTATGTCTGGTTATCCAAACTGAGTCTTTTGATTTTCTGTTTCTCAAGTTGCACCCCTGTCCTCACAGTGTCACACACTTTTTTTGAAACTCATTGTCAAAGGAGGATTGTTTTGCAACAATGGAGAACTGCTGTTCAAGAAATGCAAGTCCCAACCATCTCTGGACATGCAGTACAAACCTGTGCTAGCCTTTGGATCCCTGATGTAGTACATACAAGGCCTTCTTTTCTCCTTCCTTGCTCCCCAACTAAAATGCATTATGAGTCTCCCCATCCACATTCTACTTTATCATGTACTATTGGAGAGTGTGTGCTATGGCTAGAAACTTGATCATGCAGCAAAGCTTCAGCTAAAGCCAGCCCCCAAAATCTTTATTTTAGAAACTCTATTTAAAAAAAGAAAAGTTCTTCAGGGCAATATTTCTTACATTATCTGCATTGAATCCTGCTTCTACCTTCACTGCTCTTTAGGTTTTTTTTTTCCTCCATTGTTGCTGTGAGCAGATGCTTCTTCTCTTGTTTCAACTGGCCTTTATCTCTTTATCTCTCTCTCTCTCTCTCTGAACCACTTATGTGTTTCATTTTGCTATCTGTTTCCTTTTTTTACATCTATACTTAATTCTTTGAAATACACACACACACAAAGACATCACATCCTCTCATTCCCTTCATCTCTACCATCTTTCTAACTTTGGTTTGTAGCTGTAAAATCCATTGAATTTTAAAATTTGATTTTGAATTTCACAGAATTTTACAGAGACTTCATGTGAGGTGGTTCCATTCAAGGAGAAAGTGTTCTGGGAAAGATCAAGACATTCTATTCCCCTTCAGATAGAAGAGAAAATGACTCCCTCATCCCCAAGTTAAGGTATATAATACCTGGTATTGGCCAAAGTTATTTTTCTACCCAAGAGTATAGAGGTTACAAGCACTTCTATCTGGGAATAAACATGCAATAATAAGTAACAATCTACTGCCCTTTCATGATACTCCAAAATAAACTATCCAAGGCATCCATCTCATTCTGCCTCATGGAAAGACCAGTTCTGTGGGAGAGGCCTCACAAAGGACAATTTACATCCGAATCCAGGATTCAGCATTTTGGCCATGGTCACATCATATGTTTGTTTTGTATGCAGAACCTATAAAATATGAATGTTGCCTTCCAGGCCTATTCCTAGAAAATCTTGATCAATGTTAGATGAGAATGAAATGTTTTACTCTGGGGAAAAGACACTTACAGTCTGATCTAGAATTTAAGGGCAAGTCTGATGACCTCCTTTTTTTTTCCCCTCCAGAAAGTGTAAGTAGGACATTTCACTGTCTTCTAACATTCAAGACCTACAGCACATGCACAATTCTGCCTGGTTTGTGGTTGCCATCTCTACCACAAGTTTAGTCCCCATAGTCACACCACCACATCAGTTACAGCTCTGTCATTTCTTAATTCTTGCCTGAACTTGCAGCTAACCTAGTTTTAAGCCCAAACTTGATGTTCTAGGCAAACATGTGCCACATGCCCCAACCATGGTGGTGATGGAGTCTTAAAATGAAAAACAGGCTCTGGTGACTGCAGTTTTGATCAGATGAAGGACAGGATCAGAGTTTAGAAATATTACTTTTTCAGATTGCCTCTTCCAAAACCCTTTAGACCCCCAGTGTCCATGCTGGCTGAGGGATTCTGGTGGTTGCCATCCTCAAAAGTAACTTTTCCAAAGTTCTAGGCTAGATGTGCAACTGTTCATTTCCCCAGCGGAGTCGAGGGACACCAGTTATTCTTCTCCTCTAGGTTCCAGAATTGTATTTAAACTGGTAAATATGCATCTGTAACACTGCATGGATAAGCAAATTGAGAGAGATGCTGTTTATGCTATAAAATGACTGATAGATAAAGGAATAAGAACCCACTTTACCATTCCTGCCCATTGCTCTTCTGGGGCCAAGATTCCACCAAGGGCCAATGTTGTCAATCCCTTATTTGGAGTTTTACTGCCTTTGAAAACAGAGGTAGCTATTTGCTACCATAATTAACAGAAAGTACATCTAAGAGCTTGGTTTGACTTGAGCTAAAAAGATGAGTTTTGGACTGGTGAAGGTAAGAGAGATGTAGTACAAACTGGCATAGTAGGGTATGGGGTACCATGAGGCTTTGTGTAGCAACTTTCTTACCTTTTCAAATATAACTTGTAGTTAGTGTTTAAATGTGTGTCCTTGCCTGGGTCCCAAATACATGTCATGTTGTCGATATATTCATGTATGAAACAAGTTAAATTGGCTGGTCTGTCAGGCAGGTCTAAAAATTAAAGAGTATATAAGCTTACATTGTGTAAAAAAAAAACACATAAGTGAACCAAACTCCAGAACCTGGAAACATTGTTTTTCAGAGACTGTCTGGGGAATTCTGGGATTTGTTTCCAAAGAATAACATTTCCAAGCTCCAACTCTGTTATGGTCTCTGTTATCATTCTAAATCATTCTTTTTGCAGATACTTCTAAATATAGCAATGTATTTAAAATACAGGGTTATTTCCCTTAGGAAGATGGAAAGCAATATCAGCAGAGATCAGATTCATTCAAAAGACAGTTCCACTGAAACAAAAGTGATTCACTACAGATGCGAGGCTTAATGTGGGCTACCCCTGTCTATAATGACTGTTAGCAAAGAATTTTAAAATGTTCTGTAATCATTATGCACTTTATGAGCCACATTCATTATCCTAAGGAAAAAAAAAACCTTAAAGTTGTTTAGAGGTCAATATCATTATTTTCTGATGTAGCCTTTCCAACATGCACTTTACTAATGCAAACCATTTTAGAAAGTGCTCCATGATGAGTTTTTGTTTCTCTTTAAGATTACTTCTGTATTTCTTAACTCAGCAGTGTGATGTCCGGTAGTCCAATATGAGAGCCCAGCATTTCCTTTCTCTTCCTCTCCTGGGCTCTACACGTTAATCTGCTGAACAGATGTCACACAACTTAGATGTGGCTCAGCTCCATCTGGACAATCTCTTATCATCACTGTTAGAACTGCTGTGGAACATATGAAGTTATCAAAGAAAATTGTGGTATATTATTCCCATGGAATTAAGACTGGAATTCCAATCACATTTAGTGGCAGGGGAAAGAGAACAAGCCCCAGTCCATATAATTGAAGACATTCCTGAATAAACATCAACATCATCTCACTGATTCAATGGAATCTATTCCAAAATAAGTATAACAGTGCAGACTAATGCATCTTTACATCTTTACCCTTTACTCAGAAGTAACTTCTCCTGTATAAACCTCCAGGTATTACCTTCTTGAGTTTAGGAGGGCACGATAAGAAGACAACACTAAACTAATAGTGTTTGAACTATAAATGTAAATACTCCATCTCTAAAATGTTATTGTTATAAATAAATTGGTGATTATCCCAAATGAATCAAAATAATCTACAACTAGGAGAAAAATCCACACTGCATCATCATAATCAATTACTCACAGCCCAAACAAAATTGTGTTCCACATATTAGAGTTTCATCTTTTGGAGGACATTCGACATTACATTGGACGGTAGAAAATGGATGCCGATAATCATGAAGCTGAAGCTGAATTGCAGTCTTATTTATAACTGTCAGCAATTGGTCCTTGACAAGGACATCATTTAGGACTAAGTGTAGTTTGGCATTCTGACAGAATTCTTTATCAGAATGGCAGTTGATGGAAATGTTCTGGCCCATCTGAATGAGCGAGGCTGGTTCTGTCCACACACGTCCATAACAGATTATAAAACCTGGAGTGAAAAAAAATAGCACCATAAGTTATCTTATACATAAATATGCATGTGAAAACACTAGCTAGAAACTAAGTGAAAGTTGCTAATTACCAACTTACAAGAGGTTTTAACACAACTGAAGTATTGTATTACATATTCAAAAAGATCTAATTGAATGCATCTTATCCATATGATTTCCATATGAAATCCATATGATTTCAGTGGTCCTCATCTAATTCCAAATTCTTATGAAAGTGAGAAAAGTAGAGCAGTCATCATAAACTGAATCACCTGAGTGTATAGTGTGTATTTCTACTTAAATCAGAGATTGATGATATAATCCTTGCCTAGGTGAGACAGATGTATATATGATTCAAAATATAGGAAAGAAAACAAGCTAGTATTAATCATTACTCTAAATGCAGTAAAGGGGAAAACCACAACTATAGTTATTGCTTTTACCCATGGACCAGTATGGTTACCTTTTAAATCACATTAAAGGAACTTGATCTGGAGAAAGCACCTCAAAAGTCCCTAGTAGAGGTACACAGTTCATGTGCACCAGGCTTCTTTAAAAAAAAAAAAACCACAATGGAAACATCTAGCAATTGATAATTTCTCACACAAATGGCTCCTTCACAGGGATTGACACACATGCTTACATCTTAAATTCAAGTACACGAAGGGAAAAACTTGATAGAAATGTATGATGTATAAATATATAAATGCTTTATATAAATTTTTGCAGAGGAGATGTGTGAGGCTCTATAATCAGAGGCTGGAAAGTTACTTTTTAAATTGTTATTTGTTCCCTGAAAAATAATGCAAAGACAGGACAGGACCTAAAGACAGGACAGCTTGTTACCTTTTCATTATTTCATTATTCATTATTTTCTGTTACTTAAAAAACTTTAGGATTTATATGAGAATGGCACAAAACTTGAAAAAAAAATCCTGTCAAAGAATGCCTTGAAATACCATTAAAAATTTTGAAAGATACAAGGAAAACTTAGTGGCAACTGGGGTCTTCTATGTCAATCAGATGGTGAATCTGGTCTGGATCTTCATCTGAACTTCAAAGGACACCCAAAGGATTCAAGGTCCTGGAACCTGTCCTCCAAACAGGTATAGTGCCTTGGATAGCTCCTTCAAAATTTGGACTAAAACCCAGAGGGTACTCCCTGCCTCCCTGACATGGAAGCCGGCAGCCACCACTGGGAAAAACTACTAATTTGTTACATCAATACAATAATTTCATTCCCACTCATTGCATTATTTTTGGAAAATATTTTTTTAAAAAAAACTAAAGTTTTATATCGCCAGAAAAGGGGTACCTCATTGCAGGTAAGCATGTTGCTTGTTACCTCCAAGTTCTAGCTAGAATGATTTAGCATGGGACTTCCACATCCTCTAATGTGATGTAAAATAAATAAATAAACAAAAACCTTCTGAAAGAACTATCTAAAATAATGGAAGAGGGTTTTTGTCAGTTCATGGCACCAAGGTTAACCTCAGGAGCAGGTGAGCTAAACTTTTTTTGACCAGGGAGCCAAGCTGAAGAAGGCACTGAACTGAGGTCAGTAGCTCAGGGTTCACATGATTTACACTGAGGCCATTTCTGCACTAGACTATTAAAGTGCTATTATTTCACCTCCAACATCCTATGGAATGTTAGGGTTTGCAGTTTAGAGAAGGGCCTCAAAGACCTTAAACCCCTCCAGGTTGTTTAGGTACCAATAAGTAGTGGCTGAGGCCTGGAGGTCAGTGAGGTAGTGAGTCTGCTTAGGGTTTCAATCTGAGCTATCCAAAGTGCTGATCCCATTTTGAAGAGTAAGTTCATTATTTTCAATAGTTCCTTTGAAGTTCAGAGTAAAACCCAGAGCAAATTCCCAACCTCACTGTCAGGGAAACTACCAGTCATTATTGTAGTAAATACAAAAATGAATTTTCATCAATTATCTTGAAAGCATCTTTCTTTTTTACTATCCAGTTCAATGTAATTTGTTCTAGATAAAAATAGCAAAATTACAGCCTTACTTTAAGGCAACATTATTACCAAACACTATAAACACTACAGACATTATAAAAACCAGACAGAGGGAAATGAAGAGGGAGGTACGTGCTGCCAGAGGCCAACCTGAATACTGAATAGCATTTCTTTTTATAATCTTATTATTTTTAAAGACAAAAATACTAAACTCAAGTCAACTTTGCAAATAAAGAGAATACTATAACAGAATGAACAATATTTAAAATGACAGAAAATAACTTTCCTTCCACTAATTAATAAAGCTATTCTATTCCTAAGCAAACTTTGTTGATCTACCTTGCCTAATGTGACAAATAGTACTTTTTATTCATTGGCAGATTTGATTTGTAATATGCCCTTCCTCACAACGGCCAGTGTAATTATTAATCTAAGTTACAGCTTAACCTAATTTGGTTAGACAGCAAGAAAACTGAACACTCTTTAACAATATTTTCATCTACATTTGGGGGCCTGTGACATAGTTTCTGCAGTCCTATTTGGCAACACTGCATTACGGATCCAGTGAGGAGAAGACAAACTATTTATCCTAGGGCCAGTTATATGTTCAATACAGATTTTAATTCCAAGCAGTTACTGTTTCTGAATTCAATTCACCCACACAATGTGCTTTTCTACTGATTTTCAAATAAATGCAGCTAATCCTAACCAGTAAACCTGATATTGAATGATTTGAAGTACTTGTCTCTGGCAATGGCTTTCCAATGAGCAATAGGCTGTACAGCATCAGTTCATAGCACCCTTTCAGCATACTAAGGCCCTTTCCACATGGGGTTAAAAAAACAGTGTAGAGCGACCTCTGATGGAGGTCGTCTACACCATAACGTGGATTGGAGTGTAGTTCCACACTCCAATCCGTGCAGGGGCGACCAGAAGTGGCAGCGCCGCATGCTTTTTGAAAATGACTTGTCCTGTGGTTTTTAAAAAGCATGGGCATGCAGCCCTGTGCAGCCCCGTCGCAGTGCCCAGTATGGATTTGCAGGCGCACACAAGTGCGCGCCTGCAGATCGGCCAGGGGGCAGGCTGCCGGCTGGCGAGCTTCTCCGGTTGGCGGAAAGCCTCCGCCAGCCAGAAGCCGCCATATAGACACCGCGGGACTCCGCAGGACCCTGCCGCATGTGGAGCAGCAAACTCGCGCTGCTCCACGTTGCGACTGCTCCAGGTAAGCTCCGTTTTGGCGTGTTTTCGGGCGTGGCTTCCTCTGCGTGTGGAAAGGGTATAAGATGTAGGCTACTCAACATATGTGTAACAGTTTAAGGGCCAAACACAAACATGAATAAGGAGTAGGCAGTGGCAGCTAATGGCTTCCATGTCAGTGGGGTGGTGAAATCTGCTCTGAGCTTTAGTCCAAAGTTTAAAAGAGTGATGCAAGGTGCTGAATTCTATCTTTAAAATAGTTTCAGCTCCTTAAGTAGTTCCTTTAAAGTTCTGACCAATCCATGGAATGGATTTAGTGTCCCACCAATATGGAAGCCATCAGGAGACCAAAGGATAAGTTGATAGGGTAGAGCTTTCAATAACCTCCTGTTCAACAACAGATAGGCTTCCTAAAAATTGCTCACCAGCTGTTTGGGAGTCACTTCTCAAATTATCATTTGTTCAAAATTGAGGAAGTATCTCCAAATTACAAGCTCTGTAACTAGAATATGACATCTGTTATTATTCCGGAGGAACCTGAACATCTGATGGACTGGTCATGCGGAACTTAGACAATGCGGCAAATTGTGGTCCAGATGCAGTCTTGGTGCTCTAACAGGCTAGTCTCAGAAATCTAATGTGCATAAACCTGTCTTTAAGCAAAGATTGTGTTCAAGTTGATGGTCCACAGCAGTTAGTATAACTTTTTCACTGTGTAATTGTTCAATAAGAATAGTACAATTATATCAGTGCTTTTGACCTAAGGATGCCATACACATATTAAAGAGCTTCTATAACTTTATATGTTTTGTGACTAGGCTAGTTTCCCAAGTGACAATATTATGGATCTAAGCTAGCAAGCATCACAAAATCTGTCTATTCAGGCATGGACTATTTTTGCCCATTTCAGGTTTAATGTTCACAGACACATGACTGATAGAGAAATGATCTCTTAAATGATTTTGATCAAAGAGGAAGTAGCAATATGAGATACGTTACTGAAAGTTCAAGCACTATCTTGCAGATAGGTTAGAAATGTTCGCTGGTTGCTGACAAATATGTTTTCAGGAATAGTAGCAGTACTGACCAAATGTTCTTTCTTGCATGGCATATTTATGTACTGTTTTCCTTTTAATCTGAAATACTATCAAGCAGATACTCAGAACTACAGAAGCCTCTCTTAAAACAATTGTTACAAGCCTCATATTAATATGCTTTAGGACACTGTTTCATTCTATAGAGTTCACATGGATATGTCAAAAATCTCTCATTTGTAAAGCAATTCTAAGCATGTTTACTCAGAAGTAAGCTCTACTGGAGTTTGTTTCCACATAAGTGTGTGTAGAGCTGCAGCCTTAACATATGTTTTCTTATTTTATCTACATGTATCACCCTAAGAACCCATCTTTTTTTTAAGACAGGGGTGGACAAACTTTCTGGATCCTGGCTCCAACTTTCAGCCATAGGACCAGTGATGTATTTAAGTGTTTTACTCCAAGTCTCAAGTCAAAGCTCAAGTGCTTGAAGATAATTTTAAGTCAATTCTCAAGTCAATTCTCAAGTTTGGGAGCCAACTTTATACCCAAACCTATATTCCAAAATTTCTGGACAAAGTCAAATAAAGTCAGTTTTAACAATTTAAGCAGAGTTGGCCCTCCATATTTGCAATTTTGCCACCTACAGCTTTGGAAGTGGGGAATGGGAACCTTCTTACTCCCCCTTCCTGAACCTGGAGGCTTTTGTGCCAAAGAGTCTGTAGCTTCAGAACTGAGGAATAGGATCCTTCTTACTTCCCGAAGCTTCAAAAGCTTTAGAGGGAAAGATCCTTCCTCCTGTTGCCTAACACATTTGCTGTTTCCGTCTTAGAAATGTGACCTGTACTCTGAGGGCAAGTCTTTTCTGCTCTTAGGAAAAGTTTTAGAAGCCTCCTCTAATTTACAGCAGGGACAGCCTGCTGGGCAAACCTCAAGCCTGCCTCAAGCCCATTGCCTAACCTGTTTGCTGTTTCCCTCTGAGAAATGTGCCCACACTTTGGGCTTGAGACAGATACAAGTCTTGAGTCAAGTTGAGTCAGTTTATCATTCATTGTCCAGTCGAGTCACTGAAGTGACTTAAGTCCAAGTCAGTTGACTCAAGTCTACATTACTGCATAGGACTCTCCTGAGGCCACATGGACTGCCACAACATACAACCAGAAGTAGATGAAACTCTACTTCTGGTGTTGAAAAATTAGCATTTTTAAAATGTTAAACAGTGCAAGGGGGCCCTCTGACCTATTTAAAATGTGAATTGCTATTTCTGAAGGCTTCCCAGAAAAATGAATTCAGTCTATTTTTCACCAGAAGTAGTATGGACTAGGGAGGATTGGGTGGGTGGATGTTGTAAAAACAGCCTTGGAGTCTCTATGTAGACCTACAGTTGCACTTTCTGGGTTCTGTTGGGTCAGATCTTGGATACATGTGTCCCAGGTATCAAATACATCTATTATTTGACCACATCTGTCCAAAAGATACATGTACTCATAGAACCAATAATGTTTTGTAATCCATAAGATTTTCCTTGTTTGCTCTGAGGGTGCTCCAGCTCATCCTATTGAATCCACTGTGGTAGCAGCTGTGCTTAAAGAAGAGCTAAAATAAAGCACATGGATGCCATTTCCCCAGACAAAGAAAATACACATGGATTGTGGCAATTGACAGTGAATATACATACACAAATACCTGGAATAAGTTTCTTTTCTTCAGACTATAACTCTCAGAACACCTCAGCCAGCATAGTCATTGACCACGTTGGTTAGCAGATTCTAGAAAGTGTAGTCCAGTTTTATCCCAAATCATAAGTAATCTGTAGATTTATAGTCACTCCTTTTAAGACAGACTCAGGGTCCCGTAGAAACCAATGTGGTCCTCCAGCCCTTAGAAGCTACCCACTCTTGAATTAACAGGAATGACCAAAACACTGGCATCTGTATTAATCTGTTTTGCTATAGAACACTCCCCTTCCTTCTCCTCCCCGCCCCCAATAATTAGGACTCAAGACAGCTTACAATTTAAAACAAGATTTTAAACCCTATACATGTTTATTCAACAGATTATTCAAAACATTAATCTTTTTACCTTATGCCTTCTGATATAATTTGCTTACCAAAAAAAAAAAAGCAAAGTGATAATAAAAGAGTAAAAACTGGTAATATAGGCTATCCCAGTATCTTCTTGGATTTAATACTTAACTGGCCCTGTGTCTGAACAGCGGTTAGAAAGCAGGACTTGGTGGACCTTGCAGGAGAGCATGTAGAAGACTATCAAAACTTTAGATGTAACCACCATCATTCAAAAGGTGCTGGACATTCAGCAAAACAACATGGCCTAAAAACAAAAGAGACAGTATTCGAGGTCACCTCTATTAAGTAAGAGTTCCTGAAAAGTAAATGAGAGAGATGCTACAAGACTCAAGTGACTGATTATTGAGCATACAGCCCCTCTGCCTCATCTTTTGTGCCTTGCAGTGACAAAGTGTGTGAAACAGGTGTGCAAAGTACAGACTGGGCTTCTTTGCTCACCATCTCAGTTGGGATGAGGAATAGTAGGCTAATAATGCCCTTTTATGTGAACAGTGAGACACAGAGTTCTGTATTATTCTCTGTATGGGAAAAGAAAGTTTATTTTAGCAGGGGTGGGAGCTTCAGGTCCCAA